>ML677373.1:2864807-2876303 GCA_007922305.1 Dermatemys mawii
ACTTCTAAAGGTTATTGCACCCATACTTTTGAAGCACTTTGCTCCCAGAAGTGCCGTTTCAAAACTTGGCTGCAGTTTTTGATCAGATTTTTAAAAATATTTTATATTATTTACATATGCCTACCTAATTATAGATGGCACAGCTAAAATAGTGTATTATGCAGATTAAACTCTCTCTCTCTCTCTCTCTTCCTCTCTTTCTCTCTCTCTGTATATATCTATATCTTTAAACATGTGAAATGGCCTGGAGAATAGTGTTCTTTAGCTTTATTCCTTTCTTATGTCCCTTTCTTATGTCCCATCCTTTCTAAGTCCCCTGTCCCTTTCATCCTTGTCACTTTTGTGTTTATTTTAAAAACTTAAGTATTTGAACAACATGCCATGTATGTCATTCTATCGGCAAAAGGATTAATATAGTGTAATGTTTCATATCAGGACATGATCCACTCTCGTCATAATGTGCCTTCTGTACTGATGAAAATATCCTCTTTTCTTTGTTTTCAACAGTATCAACTTCTGCATTCTCTTCAAATCCTCTTTCCCACTTCAGGAAAATCTCCACAGGAAAACTTACTTTTTACAACAGATTTCCTTTTTTTTTCCAGTCCAGATGACAGAGTATCTAGATGAAGGTAAGAGAAGAAATAATTTGAATGACTCATACATATTGAGTTTTAGATTAAGTGTAAGCACTCCAGAAATTTAGTTACCACATAGGATCTTATGTTATGTTTGAATATATGTAACACTAATGCACACACTGTACAAATAAAAGCCTGTGCAAGGGATACACACACACACAATCTGCAAAAAGAGCTGAGCAAAGAGGGATTTTTTTAGCTTCAGGAACCAAACTGAATGTTTTTTTTAAATTGTTATTAATAGGACCAAAACCAATTTGTTACAAAATAAGTCACCAACCCTTTTTGTTTTGTTTTGATGCTACCGTTCTCAGGTGGTGTTAACGATTTTTTTAAATCAATGCATTTAAATTTAAAAGGCCCCTTTGTAATGAAAAATCAAAAGAAAACCTTTTCAAATTTTTGAAACAAAACACTCCAAAACAAAAGTCAGAACAACGTATTTCAGATGGTCAAAATGAAATGTTTCAACATTTTCTTTCTTGTTTTCCTTTTATTTATTGGCCAAAACTAGTGAAGCAATTCAACTCAAACTTGGAAACAGCTATAGAGCACCACAAAATGCATTTTTCGTGAAAAATCAATTTGTTAAAAAAAATTTTCTCCTAGATTTAAAAGTTAGGAAATGCTAGAATGAATGCTGCTTGTGCAATCTTAATCTTGGACCTTGTGGCCTTGTGCATGTGTGTCGAGGGGTTGGCTGTGTGCTTCAGATCAGCAATACCTCCTAATGGCGACACTCTGGGGTGTAATGCATAATAGTGAGATTCCAATGGTCGATTTCCCTGGCAATTCATAGAACCATAGAATATCAGGGTTGGAAGGGACCTCAGGAGGTCAGCTAGTCCAACTCCCTGCTCAAAGTAGGACCAATCCCCAACTAAATCATTCCAGTCAGGGCTTTGTCAAGCCTGACCTTAAAAACCTCTAAGGAAGGAGATTCTACCACCTCACTAGGTAACCCATTCCAATGCTTCACCACCCTCCTAGTGAAAAAGTTTTTCCTAATATCCAACCTAAACCTCTCCCACTGCAACTTGAGACCATTACTCCTTGTTCAATTATAGTTCAGGCTCATGTTACCCACCAGCTAGAGTTCAAAGGCTTTTTGCCTAGTAGAGGCTATAGCTTGGGGTAGTTTTGCCCACTGGTGAGTGGGGGTGTCTAGAGGAATCCCAGTTTTACCGTACTCCACAAGATTCCAAGCCAGGGTGCTTCAAAACAGTGGTCCTTGCACACAGCTCAGGGCATCCCTCTGACATTGTCTTGGATTGGACTTTGGGTCCCTCCTGTGTTGCCCTTTGATACATCTCCAGAGTCTCTTCCATGGGCTAGAGCATGTTGTCACATTGAGCTCTGACAACAAGCTTCCAGCAGTTTGGCCATGAGGCTCGATCATGCCAGCATGGAGTCCTGGTAATTTCCCAGCATGAGGCTGTTATACTTGACTGCTCTCCTTCTTGGTCAGGCCAGACAGCTGAGTCGCTCCCTTTTAAATGCTCCCTCCACTGGATGCAGGCCCATGAGGTGAGGGGGCATGGGCTCTTGAGCCCAGAGCAGCTCTTTAACCCTTGCCTCACTAGTGAGGAGTTGATACACCCCATCACATACCCTCCCCCTCAGATTAGGACCCAGTAGTTGTCCTTCCTGCTCTTCTCCTCCTGCTTATGAGAAAAAAATCAGTGTTAGCATGTGCCTTCCCAGGCAGTAGAGTACTTGAACGTCATATGGCTGGAGGGAGAGATACTGTCTCACTATCTGGGCTCTGGTGTCTTTAGTTGAATTGAAACAATGAAAGGGGGCCAGGTCTTTAATGAGCTGGAAGGGGTTCTTAGCAGGTACTACCACCAGGCCTCTACTGCCACTTCACCACTAGCATCTCCTTCTTGAGCTTGGTTTCCTCAGGGACCAGCTTCCTCCTCACGTATGGCACCAAGTGTTCCAAGCCTTCTACCTCTTGGGAAAATAGGGCAACCTTGGAACCATGCATCTGGAGGAATTTTTGAAAGACAGGGTGGCAGGGAATGGGCCCCACTTACTCCTTCAGGATCTGGAAGGCTCTTTTGCAGTCATTCATCCATTGCATCTTCCACAGCCTGTTACCTTTTATGAAGTCGGGGGTGGGGGGAACGGGGGTTGACTATAATGGCAAAATCAGGTACAGTACACCTATAAGAGCCTGCCAGTCCAAGAAACTGCCATAGTTGTTTCTTGGTCATGGGGGCTAGGCAGTCACGCAATGCTTACACTTTGTCCATGAGGGACGTAGCTGTCCCCACCCAACAATGTACCAAGGTACGTTACCTCTGTTTTCCCCCTAGTGGCATGTGGCTGAGTTCACCATTAATCCTGTTTCCTCAAGGGCTCGAAGAACTGTGGTGAGGTGGTGTAGGTGGTAATCCCAACTAGCTCTGTAAACAACGATATTGTCAATATATGCAGCTGCATACTGGCAATGGAAACATAGCAGTCAATCCATTAGTCACTGGAAAGTGGCAGATGCTCCATGCAGGCTGAACGGCATGACCACGAACTGGCAGAACTCATAGCACATAGAAAAAGCTGTTGTCACCCTAGGTGCATTTCTCAGGGAAATTTGCCAGTACCCTTTCATCAGGTCAAAGGTGGATATATTTTTGGCATTTCACTAGCTTTCCTAACAGTTCATCTACCCAGGATATAGGGTAGGTGTCAAACTAAGATATAGCATTGACTTTCCTGAAGTCTATGCAAAACATCATCGAGCTGTCAGGGCACTGTGATGATGGGGTTTCTCCACCCACTCCAAGATTCTTTGACAACCTCAGGGCTAGCACTGCCTTGAGTTCCTCATGGACTGCTCCCCACATTTTCTTCAGAAAGGGGCGATAGTGGTCCCATACCTTCTGTCCTGGAGTAGTGGTGATGTATTGGTGGGTTAGGTTCTTCCTCTCTAGTTTTGTTGAGAATACCACAGGGAAGGCCTGGGATTGTTGCCTCAGTTGGACGTGTTGCTCTGGGCTGAGTTCTGTCCTCACTAGTATGTAAGTTGGGTCTGGTGGGGCCAATGCTTGAGGTCCCAGTTCCAGTTCTGGAGAGTATGGGGCAATCAACAACCTTCCTGGGATTTCCAGGTCTTCAGGAGGTTGAAGTGAAAAATCTGCATCTCATTCTATTACCCTGGCAGGTAGTTTTCATAGTCCATAGGCTCTAACCTCGGACCATCTCAAACAGAACTTGTCAACAGGCCAAAAGCTTTGATTCTGTCCTCAGATTGTATAAGTGTTCTTGGGTCTGTTGGACTCTCAATAGGTTCTCCTTGATGGCCCCTCCCCTTCAGAATGTTGAATCATTCCCATAGTTTCAGTATATATGGTACTGAGCCTATGGCTTGGGACTCTTGCTCTTCCCAAGTCTCCCAGAGGAGGCCCAGAATCCCCCTGAACTTCTACCCATACATGAGCTCAAAAAGAGAAAACCTCATAGAGGCTTTGGATACCTCACGTATGGTGAATAACAACACTGGTAGTCATGGGTTAGTATTAATGAATTTCCTTAGCATGGATTTCAGGATGCAGTTGTATTGTTCCACCAGCCTGTTGGTCTGTGGATGGTAGATAGACATCTTGAGGCCTGGATTTTCAGTAATTCAAATGACTCTTTCATCAGCCGAGATGAGAAGTTGAATCATCTGTCCGTCAAGATTTCTCTTTGGATTCTGACCCTGGTGAATGGTGGGTGTCTTCGTTGGGTGTAAAGGATGGTTTCAGGATACTGGGTGGTGCTGTCTATTATTACCAGTAAATACCAGAATCTGGATGCCCTCTTCACCAAGGGCCCCACTATATCCATTTCTACCTGCTCAAATGGCACCCAACTATGACAAATGGGATCAGTGGTGCCTTTGTTATGCTATACAAAGCACACGGGATCTTTTATAAGAGAGAAGACAAATATGCCATATTTATTAAAAGTACTACAGTTAGCATATGCTTTTCAGACACACGCGCACACACACACACACAACACATCCTGCCAGTTGATGTTTATAGTTACCTGTCTGTTGTAGCTCGAGTCAATCTAATGACCAGTTAGACAGAGCACAAGTGAGCAGCTGGGCTCTGTCGGTCACGATCCAATGCTCTGAGGCTTTGTAGGATTGAACAAAAAGTTCCATGGCAAAACACCCCATCTTTATAGTTGTAAATTCCCATTTGAGTCCATGCATTTTGCAACATCATCCTGTGCTCATTAGTCCATAAGTGGTGTTAATCTTGGTGGTTTTCTGCTGTTATCATTTGATGGTTATTGTCAGGCTTCCCATTGTTATCTCCTATTTGTTGCCTTGCCTTTGGGGGTGCCTGCCTCACCAGTGAGGCCGTCAATGCTCCGAACATGTTTAGCATCCGATACAATGGATGTTTTCTGATTGTCTCCTGGTCTTTTCAAGTCTCTCCCTTTTTCTTGACCAGCTGGAAATTTGTGATGGCTGTCACACCTTATCTTTTCCTGATGCATGCATTCCTCATTCACACAAACAATCTCTTACAGAAACCTTCAAAGGTATACAGACAGCAGTATTTTATATTCAACAGAACACATTATAAATCAAGCCTTGCTAAGTCTTATAACTAAAACAATTCACATTGGGGCTTCAGGCCCTCAACATTTCTCTAATCCAGGGGTTGGCAACCTTTCAGAGGTGGCGTGCCGAGTCTGAACTTCCACAGGGCTTTGTGTGCCAGTCTGGAAGGGGTGGGGCTTTGGGTGGGGCTGGGCTTTGGGCAGAAGGGGAGGAGCTGAGGGAGTCAGTCTGCCATGCTTTGGAGTTTTCCCCGCATGCTACGGCCAGCTGGGGTCTCAGCCCGCTGCCAGTCTGGGTGAAGGTGCTGAGTGGGGCAGGCGGGGACACCAGCTAGCAAGGGGCCAGCAGGGGGAACCCCAGAGCAAGGGAAGGCTGAGCGGCTCAGCCCACCCCTGCTTTGTGGTTTCCCTCGCAGGCTCCTACCAGTTGGGGTCCTGCTGCCTGCCCCAGTCAGCTCCTGCTGGTAGCCTGGGTATAGGGTATCCAGGCTGGCAGCAGGCTGGCAGGAGCCTGCAGGGGAAACTCCAAATTGGTGGCGGGTTGAGTGCTTAGCCCGCCGCTGCTCTGGGGTTTGCCCCACAGGCTCCTGCTAGCCAGGGTCTCAGCCCACTGCCAGCCTGGGTGAAGGAAACCCAGACTAGCAGCGGGCTGAGTGGGGCAGGCAGCGATACCCCGGCTGGCATGGGGCCAGCAGGGGAAACCCCAGAGAGGGGGTGGGCTAAGCACTCAGCCCGCCACTGCTTTGGGGTTTCCCCTGCAGGCTCTTGCCAGCCGGGGTCCCGTGGCCTGCCCCAGTCAGCTCCTACTGCTAGCCTGGGTGTAGGTTTAGGGTTAGGGTTGGGTTTAGGGTTAGGGTTTGGGACAAGGGAAACCCCAAAGGGGCAGCGGGCTGAGCACTCAGCCCGCTGACGCTCTGGGATTTCTTCCGCTGGCCCCTTGTGAGCCAGGGTCCCACCGCTTGCCCCACTCAGCTCCAGCTGCTAGCCTAGGTGGAGGGAAGCCAGGCTAACAGCAGGAGCTGAGTGGGGCAGGTGGCGGGACCCTGGCTGGCAAAGCAGCGGCGGGCTGAGCTCTCCACTGTGTGACAGGGGAAATTGGCTCATGTGCCACTGTTGGCACGTGTGCCATAGGTTACTGACCCCGTTCTTATCTATTTATCATAGACACAATACAAAATCCTTTCTTTTACTAACTAAACTTTATAACAGGTCCTAATTGTAACGCATATTGGAGACAGGATCCCAGTGTCGGACGGTCATTCCTTTCTGTTATTCGAAAAGGGTGGCTGGCAGCATGAAATTAAAGTTTACATCAATTCTTATAACAATTAGTACTATTATAAAATCCTGCTCCTACACCTTGAGTGTCCTTTTTGTCCTTGCCAGCTGGCACTCACGGCACGAGATGCAGAGATCACGTACCCCCTTGTGGATGCCTGGCCAAAAAACCTGAGGGCTACCCATTGCAGCATCTTCTCTCTCCCTAAGTGTCTGGTATATGGTACTGAGTGGGTCAGGTGTAAAAGCCTCCGCCAGGAGACCTAGAGAACTAATAACTACTGACATGCTCCCAGGTTTGGGGGTCTTTTATTACCCCGTACAGTCGCTTAATGTGGATTTTGAAATTGGGTCCCTGTGGTGGCTGAGGGTATCCACCCCACTCCCTGTCACAGTTAATGATTTGTTCCCAGGTGCAACGTAGAGTCTGATTTTCTGACTGCTACCGCATGAAGTCCCCCAACCATTCTTGACCTGTTTCATCTAATGCTTCCACATCCATGGAGCACAACACTGGTGGCTCCCCCTCATCTGAGAGACCCTCGCTGGGTACTCTATCCACTTTTGGCCCATGAAGCCCATCACTTTTTGGCCTAATTTGTTTCTTCAGGGTGGTTGCTGATCCATTGCTTTAGCATCTCCCCAGACCACTTCCATTCTCACCCCAGGAATACAGGATAGACAAGGGTGATTACTAGGTCAACCTGGCATATTTCCTCATGGCTCTCTACCTCAAGCTGTGCCTTGGTTGCTGTGTAGTGCCGTACACACCTGTAGATACATTGGAGGTAGATGGGGGTCCTTCCATGTCAGGGGATCTCATCAGACTGGTCTAGACAATAGTGTGGCTGTCCCTGGAGTCAACTAGACCAATTATTTGGGTTCCAATGACCCTCATTGGGAGCACTACCTTGGGTGGGTCCCTCCTCTGATTTTGGGGCCTGTGGTCCATGCTTTGCCATAGCTAGAGTCCATGAAGGGGCACTTCCGTCTGAAATGCCCCTTTTGTCCACACTCAAAACATTAGCCTTTTCGGGCACCTGCCAGCATGTTCCTACCTGATATGGTAGAGTCCCCTGGTGGTGTATCTCCTTCTCCCTGGGGTTCTTGGTCTCCTTTTCATAGTGCCTTGGTACTCAGGTTCTTCCCTCTGGCTGAGGGTACCTTCCATGGGGTTGGTCAGGTCAGCAGTCCCCATTCCCCTTGCCTCACTCAGCCTCTGCTGGAAGTTGAGGATTTACTCCCAGGGCTTTCTGGTCACACTGGGTTCTCTGTGACCATGTAATCCTCAATTAGCATCACCACCTTGGACAGGGTGAATGGCCAATGGAATTTCAGCCACACCCTTTCTCCAGCTGGGAGAATCTGGGTGAATTGCTCTATCACAAGCCTTTCTGTCTGTTTCTTGGGGTTTAGTTAATGCCTACAGTGGTCTTGCAGATGTTAGGCCACCACATGGATTTGAGGTCCAGGGGAGTACTTCTCCTGAAGAAACCTCTGTCAGAACATCACTGGGCTGATTCCCAAGTGGTCAACTATGGCTGCCTTTACCTTGGTATGGTCCAGTGACTCCATAGGGTCTAGATTTCAATATGCTGCTTGTGCTGGGCAAAATAAGTAAGGGGCCACCAAGGTAGCCCAGTGCTCCAGTGGCCAGAATGCAGCAGTGTCCACCCATTCAAAGGTGACCAAGAAGGCCTCAGGATCATCCCCAGGGCACACTTTCATGACCAATATGGGCAGCCTGGCAGGATGATTGTCTTCTACTGTCTCCACGCAGGAGTGGTGGCATTTCATGGCCTGTGCAGATATAAAAGTTCTGACATCTGTTGGACCAGACATTCTTGCTGCAGCTGGTGCTGGGCTTCCTGCTCACAAATCAGTTGTTGCTGCTGTTGTTGTTGCTCCTGTGCTGCAATCTGTTGTAGCAGCTGCCCATGCTGCTGTTTCTGTTGAGTTGCCTACTTCTGCTGCCTCTGAAACAACCACTTCCACAGCTTTTCTGGGTCCATGGTTTCCTTGCCATGTAGTCCCCTTGGCATGCTCTCTTGGCCCTTCTAATAGGCCCAATCAATGACCTCATTCTCTACCACATGTTGGGGGGTTGGCTGTGTGCTCCAGGCTGGCAATACTGCCTAATGGTGATACTTCGGAGTGTAATGGCTAATGGTGAGATTTCAGGGTTGAGTTCCCTGGCAGTCACATTGACAAGAGTTCAAAGGCCACTTTGCTTAGTGCCAATAGCTCAGGGTAGTGTCATCAACTGGTGAAAGTCCAACATCTGCTTTTCCTGGCTGCTATAGTTCAGGGTAGCGTCACACAGTGGCACGCAGTGACTTCCACTGCATGCATCCGACGAAGTGGGTATTAGCCCACAAAAGCTTATGCTCTAATACTTTAGTTAGTCTTTAAGGTGCCACAAGACTCTTTGTTACTTCAAGGAGGGATGGGAAACTCAGGCCTACTGTAATCCACTGGGATCTGACTCAGAGCCTTTCAAAACAGTGTCCCTTGCACAGGGCTCAGGAACTGTTGCCCCAAACGTGCTCCCTGGGTCACTTCCTATCCTTGTCCCAGTCTCTCTGAAGTCATCATGGGTTGGCCTTTGGAGCCCTCCTCTCTTTGCATCTGATCCATCTATGACACAGCAAGTCATCACCCTTAGATCCTGCAATCCACAGGCTTCCAGTGATTTGGCTATGGGGCTAGGTCTTGGTGGCATGGAGCCCTGGCAGATTCCCAGGAGAAGGCTGCCTGAAAGTCATTGCTCTCCCCTGTGTTCAGCCCAAACTGAGCTGAGTCACTCCCTTTTAAATGCTCCCTCCACTGGGATCAGGGGCATGTGGCCTCTTGGTCCCAGAGCAGTTCTTTAGCCCTTGCCTTATCAGTGTGTGGTTTGCAGATCCTGTCACAATGCGCTTTCTGACACAGTCTTTAATTATATGACCAGTCATATTATATATTTTCAACTGGACCCCAGTCTCAAGGTTCACATACTCTTGGACTTGCCTTAACTGGGGTGCATGGAGAGACGGAAGGGTGTAAAAGCCAGAGAAGTGATAAATCATGCCTTAGGCCAACTACTTTAGCACTTACAAACACAAGCAAGTAGAATTGCAGGCAAATATGTGTAATGAAAATTTCAGAAATCAATGTTCCTTGGTACATATTTTTGATACTCTTTACACAAACAATGGAAGATGGGGGAATCACTCCTCTCTACAGAGGTTGAGAAAAAGTGGTTTGGATGCCTTGTCTGAGGATTAGCCTTAAATTTATCTTTCTCTTGCTTTCTAATTTTCTCCTAACATTCTTCTTTTTTTTTTTTTTTGGTAGTGAAAGAGGAAGAGGGAATTAATATATATGAAAGGAATTAAGGACCAGATACTCAGAGGTATATAATGTGGAGCTCCCCAGGAGCACCCACAGTTGTGAGACATCTCACCGTTACCTGTCCTTACGGTGAGAAAGTCTTGTATGTGCCTGCAGTGGATCAGCTCCCTGACACCACCAGCCTTGGCAACACAAATTCTGACTCCCAAATCCCGCACAGGCTTCACTGTCTGTACAGGTAGAAATAGACCTATACCAACCACCAAGTGCTTGTTTTAGTGGCCAGCCCCTGATCCACTGAGCACTCAGAATTACCAGGCCTGCTATTCCCAAAGAAACAGAACACACCAGCTTGTAAGATTCAGCTCAGGATCAGCACTTTGTTTAATACCACAGCACTGAGATATATTCATAGTGAAAACAAGGATAAGTTTATTATCAAAAAACAGTCTGTTGATAGTGAGTAAGAATATTGGGAAAAATGGTTACATAAAAGACAAAATCATAACATGCTTTCTAGAAACTAAACTTAACTAACAAGTTATCTTGTTGTTTACAGAAGCTTATCTCACCCAAAGTCCTCTCCAGAATTTTTAACCATGAAGCAATCTCACTCTCCATTTACTTCCTCAAAGAAGGATTCTGGGGTGTCTTTATTTCCCAAATATACTCAACCAAACTGTTGATGTTCCTCTCTCCCCCCACAGATGCTTGCTTTTTCCTGTGACTTTTCTCTCTCACACAGTCTCAACAATCCTTAATTAACATGCAGTTCAGACTGGAGGGAGGAGAGTCATTGTGAACTATACAATACTTAATTTTCAAGTAAACAGCCAACTGTAATAACATCCCTTGTCTGATAAAACACAACAACAGTTTGTCACCTTTGCTGGTGAACAGTCCCTGGACACAGAACTTAAGAACATAATTTTCAGTATTTGTACATAACTCCTTACAAAACATCCATGCACTTATTTTGTAATAATATTGGTGACCAATGTGACACTGGTTTTTATAAGAAACCATACATTACTTTCTTTGGTGAACTAGAATGTACATTCCAAATGCAGAGGATTCCTGTAACCCCTCTGCATCCCCGCTGTACCTTTGGCCAGTTGACATGAAAACATTTTTGGGTCACACATTAGTTCCTAATTTCCATTTGATTTTAAAGGAAGACAGGAACCTAAATATCTTAGAGGATCTGGGCCTAAATATTTGAAGCTTAGCTTCAGTCATAAACACATTTCACTTTCATCTTCCAGAATCCTTCTTGGTACCTTTAATTGTTTTCCAAGCCTCCTGTAAAATAGTATTTTGCTGAGAAATTTCTGATTCAGGAGAAATCACCACTGGCTGCTGGAAATTCACCTGTTCATACCTAGAAAAAAGTAGAGTGAGATTGAGGAGATTGAGGTTATATACTATTAATCCAGTAACTTTCACTAGCATAAAATGAGGGGCTTGGGGGCAGATCATCAAAGGTATTTAGGCATCTAACTCACCCTAAAATCAGTGGGATCATTGAGAATATGAGCTTTGGAGACTGAATTCCCTCAGAGCAGGTAAAGTAAAGGCAATGACAGTGCAAGCGTCCTCACAGAAACCCAATATATTTCTATCTAGAGTGAGTGAGTGAGAGAGAGAGAGAGAGAGAGAGAGAGAGAGAGAGAGAGAGAGA
>ML677373.1:2891947-2927910 GCA_007922305.1 Dermatemys mawii
TTTTGTGGCAAAGTTTTTTTGACAAAGTGTCAGTGTAGACACCATGTATGACATTATCTGATGAAACTATGACCATGCAAATCACTGTTGCTACCACTGTTATATAATTGCAATGAATCTTGTACAAAGTGTAACATATGGCCAGAAAGGGTTAAGCAGCTTGCAGGCTAAATAACCCAGAGCCAACCTTTAGAGTCATGTTAGTAAAGTTATGTGAATGGTGATTAGGGCCATTCAATGCTAAATGGGCTAGATCTTTGAAGTGCAAACCTGAATGGTTAGAGAATTAGAGGTGATACTAATTGTTTGTATCTTAGGGCATGGTTACACTTACAGGATTATAGCGCTTTTGGTTATAGTGGTCCCCATATACAGCAATAACTATAGAGCTATTGCGTGTCTACACTGAGACGCGCCAGCGGTATAGCATGGACACATTTGTGGCACTTCAGGCGGCATTAAGAGCAGCACATTAGGGCAGGTATCCCACAGAGCACCTCTTCACGATCTGGCACAATGCCTTGTGGTAGGGGGGCATCACTTGTGGGGCATTCTGCATCCTGTTCCAACTACCCATGATGCTTCGTGTCATATCCCAGCAATCCCTGTGTTTCCATCCACCTCAGGTGCCATCTTTCAACGGTTTCAGCAAGGCGCACTCCGTCGTCCGTTTTCGTGTGGCGCAGTGAATCCCCAACTGCTGAGGGACATGCTGACGACTGTCGCCAGCACATCTCAGTGTGCAGTGAAGTTAATCCTTGACATGCAAGGTGACAGTGATGGGTCTGAAGACAAGATTGAAGCGGTGAACGCATTTGACACGAAGCTTCTTGTCTCAATAACGGACATGCTCACAGCCATGGAACACCGCTTCTGGGCATGGGAAACGAGCACTGACTGGTGGGATCACATCGTCATGCAAGTCTGGGATGACGAGCAGTGGCTGCAAAACTTTTGCATGAGAAAAGCCACTGAACTCGCCCCTGCCCTGCGGCGCAAGGACACTAGATTGAGAGCTGCCCTCCTGGTGGAGAAGCAGGTGGCTATTGCAATCTGGAAGCTGGCCACCCCAGACAGCTACCGATTGGTGGACAACCACTTTGGGGTGGGAAAGTCGACTGTTGGAGTGGTGCTGATGCAAGTGTGCAGGGCCATTAATCGCATCCTGCTACGAAAAATTGTGACTCTTGGTAACATGCATGACATTGTGGCTGGCTTTGAAGAAATGGGTTTCCCTAACTGTGGAGGGGTGATAGATGGGACCCATATACCTATTCTGGCACCTGACCACCTAGCAGATGAGTACATTAACCAAAAGGGGTACTTCTCCATGGTTCTCCAGGTGCTTGTGGATCACCGTGGGCGTTTTACTGACATTAACGCAGGCTGGTCTGGAAAGGTGCATGACGCATGCATCTTGTGCAACACCAGCCTGTTCAAGAAGCTGCAAGCTGGGACTTTTTTCCCAGACCAGCGGATCCCCATGGGGGAAGTCGAAATGCCCATTGTGATTCTTGGCGACCCCGCTTACCCTTTAATGCCCTGACTCATGAAACCCTACACAGGGAGCCTGGATAGCAGTCAGGAAAGGTTCAACTACAGGCTTAGCCAGTGTCGAATGACTGTGGACTGTGCTTTTGGGTGTCTCAAAGCGCGCTGGCGCTGTCTTTATGGGAAGCTGAACTTGGCTGAGGGAAGTATCTCCACGGTTATTTCCACATGCTGTGTCCTACATAATCTTTGTGAGTGGAAGGGCAAAGGCTTCACTCATGCATGGTCCTTGGAGGTTCAGCACCTGGAGGCCACATATGCACAGCCAGAGAGAAGGGCTCTTAGAGGGGCCCAGTGGGAGGCTGTTAGGATCAGGGATGCCTTGAGGGAGCATTTTGAGAACTGAAAGCCAGTTCTAAAGGGAAGTGCAGAGGGAGGGATGGTGCAATCTTTTAATACGAAAAGGCATTTGTTTTTCTGTAGCCATTAATAATCTATGTACACTGAATAAAGAAACCCATTTATTAAAAAGACAATTCATTTATTCAACAGCTACTTCAGTTGCTGAAAGAAAAGGTTATGATGCATGTGTGGGGGAAGCGGGGGGAGGTGCAATTGGGGTGGGATGGGGTCAGTCAGAGATTGGAATATGTCTGGATCTCAGATTCACAGTGCCCTCAGAGTTGCTGTGTCCTCCGAACCCCATTTGCGGAGGGCAATAAGGCATGTTATTAGGGGTTGAGTGCAGTGGATAAGGGTCCTGGGTTTGGGGGTTCTTCGGTGAAGACAGGGGAGTTGGAGGCAGCTGTGGGTGGTGATACCCAGATAGCTGATGATAGTCGCCCGGAGGGGATAGAGGGCCAGAAGGGGAAGGGTTTGGGGGCAAATGATAAAGGGGGCAGAGAACGCTGTGCTTCTCCTCCTGAATGGTGACAATCCGCTGCATAGTCTCTAATTGAAGCTGCAGTAATGAGAACAGCTTATCGGTGGTTTCCCGCCGGTGAATCGCGTTCTCCTGTGGTGCCTTCTTCCTCAACTTGCTCTCGTTCTCCCTCCACCTCTGTGCAATTATTCATTACAGCCTGTTGCATTACTTGCTGTACTAGATCCTCTTTGCTCTTTTGTGGCCTCTTCCTCAGTCGCCTCAGCCTGTCAGCTGTTGATAACAGCAATGGCACAGGGCTCAAGGTCGATCCTACACAGAGAAAATGAAACATGTAACAGGCTCTCTTTTAAACAGCAGACATGCCAATGATTCCCCCACATTCCTCGTTTGCCTGTCCCACAGAGAGCACACAGACAACAACGGAGCCCCTGCCATGGTGAGTCCTCTCCAGATGCAGGGGGAATGATTGTTTCCCTGCCATGCTGTGCTATGGCTGTGGGGGAGTGCAGGGAAGTGGCGGGAGCCCTACTCTGAACACTGTCCCAACATTCTCCATAGGTGTTCGTCCTGGAAGATATCTCGCTGCTGCGGGTGACCGAGGAAGAAAGGGAGGGCATTCTAATGAGATGCAGCTTCCGCCCAGGGCCATATGCAGCTTGCCTCTGTGCAGCAATGCTCCCCCCACCCCTCGTAGCACAGTGGCGGGGACTAGTGACCGTGACCGTGACGGGGGCCATGCTGGCTGTCCCGAGAAACCTACACAGGCGCATTACAAGTGCTCTTATTGAGACCTTTGAAGAGATAACTGATGACGATGACCGCGATGTGATAGACTACATCAGTGCACTATTCCACATGTAGGCAAGCATGCAAGCATCCCTTTCCACCCCAAGCTGCCCGCCTTCCCAATAGAAAAGCAGCTTTACCTCCGCAATCCGCTGCTGCGCTGCCCCCTGCAACTGTCGGACGCTGAGGCTGGCTGCCCTCCTCCTGGTTGAGAAGAGCTCTTGGCTGCATGTGTCCTGGGACTCCTCCGTGCCCTGGGTCGCTGCCGCCTTCTCCTCCTCCTCTTCATCCTCCTCTTCCCCCCCACCTTCACTGGTGGGCTGGGAAGTGTCCGTGGTGGTTGATGGAGTGAACGTAGGATCACCACCAAGTATCGCGTGCAGCTCCTTATAAAATCTGCAGGTCACCGGGGCTGCCCTGGAGTGGCTGTTTGCCTCGCGGGCTTTGCGATATGCATTCCTAAGCTCCTTTACCTTAACACGGCACTGCAGAGTGTCCTGCTCATGACCTCTTTCCGCCAAGGCCCGTGATATCTACCCATAGGTATCATAGTTCCTGCAGCTGGACCGCAGCTGAGACTGAACAGCCTCTTCCCCCCAGCAACTGATGAGGTCCAGCACCTCACTATTGCTCCACGCTGGGGATCGCCTATTGCGAGGAGGCATGGCACGTGGAGTCATGATCAAGCAGAACGATCACCTGCAAGGGTTCCCTGAGAGCACGCCATGCTTGGCTGGAGCAAACAGGAAGGGGATTTTCAAATTTCCCTGGAAATTTAAAGGGCAGGTCTGACGTGTGGTCACCTGAGGACAGGACAAAAGAGTTTGCAAGTGATGACCAGAGTGGCTCGAACGGGAATTATGGGACGGGTTGGAGGCCAATTAATGTGCAGTGGGTGTCCACATTCTCGCTGTAGCGCTACAGCCCTTATTCCCCATGAGGAGATGGATTACCAGTAGTGCTATAACTCCAAGGTTATAGCACTCTACGTGCCTTGCCAGTGTGGATGGGTAGGAGGTTATAGCGCTCCTGGTGGCTTTATAGCGCTATAAAGTGCCAGTGTAACCAAGACCTTAGATGGTTCCTGTCAGTCACTATAGCTCAGGAGCCAAAGGAGACGTGCGAGTTGATTTACAGTGGCATGCTGCTGCCAGCCTGGGGTTCTGTCTGCCGGATCCGCTCAGCCCGCTGCCAGCCTGGATGGATGGAATCCCAAGCCAGCAGTGGGCTGAGTGGGGCTGGTGGACGGGACCTCAGACCGGCAATGGGCTGGGTGCCTCAAAGAATGGGGCAGACAATCCCCAAAGCTGGTGGATATTCCAATACTTAGATTTACCAAACTAGTACAAAACAGCTTCTATTATACCTCAATGGTTACCCAGCGCCAAAAACACATTCCCTTAAAGCAACCTAGCCTTAGTGTTGACCTCAGTTGGCTCCCTTGGATCCTGGTCATACCATGCTTGGTTATGTTGCTTTAAATGGCCTCCAGGAGATGTCCCACAATACCCATCCTGATCACTCTGATCAGCAGTTCATTCTCTGATTCCCCGCACATCATCCACTCCTCCCCCTTTAAAGGCTTGGGAATTTTTGAAATTCCACTTCCTGTTTATTCAGCATGGAGAGCTCACATCACATCTTCCCAGCTGACCGGGGCAGCTCCATGCAGCAAATGCTCTCCCACTTGGAGCAGAACCGAGTTGTTGGAACTGTTGACTCTGTGGGGAGAGGAGGCTGTGCAGTCCCAGTGCCGCTCCAGCTGTAGGAACTTCAATACCTATGGTCAGATTTCTTGAGGCTTGCTGTAGAAGGGCTGCAAACGGGACACGCAGAAGTGCTGAACAAAGATAAAGGAGTTGACGCAGGCATACCAGAAGGCAAAGGGGTCAAACCATTGCATTGAAGACCTGCCACTTCTGTAAGGAGCTGGATGCCATCCTCAGTGATGACCCACCTCCACTGCAAAGAGCACCGTGGATACTTTGGCATGGCTGGAGACAGCAGAGAGCAGACTCAACTTCAAGGATGAAGTCATGGATGAGAAGGTTGAGTTGGAAGATGATGTGGAGCACATGGCAGTGTCGTCCATTGATGTGGTGAGTCAGGATTTATTTTCCATGACAGAATAGGTCTAGCCAGTCCCAGAAGTCTATCTCTGGCACACATGATTCAGGAGAGGAGAGCTCTGCTAAGTGAACTTTTTGATTAGAGGCTACCCAGTTATATGAGAAAGATCTATCCTTTGCTCTGTATTTTCTAGAAGTGGATGAAGGGATAGAAATGTACAAGACTAGCTGTGTTTGCATATGTTCCACATTCCCCTGTGCAGCTAAATAGTGTGGCAGAACAGTTTGTTAATGCACACTGAGATTTCATGGGAGTCTTCCCGAGAGATCTCTAGGAAACTTTTCTGGAGGTAGTTGCCAATCCTCTGCTGAAGGTGTCTTGGCAGAGTTGCTTTATTTCTTTCCCCATTTTAGGATACTTTCCCACGTCACTTGGTAATCACTTGTGCAGGGACATGAGTGGCACACAAACTAGCAGCATAGGGACTGGGTCTGGAGCTCCAACCCTGTAGGAGATGCATCCTTGCTTACCCACAAGAGTGAGATATTGGCTTCTATGACCCCGACTATGGAAAATGGTGGCTGATTTTGCAATATTTCCCTAGACACCTGCAGTTATCCCTTTAAAAACCAGCTAGACCCTTTGCCCCATCTTGAGCACGCAAGCTCTCCCACTCCCTTGGGCTGGACTCACCATGTTTAAGATACTTGCTGATATGTGTGCTTGCCAAGGGTCAGTGAGAAAGTGATTTGTATATAAAAAGAGGTATATTTTACTATAATGTTTCAATGCTGTGTGTGAACTAAAAATCATGCTTTTGTGTATTATTTCTTGTGCTTCTATAGATTATGGTCTTCAGGGGAACTTCTTACAAAGTGAGGGAGTGCCTCCACCAAATAAGGAAATGACCAAGATGCAGCAAGGAAGACATGTTCTAAGAGGTGCTCCAATCCTCTCAGCCTGAAAAAAGAGGATACAGGGAGCGAAGAAACAAACTCACAGGGAGGTCAGAAAGGAAAGCAAGGAACACTTAGTAAAGGGCCAGGAGAGGATGATAAAAGTGATGGAGGAGCAAACAGCAATGTTGAGGTCCCTAATCATGCTCCAAGCAGAACACATGAGTGCTCCCCCACCAGCCAATACAGAACTGCTTTCCATGCCTTCCCCAAACTCCTCCCACTCATTCCTTGTAAAATCCCAGAACATCTCTGTATTCCATTCACTCCACCCTTTTGGACAGTTTCCAAAATGATAGCTGGATTTACACACAGTTATGACAGAGTATACTGACGTGCACTTTTATCTCCCTTCTCACCAATTGTTTTGTGTATGTTATTAATTGCCATTTAATAAAAACAAACTTTCTGAAAGATAACCAATCTTTATTTGTCACCTACACATGGTGGTAGCTGCTGATCATTATACAGTTGCTGACTGCAAATCCTGGTCAGAAATCATCAAAATTTTAATGCAAAACAGCAAGTTAACAAAGCATGTCAGAGTGCTGTGTAGAAATACACATTACTGGTGTTCATTGTCAAAACGTTGCCTCAAAGCCTCCTTGAGTTGAAAAGCCCTCCTCTAATAGTCCTGGTATCTGGCTGCTCAAAATCAGCCACCAGGCGATCTGCTTCTGCACTCCACACCGTGGGAAACTTTTCATCCTTAGCCTCACAGCTATTATAGAGCACGACCCAGCTGCTATCACCATGGGAATATTTTCCTCGTTTAGGTCTAGCCTGCCATAAAGATAGCACCAGCGTGCTTTTAATCTGCCAAAAGCACATTGTTCAGTCATTCTGTACCTGCTAAGCCTATTGTTGAAGCACTCCATTGGAATAAAGGGTACACTGGATCTCCCAGAATTGCTATTGGCATTTCAGTATCCCACACTGGAATCTTCTGCTCTGGGAAAAAGGTCCCTGCTTGCAAATTTCTGTACAGCTTGGTGTTCCTGAAGATGCATGCATCATGCACCTTCCTTGACCATCCCAATTTGATGAAATGCCCACTGTGATCCATACATGCCTGCAATACCATAGAAAAGTATCCCTTTCTATTGATTATTCTCTGTCGCAAGATGGTCCAGTGCCAAAATTAAAATATGTATACCATCTATGGCCCCACCACAGCTAGGGAATCTCATTTCTGTAAAGCCATCGACTCTTTCATGCAATTGCCAAGACTCACAATCCTTTGTAGTAGGATGCGATTAATGGCCCTTCACACTTGTGTTAACAAAGCCTCAATGGTGGACTTCCCGACTCCAAACTGATTCACAATTAAGTGGCTGCAGTCTGGAATTACCTGTTTCCACACAGCGATCACCACACACTTGTCCACTGAGAGGGCTCCTCTCATTTTCATGTCTTTGTGCCACAGTAGTGGATCAAATTCCTCACACACTTCCAGAAAGGTGACTTTCCTCATCTGAAAGTTCTGCAGCCACTGCTCCTCATCCCAGACCTGCAGAACAATTCAATCCCACCACTCAGTGCATCTTTCCCAAGCACAAAAGTGACTGTCCACTGTGTTCTGCTGCTCCATAAATGCCAAAAATAATCTGATATTGTTTCTCTCCATGGCACGCAGCATGTCTGGCAATTCTGATTCCTGTTCAAATTGGGATTTCATGATGTACCTCATGACCATCTGTGATATTTCATGACAGTGACCACATCAATAGAGAGCAGTGCAGGATCCATCCTTGCAGATAGTGGTGGGTCCTCACTAAAAAGGGGTCATTGAAAAACAACATGAAACACAGTCGGAAGCCATGGAATGGTGAGACAGTGAGAAATACGTAATGGGATGTTGAGACCGCACCCATGATCCACAGCTCTTAGCAGCAGTAGGTGGTGAGTTGCACAGTGAGACGACTATCCACAGTGTACTGCCCTCACAGTCATTACAAGAGTGCAAACTGTGGAGGCACTCTGCTGACAGAAGTAGTAAACATGCACCAGAAATGTAATTATACCAGTTTTTGATTGTCATTGTAACTTTTACACTTGTGTTAACCAGTATATCATCCATGTAACAATGAGTACCAAAGAATGTCTTTTAATATCTGCTCTGTGGCTCATTGTCAAATAGTGAATGTGGGTGCCATTCCATATAGCCTGCTATATTGAAATAAACCTTTATGTGTTTTAATTGTGAGATTCTTCTTGTCACTGCATCCAGTCTCCATTTGCAGTTAGGCTTGAGTATGGCTGATCTTAGACAAGTGATTGCCAACAGTTAATGAGTCAAAGATATCCTCTATTCTAGGTAAAGTATACTGATCTGCATGCACACTGGGTTAATAGTAGCCCTGAAATCACCACAGATACTTTTTAATTACTAGCATTATAGGGGTAGTTCATTCACTCCAGCTAACCTTGGACAAAAATTCAAGAGTCCTATAAGTGCTGGATTTCTCCCTCTCCCTTTGGCCACATCATAAAAGGTACTAGAGAAGATTTGCAACATTTAGCAATTGCTTTCTCTTCAAGCACAATTTTTCCTTTCATGTGTTTTAAGATTCCACTACCATCTTGAAAGACATCAGCTGACTTACCCAAAAATTCAGCTAATTTTTTTTGGAGTTCATTCCTATTTTTTTTAATTTAATTTAATTTAATTTTTAAAACCTGCAAGAATTTTGTGTTTTGCTCATTCAGCTGAATCTCACTCAGCTATTCTCCATCAAATAATGCAGAACCCCCTTTATTCATAACCTGGGCTGGGTACTTTTATTTTCAGTGAAAAGTAACTTGCTGAAAAATGTAATTTGGGGGGTGGGGACTAAAACTTCTTGCAAATTTGGGTCAAATTCAGCTAATAATTTCAACTGGACAGGAATATTTTCCCCTCAAAAGTCAAAATGATTAATTTTGATTATTTCCAAATGAAAACTATGACTTCTCATTTTGAAAAGTTTCATTTTGACCATTTTGAAACAAAAAAAAATCAACTTTTCATTTCAAAACAATGTTTTGTTTAGAATTTTTTTCAATTCAGCCTCTAAAACCAAAACATCAACTGTTCCCGCAGTTGTATTCATCATATAGAAATTTACCATATGAAGTTTACTGTTATGTTACCTTAACTATAATAACACTCAGAGGAGTGAGCGTTTCTTCTGTGTATGTTTGCACAAGCATTGAAGTTTTCTGAATTTCACCTTTCAGTAGTCACCAATAATTCTGCTATGAAATTATAGACACGGCAGATTGGCATCTTATTCCTTACACTTGCAAAGACATTCAAATAACATTTTGTTTATTGTCTTCTAAAGTATAGAGTTGAACAGATTCTATAGCATTTGCAGGGAACGTTGTCATATGTGAGATGATACATTTGAAATCCTCTGGTTTTCCCCTTAGGAGAAGATGGTTGAGCTTTTTGCACTGAGCTATATCTGCTCATGAGGTGTGATGAAGGAACTGGAGAGACACTGACCTGCACTGTCTTTTATTCCCTTGGTCATGCAGGTCAATGGACACTGTTCTGAAGAATTTCAGGACTCAGGCCCATGTGGAATACACATCAGGTCTGGCACTCGAAAAAGAATGCAAGGGTATAGGGAATTAAACTCCCACAATCCTCAAAACCACACAGAAAGACTCCCACAGACATCTACTTACCAGCTGATAACCAAATAATGGCACATACCAGAATTTCCTGGAGTTTGCCTTCTCCAGTCGCCATAAATCCCAGAAGCTTTTCTTTCTCTTCTTTCAAAGCCTTCAGCTGGGTCTGAATTTGTTGCTGAAGAAAGGAAAATATAGTTGTATGAACAAGTCCCTCTCCCAACTCACTATACAAAACAGCCTCTCAGCAAGGGTTTTGTTTTATTGATAAAATAATTAACAATAAGATAAAAATTATATAAAATTTCTTTTCAGGCCAGGCTTTTTGTAAGGTTTCTGCTGCAGGTGTTCAGGAAAGTCAACATAGATTCACCAAGGGAAAATAATGCTTGACCAACCTGACTGCCTTCTACGATGAGATAATTAGCTCTATGGATATTGGGAAAGTGGTGGATGTTATACCTTGACTGTAGCAAAGCTTTTGATATGGTCTCCCACAGTATTCTTGCCAGCAAATTAAAGTAGTATGGCTTAGATGAATGGACTATAAGGTGGCTAGAAAGTTGGCTAGATTATCAGGCTCAACAGGTCGTAATCAATGGCTTGATGTCTAGCTGGCAGCTGATATGAAGCAGAGTGCCCCTGGGGTCAGTCATGAGGCAGGTTTTGTTCAACATCTTCATTAATGAACTGGATTATGGGATGGATTGCACCCTCAGCAAGTATGTGGATGACACTAAGATGGGGGGAGAGGTAGATACACTGGAGGGTGGGGATAGGGTCCAGAGTGATCTAGACAAATTGGAGGATTGAGCCAAAAGAAATCTGATGAGGTTCAACAAGGACAAGTGCAGAGTCTTTCACTTAGGATGAAAGAATCCCATGCACTTCTACAGACTGGGGACTGACTGGCTAAGCAGCAGTTCTGCAGAAAAGCGTCTGGGGATTACAGTGGACGAGAAGATGGATATGAGTCATCAGAGTGCACTTGTTACCAAGAAGGCTAATGGGATATTGGGCTGCATTAGTTTGAGCATTGCTAGCAGATAGAGGGAAGAGATTATTCCCCTCTATTCAGCACTTGTGAGGCCACATCTGGAGTATTGTGTCCAGTGTGGAGGCCCTCACTACAGAAAGGATATGGACAAATTGGAGAGAGTCTAGCGGAGGGCAACTAAAATGATGAGGGGGTTGGGGCACATGACTTATGAGGAGAGGCTGAGGGAACTGGTCTTATGTAGTCTGCGGAAGAGAAAAGTGAAGGGGAATTTGATAGCAGCCTTCAGCTTCCTGAAGGGGGGTTCCAAAGAGGATGGAGCTCGGCTGTTCTCAGTGATGGCAGATGACAGAACAAAAAGCAATGGTCTCAAGTTGCAATGGGAGAAGTCTAGGTTGGATATTAGGAAACACTATTTCACTAGTTGAGTGGTGAAGCACTGGAATGGGTTACCTAGGGAGGTGTTGGAATCTCCTTCTTTAGAGGTTTTTAAGGCCCGGCTTGACAACGCCCTGGCTGGGATAATTTAGTTGGAGTTGGTCCTGCTTTGAACAGGGGATTGGACTAGATGACCTCCTGAAGTCTCTCTGTTTCAACCCTAATCTTCTATGATTCTATAATTCCCTTTAAATGTCTGTTTAAAAAAAGGTGTTAGCAGACGTTTCTCACTCGCTTTTCCTAATATATTTTATTTTAGTTTGTCCAATTAACTGCAGTTCTGTTAAAATAAATTCTTTTTACCAGTGACAAGTTTTCCTATTAGGCCTATGTGAATAACAAAATTTTAAGTTTGGTGGGAATTCTGAAAAATTCAATAAATACATAAATTGGGTTGAAACGAAAATGAGTTTGATTTTAAAAAAATCAAATGAAACATTTTGTTTCAACATTCTTTAAATGAAATATTTTGATTTTGAGCATTTCAATTAAAGGAAATTTTGAAATGAAATGTACTTCAAAACAAAAAGTAAAACATTTGATTTAAAAATGTCAAAACAATTATTTATTTGGTTTTGGATTCTTCCAATTGAAATAATCTGGTGAAGCTGACCCAAGTTTACAAAACAATTCATTGTCTCTGAATATGCACTTTTGATCCCCTTCCTGCCCCCCAAAAAGAAGTTTTGGATGAAAAATTTCACCCAGCTCTGGGTAATAAATTACTTTACAAACAAACAAGCCAACCAACTTAGCTCTTCCTCCTTCACTGATAGCCTATGTTGTTTGCCAGAGCTGACAACCATTATACTAAATTAAAAACTGACATTTCAGTTTAGGGGTGTGGCAAAATTCCGAGTCTGTATTTGTGGGTCCTGCGCTTCCTGGCAGATTTAGGGGCCTCAGAAACTCATCCAGGCCCCAGAGTGACCTCCCTTCCTCAGTAAGTAATTAGGAGAGACAGAAAGGGGGGAGCCCAGGCCCGCCTTCTACTCTGGACTCCAGCCCAGGGACCCTAATAGTATCAGCTAAGATGGCTGACCTTTTAGGCACAAAACACAATACAATTCCCTGGGCTACTTCCCCACAGCAGTCTCCGCTTCTTCAAACTCCACTTCACCCTTACCTCAGGGCCTCCTTCCTTCTGTACGATATGTTGTCCAACACTCCATGTCACCAACAGCATAACTTCCTTCCACAGCTCCTGACACCCACAGCCCACCTGACTAACTGGGAGGTTTTTATCTGGTTTCAGCCAGTCCCTGATTGGCTTCAGGTGTCCCAATTAGGCTAGCTGTTTCTACTCCTTTCTAGAAGGTTCTTAATTGGCTCCAGGTGTCTTGATTGGTCTGGAG
The DNA here is from genome assembly GCA_007922305.1 of Dermatemys mawii. Lineage (NCBI taxonomy): Eukaryota > Metazoa > Chordata > Testudines > Dermatemydidae > Dermatemys > Dermatemys mawii. The sequence continues at coordinate 2,904,548 of ML677373.1, forward strand.
TAGCCTTTGTTTGGCTATCCAGGGATCAAGGACCTGCACATCCTGAGGCTGATATACCTGCCTTCCAGCACTCTCCTATATCCTTCTGGTCTGACTCCGTCACATATCCCTCCCCCCTGCTCAACACCAAGGGGTTGGGCAACTTGGGTCGACATACAGTGCACCCGTGATAAGCCATCTGTGTTGCCGTGGCGACTTCCAGCTCTGTGTTGTATGCGGAACTGAAAGGGTTGGAGGGATAAGAACCATCTAGTCACTCTCGCATTTTTCTCCTTGTTCCGCTGCATCCACTGAAGAGGGGCATGGTCAGTCACGAGGGTAAACTGTCTACCAAGCAGGTAGTATCGCAGTGTTTCCATGGCCCACTTAACGGCAAGGCATTCCCTCTTGACCACAGCATACTTCTGTTCCCTTGGGAGAAGTTTTCTACTCAGATAGAGGATTGGATGTTCTTCTTCCCCAACCATCTGGGATAGGACAGCCCCTAGTCCAACTTCAGATGCGTCTGTCTGCAAGATGAACTCCTTAGTGAAATCTGGGACTATAAGTACAGGGTCACCGCAAAGGGCTGTCCGTAGATCTGTAAATGCCCTCTCTGCTGTGTCTGTCCATCGCACCATCTCAGGTCCCCGAGCTTTTATGAGATCAGTCAAGGCACTTGCCCTAGTGGCAAAATGGGGAATAAAGCGTCTATAGTACCCCACTACCCCCAAAAATGCCTGGACTTGTTTCTTGCGAACCGGTCGGGGCCAGTTTTGGATGGCCTCTAGTTTATTGAGTTGGGGTTTCACTACACCTCGTCCCACAATGTACCCCAGATACTTAGCCTCCGTTAATCCTATGGCACACTTTGCAGGGTTTGCGGTAAGGCCAGCACGCCTTAGGGTGTCTAGGACAGCTTCTACCTTTTCCAGGTGGGTTTCCCAGTCTGAGGTATGAATAACTACATCATCGAGGCAGGCAGCTGCATAACTAGCATGGGGACGCAATAGCTTATCCATAAGGCGCTGAAAGGTAGCTGGGGCCCCGTGTAAACCGAATGGAAGGACTGTATATTGAAACAGTCCCTCTGGGGTGGAGAAAGCAGTCTTTTCCTTTGCATCTTCAGCAAGGGGGATTTGCCAGTACCCTTTAGTCAAATCCAGAGTGGTCAGGAAGCGGGCATTTCCCAGTCGGTCCACTAACTCGTCTATCCAGGGTATAGGATATGCATCGAACTGGGACACTTCATTCAGCCTACGGAAGTCATTGCAAAACCTTGTGGAGCCATCTGGTTTGGGTACTATCACGATCGGGCTAGACCACTGACTGTGGGACTCTTCAGTTACCCCTAACTCCAACATTTTCTTTACTTCTGCTCTGATTTCTTCTCTTTTGGCCGCTGGAACTCGGTAAGGTCTCATCGTCACCTTGGCCCCAGGGTTTGTAATGATGTGGTGATATGTCTCAGTTGTTCGTCCTGGCCGAGATGAGAATACATCTTGGTTCCTGTTGATCATCTCAACCACCTCCTCTCTTTGGGCTGGTGTTAAATCAGGAGATATCTTCACCTGTTCGGGGTTCTGGTTCTCCTGCAATGGGTCCTTGTGAGCAACTACACACGCTTCTTGGGTATGCCAGGGTTTTAGAAGGTTGATGTGATATATCTGCTCTAGTTTTCGACGTCCTGGTTGTCTCACCTTGTAATTCACTTCCCCAACAGGTTCGACTACTTCATAGGGCCCTTGCCAATGGGGCAACAACTTACTTTCGGCCGTGGGTACCAGTACCATTACTCAGTCACTGGGTTGGAACTGACGAACCTTGGCTTGACGGTTGTAGTAAGTTCTCTGGGCCTCTTGGGCCTTTTCTAGGTGCTCCCTCACTATGGGAGTGACCCGGGCTATCCGGTCCCTCATTTGTAGCACATGTTCTATAACATTCTTCCCCTCACTTGGTTCCTCCTCCCAAATTTCCTTGGCTATGTCCAAGATGCCTCGGGGGTTGCGTCCATACAGTAGCTCAAAGGGGGAGAATCCAGTGGAAGCTTGGGGGACCTCACGGATGGCAAACATGAGGTACGGTAGTAGGTTGTCCCAGTCTTTCCCATCCTTGCTTACCACTTTTCTTATCATGGCCTTGAGGGTCTGGTTGAATCTTTCCACCAGACCATTAGTTTGTGGATGGTAAACTGAGGTCCGCAGGGTCTGGACATGGAGCAGGGAACACAGGTCCTTCATTAACTTGGACACGAATGGTGTTCCTTGGTCTGTGAGGATTTCTTTTGGCAGCCCTACGCGGGCGAAGATTGCCAACAATTCTTTGGCAATGTTCTTGGAGGCTGTGTTTCGTAAGGGGGCAGCTTCTGGATATCTGGTTGCATAGTCTAGGATGACAAGCACATACTGATGGCCTCGGGTTGTTTTCTCTATTGGTCCCACAAGGTCCATAGCGATCTGCTCAAACGGAACTTCAATGACCAGCAGGGGAACCAAAGGAGCTCTTAGATGTGGACGAGGGCTGTGCAGTTGACATTCAGGGCAGGAGGCACAGTACCGCCGGACATCTTCATGTACCCCCGGCCAGAAGAACCTGCGTAAGATTCGTGCCTGGGTTTTCTCCTCTCCCAGGTGTCCTCCAAAAAGGTGACTGTGAGTGAGGCTTAATATTGCCTTCTGGTGTTTCCGGGGCACAAGGAGTTGGTGTACCTCTTGCTCCTGCATTTGTGTGACCCGGTATAGGAGATTCCTTTTTATCACAAAATAAGGCCCTGGCCCCCGGGCCTTTCCCTCTATAGGTACTCCATCTATTTCGGCCACCTTCTTCCTGGCATTCTCGTACCTTAGATCTTCCATCTGGTCTCGTCCAAAAGTCTTTCTCTCGGGACTTATCAGCCTAAATTCTGAGGGACCTATCTCTGCCCTCTCGCCTGGCTCTGAGAGGTTGGGGTTGGAACCAGTTTCTGACCCCTCTTCCATCTCAGGGCTCTCTCCTTCAGTTGCCTGTGTTCGTCTGCCTATACAGGCCATGTTCTGGCCCTGAAGCAGAATCCGAGTGCCTAAAGCCTTTGCTGCCCTTCTTTCTTTCTTGGTTTTTCTGCCCTTCCCAGGGGCGAGGAACAATTCGGGAGATATTTCAGCAAAGAAGGGGGGGTGACTTTCTGTTAGGGATGACTCCTTAACTTTGGAGTCTTCTCCTCTGTCTTGCCCCTCTGGTGGGAGCAAATTTCCAAATCCTGGGAAATCCCTTCCAATGAGCACTGGGTATGGGAGTTTTGGGACCACCCCTGCTTTTACTCCAGTGGTAGTTCCCTGGATTTCAATCCTTACTGGGATGACAGGATAATAGCTAACGGTCCCATGTACGCAGGTTACGCCCGTACGCTTAGCCTGTATCAACTGGCTGCATTTCACTAGTTTCCCTGAAATCAGGGTGCCAGCACTGCCTGAGTCAATGAGTGCCATAGTCTCTACCCCATTCAGTTTCACTGGTTTTGTATATTGGTGTGGGGTGACTGCAACCCCGACTAGATTGATTAGGGTGCATGGGTCTGCCCAATTCCCCAGGTTACACTGCATGGGCTCCTCAATGTTGGGACATTGCGCTGCTAGGTGTCCCCATTCTCCACATGCATAACATCTATAAGGGGCTCTAGATGCTCCTTTGTCTCTTTGGTTAGGGGTCTTTACCCCATGGCTTCCTCCCTTCTGGGTTCCCGGCTGTTCTGTGGCTACTACCTTCTTCCACCTGGGGCTTCCCGGATGCTTTGTTATCTGGCCTTCTGGGGTCGGACCCAGATACTTCTTCTGGGAGAAGGCTTCTCTGGGTAGTTGGGACAGCTCTTGGGCTGCAATCCGTCTTTCTACCAATGTGATCATCCCATCTTAGGTGGCAGGGTCATTCTGGCCCACCCATGCACGAAGATCTGGAGGCAATCCCCTCATATAGTGGTCTATGACCAAAGTTTCCAACATTTCTTCTGGTTTGCAAACCTCGGGTCGTAACCACTTCCGTGCGAGGTGGATAAGATCGAATAATTGGGACCTCGGAGGCTTTTAATTGGGACCCCTGATCGTGCCAGGATCTCTGCTTTCAGCTGAGGGTAGTCCATGGCAGCTTCAGCGGGCATGTCATGGTAAGCTTTTTGTGCTTCTCCACATAAGAAGGGAGCGAGGATGCTAGCCCGCTGATCCTGGGGCCACGTCTCTTGCAAGGCAGTCCTCTCAAAGGAGAGGAGATACGCCTCTATGTCATCACTGGCTGTCATCTTTGGCAGACAACCAGCAGCCCTCCATACTCGCGACCCCTCAGATCCTTGGTTTTTGGTGGTGAGGACTTTCAGTTGTTCTACCACATCCCGCAAGAGGGCTCGATCCTGAGAGGCCTGCTCCATCAATAATTGGTTAGTCTCTTGTTGTACCCGCAGGGACTCCTGTTGTGCCCTAGCCTGGGCTCGGGTGGCCTCCTGCTGGGCTGCAGTGGCTTGCAACAGTGCTTTTATTATGTCCTCCATTGTGGTGAGAACACCCCAAACCCGGTGCACTTTTTTTTTTTTTTTTTAAACCTCTCCCTTTCTTCTGCCGCGCAGTGAACAGTAAGTCAGAACATCCCACTCCTAACACCAGTTGTGGCAAAGTTCCGAGTCTGTGTTTGTGGGTCCTGCGCTTCCTGGCAGATTTAGGGGCCTCAGAAACTCATCCAGGCCTCAGAGTGACCTCCCTTCCTCAGTAAGTAATTAGGAGAGACAGAAAGGGGGGAGCCCAGGCCCGCCTTCTACTGCGGACTCCAGCCCAGGGACCCTAATAGTATCAGCTAAGATGGCTGACCTTTTAGGCACAAAACACAATACAATTCCCTGGGCTACTTCCCCACAGCAGTCTCCGCTTCTTCAAACTCCACTTCACCCTTACCTCAGGGCCTCCTTCCTTCTGTACGATATGTTGTCCAACACTCCATGTCACCAACAGCATAACTTCCTTCCACAGCTCCTGACACCCACAGCCCACCTGACTAACTGGGAGGTTTTTATCTGGTTTCAGCCAGTCCCTGATTGGCTTCAGGTGTCCCAATTAGGCTAGCTGTTTCTACTCCTTTCTAGAAGGTTCTTAATTGGCCCCAGGTGTCTTGATTGGTCTGGAGTAGCCTTTGTTTGGCTATCCAGGGAACAAGGACCTGCACATCCTGAGGCTGATATACCTGCCTTCCAGCACTCTCCTATATCCTTCTGGTCTGACTCCGTCACAGGAGCTAATCTACTGATCTTTGGCTCTGAGCTCCACATTTTCTCTTAAGGAAACAATATAAATTGAGGTTTATTAAATGCCCAAAATTTCATTAACACAGAGTTTTGGCTGAGCAGCCCATCCAAAATATTAAATGCACCAATACTTAAATCTGTGAAAGCCAGGAAATAAAGAATTAAGGTAAAACAATTTCTCCAAGAAAATAATGGTAAAATCTTCTCCATCACCTTATCCTACTTCTTCTCTCTCACAAACACCAAGACATCATTGCTTTCCCTCATTATCCCCTTCATCTGCCCCGGTAACCCTAACCTTTTCCATATCTTGACATCCCTCACCCCACTCTGATGTTCAGTACCTCCATATTCGCCATCGTGATGTGATTATATGATTGTGATATAATTAGGATGGAGGTTGTACTGAATATGTCATATGAGATGTCAATGGAAAAGTCATGGTTTTCTGAATATGATTATCCTATTTCTATGCATGTATTATTTTTGTATCTGAAGTAGGAGTATTGACTATGAATCTGCATTTCAAATGTGCTTGCTCCTGGGTAACTCCCACAAGGTAGTTTACATCCATCCTCCATATTGTGAGGGGACTATTCAAGGTAATGGCCCATCAATGAAAACAATTGGCCATGAGAAAGACTTATCCTCACCTAATGGTCTTTCCCATGAACATCTTAGCCAGAACATGTGTAAAGGACCCTGCCATGACTCAAAGCATGAAAGGGCATGTGACTAAATAAAGTGATATTGGACTCCATCTTGTGCCTGCCTTTTTACACAAACTGTATTGGGGACTTTGGTTAGAACAATTAAATTCCCTTTCACATGAAAGAAGCTATAAAAAGGGGAAGTGACATTATCACTGGGACTCACTCCCACTACAACTCAGCACCTGGATACAACTGAGAACAAAGACTGAACTGGGGAAGGAGGTCCCAGGCAGAAAAGAAGATGGCCCTGCCTGTGTATAGAAGATTGGTGGACTGTTTGTACCATGATGGTGAGACACTGCTTAATTCAAATGTTGCATGGTTTATAGAACTTAAATTGCATTTTGTTTTATTTCTTAGGTAATCTGCTTTGATCTGTATGCTCACTACTTATAATCACTTAAAGTCTATGTTTCTGTAGTTAATAAATCTGTTTTATACTATAACTAAAACAATGTGCTGCCTGCAGTGCATGGGAAATCTACTCTAGATTCTAGAAATCTACTAAGTTACCTACTATTTCCCATTATAAGACCCAATTTTTAGTTGTCAAAATTTGCCAGATTTAACCATTCAGAATGAAACTTTCCATATCAACCGTCTGCCTCATCATTAATGTTTTTAGAACTTTTCAGCCAAAATTGTTCAACTACTTCTGAGATTGAGATCAGGTGAAAATACATGGTGTGATAGAGGAAGGTCAGGGAGCTGCGGTAGAGTGCTTGAGGGGAGATATGTAAGCTCAGAGCTAATTGAGGCGTGGCTCCCTGTGGACTAAGGAAGGTTGCAGGTTGATTGGCACACCTGCAATCAATTAAGGTCCTGCTAAGAACCTAATAAAACCCCCTGCTTCAGGCAGACAGGGGAGGAGGATAGGAGTTGGAGCAGTGAGCAGTTTGGAGGTGTTGGAGCAGTGAGCAGTTTGGAAGAGTTGGAGCAGTGAGCAGTTTGGAAGAGTTGGAGCAGTGAGCAGTTTGGAAGAGTTGGAGCAGTGAGCAGTTGGAGGAGAGTTTGGAACCAAGACCACCCAGGCCCTAGGTAAAGAGACACTTGACCTGTGTAGAGAGAGGGCAGGAAGCCCCACAAACTGAAGGGTAGGAGAGGGGAGTAGCCCAGGGGAAGGAATAGCTACTTCAGGTAGTTTTACCGCTATCCTCAGGGCCCCTGGGCTGGGACCCAGAGTAGAGGGCGGGCCCGAGTCCCTCCCTCTCTTCACTCCCCCTCCTCTAGGATACTAGTGGGGCAGTTAATACCCTATTCAGGGGCAAGAAATAGCTCCCTGAACCCCTCACAAGAAGAGAAAGTGCGGGACCCATCATAACAGTGCCAGAAATTTGCCACAATGGGTTAAAGAATTCTGGCAACCTCTCTTGCAAACATCAGTGTTCTGGGTCTAAGTCCTCTCCCCTGTTTCATCAGAAGAGAATGATCTGTGAAAATGAGAGACTATGGCTGAAAGAGAGACTCTGAAAAAAAATCAGCTCCCCAGGGAATAAAGATTCATATTAGTCTGAAAAGGGAAGGATTGAATTAACCAGGATCCAGAGTATTTCCTACCTTGTATTTCTGGGCAGCTTCCTCCATGAGAATCACTGTGTGAGAGCTGTGCTCTGGGGATCTCATACAAACTGCACACATGGCTTCCCCATCCTCTTCACAGAATAGGTTCATGATTTCCTTATGTTTTAGACACTGATTCTCTTTATCTTCTTCTCCTGGCTTAAAACCCATTTTTTTAGCTTTTTCTCTTATGTTTCCCAGCTGCCAGCTACTCTGGAAACTTGCTGTCTGGAAGGGGGCTCTGCATTTGGGACAGCATGAGGTGTTATTGGCTTCTATTGAGTCCTCATAGTATTGAGTGATGCAGACTTGGCAGAAGGTATGCTCCCAGTGGATAGTCACTGGATCTGTGCAATAATCCAGGCAGATGGAACATTTAGTTTCTTGTTGGCTTTTCTGTTCAGGAGTCTCTGAGGCCATGGCTGCTTTGATCTCTGTTTTTTTCTTTTCTCTCCCTTTTCCTCTGTAGTAATACACATTTGTCAGCAATGGAAGTTGTCAAATATCAGTTTTCTTTGAAGAAAAAAGAATAAATATTAATATATATTTCCTTCTTGTAATGAAGTAAGTTGATCACTTTTTTCCCTAGTTAGAAGACTGTAAAATTAAATTATGACCAAACCATTTTATAACTTAAAATAATTAGTTATGTTTCGAACTCAAATTTTAGTGAGTAAATCTCCTTAAATTCACATGCCCATGGAATTATATTATAGTGGAGCTTTAGTTAATCAGTTAATTGTTGTTTGTATTGTATTGTATTAATTGTTGTTGTATTGTATTAATTGTTGTTTGTAAATCAGTTAATTGTTGTTTGTATTGTTGTTTAACCATTTTGGTCCCTAGATATTACAGTCAAAGTGAGTGAGGTAATGTCTTTTACTGGATCAATTTCTATTGGTGAAAGAGACGAAGAGGAGGTCTGCATGACAGAATTACTTTAGTATAACTAGGTCACTCAGGGGTGTGAAAAATCCATTACTCTGGGCAAAGTAATTATACCAACATAAGCACTGGTGTATACAGAGCTATGTCAGTGGGAGAGCTTTTCCTGCTGACATAGTTACTTTCTCTTGCAGAGTGGATTAACTCTCTCCCATTGGCATAGATCATCTTCAATAAAGTGCTATAGCGCAATAGCTGCATTGGTGCAGCTGTTCTGATGAAGACTTTAAAGTATTTGAGCTTACACAGAACATTTCTTCAGGTCTGGGAAAGGTTCTAGAAGTGTCACAGCTAAATGCAAGGTGGAACAGATTGTTAAACATAAGAAGTCAACACAAATTGCAATAAACCATTCAAGATGAAGTGGGCAGTTAACATCTTTCCAGTCTTTGGACAAAGGAAGGTTACTGAGTTATAGATTGTTATAATGAGTCATAAATCCAGGGCCTGTGATTTTTTGTGTCTAGCAAAGTTACAAATTTAAGCTCACAAGCTTGTCCTTTAAAGGTGCTGTGAACCTGCTTCAATACAGAAAAAAAAGTATGGCTCATTATAATAATCTGTAACCCATTAATCCACCTTTGTGCTACAACAGTGGAGGAGTTAACTGCCCACTGGAGAAGAGCTCAGTGTAAGGTTGAATGTGTGTCCCTTTCACCAACAGAAGATGGTAATTAAAGATATTACCTCACCCATCTTGTCTCAATTAATTATGTTTAAGAGTGAAAAATAATTGGGATGCTCTGCTAAATGTTTTACAACAGTTAAAAAAACAAATATACAAAATAGAGAGAAGGAAGGCTTTTAAACTTGTGTGTAGATGGAATCCACAGGAAAGAACATGAATCTTTTTCTCATATGTATGCATGCTAGAGTTAAGTCCGCAAAATAGCTTATACAGGAAGGAAATATGTTAACATTTGTTCTCTTTTCTTCAAAGAAATCCAAACTCCAAACACATCTTAAAAGGAGAACAAGTTTTAACATGTCTTTCTTGTTTATGTCAGAGTTAATGCTGCCTGGAAGTTTATGAAACTGTGGGTGTTGACAGTGTTGTGAAATGGGGATTGGTAAGAACTGAAAATTTCACATTATGTAAATAGAAAATGGGAAAACTTAAAGTACAACAAATTAAAGCAACTTTACTTCTAAGCGAGAGTGTCCTGATTGGGGATGCAAGTGTGTTTGGGGAGGGGAGGGGAGAAAAGAATGGGGTGTGTGTGTTAATGAACTTTAATTTACACACATTAATTTCACACTTAGTTAATTTATCTTAACTCTTTTGTATGTTCCAGCAAGCCCAGAGACCAGCCAGCGTAACATTCAGACTCTGCCTGAGAAGCGTTTGCCAAACAGTTTATACTACAATTTGGATGGAACCTCTATTCCTGCACTGAAGATATCTTCAATGATCCACTGAGTGTGGTGACCATAGGAATGTCTATTCTGTAACTGGGAGGTGTATTGCAATAGAGGTAGGCATGCCTGAGCTAGCTATCTTTGAAAACTCATGGCGATCGGGGGAGGTCCCGGATGACTGGAAAAAGGCTAATGTAGTGCCCATCATTAAAAAAGGGAAAAAGGAGGATCCAGGGAACTACAGGCCAGTCAGCCTCACCTCAGTACCTGGAAAAATCATGGAGCAGGTCCTCAAGGAATCAATTCTGAAGCACTTAGAGGAAAAGAAAGTGATCAGGAACAATCAGCATGGATTCACCAAGGGCAAGTCATGCCTGACTAACCTAATTGCCTTCTATGATGAGCTAACTGGCTCTGTGGATGAGGGGAAAGGAGTGGATGTGTTATTCCTTGACTTTAGCAAAGCTTTTGATACAGTCTCCCACAGTATTCTTGCCAGCAAGTTAAAGAAGTATGGGTTGGATGAATGGACCATAAGGTGGATAGAAAGCTGGCTGGATCGTCGGGTTCAACGAGTAGTGATCAATGGCTCCATGTCTAGTTGGCAGCCGGTGTCGAGCGGAGTGCCCCAGGAGTCTGTCCTGAGGCCGGTTTTGTTCAATATCTTTATCAATGATCTGGAGGATGGCATGGACTGCACTCTCAGAAGGTTGCAGATGACACTAAACTGGGAGGAGTGGTAGATACACGGGAGGGTAGGGATAGGATACAGAGGGACATAGACAAATTAGAGGATTGGGCCAAAAGAAATTTGATGTGGTTCAACAAGGACAAGTTCAGGGTCCTGCACTTAGGACGGAAGAATCCCATGCACTGCTACAGACTAGGAACCGAATGGCTAGGCAGCAGTTCTGCAGAAAAGGACCTAGGAGTTACAGTGGCCGAGAAGCTGGATATGAGTGTAAGCAGTGTCAGGAATGAGATATATTCTGACATCTGGTGGTGAACTATGGGAATTGCAGTGAGTCTTGGAAAATAATTTTGAGGCTGATTAGTTTGCATAGACACACCGACTGCGCCTAGCCTGAGCCCACAGCAGCCCACATGGCCACTTCGGCTGATGAGGGAGCCCCAGTTTCTATGTTATTGGGGCAGGAATGATAAAGTGATGTTACTGTGATTATGTGAATGAAGGATTATGGACATGTACTTGGCTCTTGTTATGATGGAGGGACTCGCCATCATCTAGGTAGCACTCACTGGGCAAGGGCCATGTGTTTCAGAACACTGTGACATTGAGAGATGTAGAGGATAAGCATCTATACTTTTTGGTGAGGGTTCTGTCTGAGGGCTTCCCAGGCCTATTGTACCCTGCCTCTCTCCACTATGGAATGTCAGAATTGAATTTTGTTTCCATTAGGAGCCTGGTTTCAGGCTGCTGAGCTGAAAATTGCTTTGGGCTCACTGGTGCACCTGCACTAAGGCTCCCCTACTGTATGCTGAAATCACCTAAGAACTAAAGAAATCACTGAGTACTGTCTTAAGTAGGGGGGGCCTGAAAAAAGTGCAGAGTGGCTGGTGTAGCAGAGCAGTCTGCGTGTCGGCTAGCAGGATGGCTAGTGGAGTTGTTGGTGCTGTGGACAGAGTGACCGGTGCAGCAGAGCTGTCTGTCGACTAGCGGAGGCGGTGGTGCTGCGGGCAGAGTGACTGGCGCGGCAGAGCTGTCTGTGTGTCAGCTAGCAGAGCAGCTAGCGGATCAACGGGCAGAGCGGTTCGTGGGACAGCCAGCGGCGCGGAGCAGAGCCAATTGCGGTGAGAGCTGCAGCGGAACCTCACAAAGAGGCGGCGCAGTTGGCCTCGGACCACGTAAGGTGCCCCGTGCCCTACCCTCCAATTCCACCCAGGCTGGAGGTAAGATTCTGCCAATTGACTTTTGAACTCTGCACTGACCAAGAACAGAGACTCTTGGGCTGTTGGACTTTTGGGACTATTGAGTGACTTTTTGGGGTTGTGGAACTCAAGAGCCAAAGGGAAGGCCACGGCCTATTTGCTGGGAGGGCGGCTTCTGGTACATGGTTTGGTTTATTAACCTTGTTTGTGGTGTTTCCCCAATATAATGCCACATTGTTTCTCCCTGTTATTAAAAGGCTTTGGTACACTCAGACTCTGTGCTTGCGAGAGGGGAAGTATTGTCTCTTCCAGACGCCCAGAGGAGTGGTATATGGTTGTGCCAGGTCACTGGGTGGGGTCTCGAGCCAGTTTTTGTATTGTGCTATTGGAATGGAACCCCTGGATACTGAACCCGGCCCTTGTTGCTGCCAACTCTGATGGGCAGAAGGGTTACATGAGTCAACAGTGTGCCCTTGTTACCAAGAAGGCTAATGGCATTTTGGGTTGTATAAGTAGGGGCATTGCCAGCAGATCAAGGGATGTGATCATTCCCCTCTATTTGACACTGGTGAGGCCTCATCTGGAGTTACTATGTCCAGTTTTGGGGCCCACACTACAAGAAAGATGTGGAAAAATTGGAAAGAGTTCAGAGGAGGGCAACAAAAATGATTAGGGGGCTGGAGCACATGACTTATGAGGAGAGGCTGAGGGAACTGGGATTGTTTAGTCTACAGAAGAGAAGACTGAGGGAAGATTTGATAGCTGCTTTCAACTACCTGAAAGGGGGTTCCAGAGAGGATGAATGTAGACTGTTCTCAGTGGTACCAGATGACAGAACAAGAAGTAATGATCTCAAGTTGCAGTGGGGGAGGTTTAGGCTGGATATTAGGAAAAGCTTTTTCACTAGAAGGGTGGTGAAGCACTGGAATGGGTTACCTAGGGAGGTGGTAGAATCTCCTTCCTTAGAGGTTTTTAAGGTCAGGCTTGACAAACCCCTGTCTGGGATGATTTAATTGGGGATTGGTCCTGCTTTGGAGCAGGGGGCTGGGCTAGATGACCTCCTGAGGCCCCTTCCAACCCTGATAAGCTATGATTCTGTGATTCTACTTAGCTTACTACAAATAGCGATGCTGGCACTGACTAGCCACCTCAGTACAATCCTGCCCAGGATCCTAGATATGTACTGTATAACTAATTATGTAGCACCCCCAGGAGCCTAGACTGATTAACCTCAGGTTCTCAGGGAGCTTCCTGTTTCCTGCTGCTTCCCTGAACCCATTTGAGGAGAACAGGAAATCAACTGAAGTAGTAGGAGCCAGTTAGGCCCTTAAGACACTGATATCTTCCCTCACTCAGGCCCTGCTACCAGCCTGTTTATTTGTCCCTGTAGTGGGGTGATTGCCCCACTCCAAGAAAAAGGGGCTTAAAACAGCCCTGCAGAGGGCTGAGGCTGGGAGCAAGCCAATTGGAAGGGCAGCCCAGCAGAGGGCTGCAAGTGTAAGCAGAGGGCCCAGGCTGATTAGGCATAGCAGCCGCAGCTGTGGTGGGGTCAATCAGGGCCCAGCTGGCCCTGATATAAGGGCCCAGAGTTTAGTGGAGAAAAGAGAGAGTGTCTCCTCTGTCTGCAGAGGCAGACAGGCCTGACTTCTGGGAGCTTGAGTAGGCACCTAAAGGGGTGCAGGGCTGGGGCAAGGCAAGAGGAGCTGGGGAAGCTCTGGCCTGGAAACCCCCAGGGCCTAGGAGATGGCCCAACAAAGGGGTACTGGGATTGCAGGGGACAGCCCATGGCTCTAGAGACAGGAGCAGCAGGCCAAACCCTCCTTGCTAATGATGCTAATGGTGCTTTTGTAGCAACAGAACCTAGTGAAAATGTCCCTGCAATAGTGACTGTTAGAGAGAATTTTCTAGAACTGATGATACTACAGGAGCTGGTATGACAAATGTGCTTCTTAAAAGTTGGAAGATACAGGAATTGCAATAGCTGACATAAGAGGTCAGGTTCCTGGCCTTCACAACCTTCTCAGACAAGGAGTTCCACAGGTTGACTGTGCACTGTGTGATAATGGTGCCAACACGAGATTGAAGAGGAGTGCAGACACAGATCTGAGAGTTAAACCCTCAATCTTTTTTTGTCCTATCAGTTCTCATTTATTGAACTTGGTGGTCAGTGATGCAGCATCAGCTTCTAGTGAGGCTGCTGAATTTTTTAATGTAATTCAAAGCATCTATGTATTTTTCTCTGCATCAACTCATCAATGGCTAATTTTGGAGCAACATCTGGGAACATCCTCTCTGACACTGAAAACACTGGGTGCCACACAATGGGAAAGTTAAGTGGAGGTGATAAAGCCTATCAAACACCAAATTGGGAAGATAGATGATGCCATAGTTGCTATTATGGAGGATAATGCCATGATAGGAACTGTTTGTGGGAGAACAGTGGCAGAGGGAAATGGAAACATCAGAAAGGTACATAACTTCAAATTTCTGAGTGGATTAGTGTTGTGGCATGACATACTGTTTGAAATAAATGTTGTAAGTAAGAGACTCCAAGGTGTTGACTTTGATATATCTGGAGCAATGGAACAACTGGACCAAGCAAAGCTATACTATACCTACAGTCTTACTGGTCAGATGAGGGATTTCAAAATGTTCTGAAGAGTGCACGGGAGATGGAAGAGGAACTTCACACTGAAGCTATTTTCCCACCCATTCAAGAACACAAGAGTCACTGAAGAAGAAGATGTTGTGACTATGAGGCATAGGATAATCCCATAAGAGACCCCAAACAACAATTCAAAGTTGAAATCTTTAACCAGGTTCTAGGTTGTGCAATACAGTCAGTAGAAGAATGTTTCATGCAGATCAAGGAACACAGCAGTATATTTGGGATGTTGAATGATATTCCAAAACTCCTCACTATACCTGAAGATCTACACCAGCAATGCAGGGCACTAGAGACAATGTTGACCCATGATGACATGCATGATATTGATGCGAGTGATTTAGGTGATGAACTGAAATCCCTTTCAAGATACATTTCAGCAGGATCAACTCCAAAGGCTGTTCTGTAATAGATGTGCACAAATAAGATGACCACCCTCCTTCCAAATGTTTTTGTTGCTCTCAGGGATGAAAGTAGATTTACCGACTTACCGGTATGGGGGCTGGGCTGGACTAGGACTGACTCTGGCCCCCGGAAGGGTGGGGCTGGAGGGTTCAGAGCCAGCCCCAGTCTGCCCTCTACCATTAAGTGCCCCCTTCCTTCTTTTTCCCACCTCCTTCCCCCACCTGAGTAGCACTGGGGCTCCAGGGAATATTTAAAGGACAGGGGGCTCCTGCTTCCTCTACCACCCTGGTCCTTTAAATAGCCACTGGAAGCCTGCCACTACTATCCCAGGGCTCCGGGAGTGCGGGGAGATTATTTAAAGGGCCCGGGGCTCCCCTGCTTCTGCCTTCCCGGTCCCTTTAAATAGCTGCTGGAGCAGAGTTGAAGCTCCGGCGGCTATTTATAGGGCCGGGGCAGTAGCAGGCACCCCGGGCCGTTTAAATAGCTCCCGGAGCCTGGCCGCTACCCCAGGGCTCTGGAGGCTATTCGAAGGGCCTGGGATTCCCCTGTTTCTACCACCTTGGTCCTTTAAATAGCCACCAGATGCTGGGGTAGCAGCAGTAGGGCTCCAGCAGCTATTTAAAGCACCAGGGCAGTGGGGCTCTGGTGGCAATTTAAATGGCCAGAGGCTCCAGACACTGCTGGAAGCCCCAGGCCCTTTAAATTGCCACCTGGGAAAGGCAGCCGTCCCGGTACAGTGCACCGGCTCTTGCTGGTACACCGTATCGTATTGTACTGGCTTATTTTTACCTCTGGTTGTTCTGCACATACTTCTAACACTTCCTGTAACAGTTGCAATGGAGAACGCAGCTTCTCCAAGCTGAAATTAATAAAAACACATCTACGCTTCACAATGACACAGGAGAGGCTGGTTGGCCTTGCAACCATCTCAATAGAGCATGAGCTGGCCCAGACTGTGGACCTTCAGGAAGCAGTTCAAATCTTTGCAATGAGGAAGGCACGGAAAGTACCACTTTGATTATTCAAGCAGATAAAAATGCCAGGGTTTACTATGCAGCAAGAAAAGTTACGTTTTCTGTTCAGGGATTTGAAAGTTAAGTGTTACTAAAAATTTTTGAATGAGGCATTTTAAGCTGTTAGTTCTCCTTTATTCGGGAACGTAGCAGAGCAGTACCATGAGAGGAGTAGAACAGGAAGAAGGCAGAATTGACACCTTTCAAATTGGCCCAAGCTAAGGCGTATGGGGGCATCATTTGAGCTCCCCACCTCTGGCGCCAAAACATTGTGGGTTGGCCCTGCTCCTGAATGTGGTGTAGATATACCCTGTATGTTATCTCAACTTTTAATGGGGAGTTTGACCTTGGGTGGCTATATCAATGACCAACAACTTTTAATGAGTGGCTATTAGCCTCTTGCATAACACTCCCCAAAACAGCTCATACCACTTGGTTTTGAGGTTAGAAAACAGACAGAAATGTGGTTTGTTTCTCTTTATTACATGTCTTTATTACATTCCACCGTGGGTAACATTATGTTGTTGCAGATCCAAACCCTTTCCTAGCTAAGTATGATTTATGGGGGAAATTTAGAAGGAACCTTATAGATTCATAGTGATCCCTTCTGGCTTTGTAATCTATGATCATCTAGTTTGGCCTCCCAAATATCACAGGCCAGAGAATTCCCTTCAAATAATTGTTGTTTGAACTAGAGTTTATTTCTATATTTATTTGTGTACCAAAAAAATCTAGTTTTTATTTAAAACTTGTCAGTGATGGAAAATCCATCACAACTCTCGGTAAATTGTTTCACTCCACCTTAGGTGTGGAGTAGCTGCTACAGCTCTGTAATGAATCTAGTAAATATATGTTTAACTGTCCCACACTGTTCTCAAATTCTGAACTTCAACAGAAAAAGAAAGTGGAAGAAGAATTTACTAACAGTGATTATATTTATTTTGGTCAATATACCAAGAATAAGTCAACCAAGCTGTCATAACATGAGCGTGATCCCCTTTTCTTCTATATAAAGCTATGGGGAAGAGGCAAGGAGGAACAGCGAGTTTATAAAGGAAACTTTGAAGCACTGTTAGTCATGGAGACCACAACTCTGGCCATAACACAAAGAAAAATGTGTCATTTTCTACACACATAAAGCAGAAAAATAACTTAGAGCTAAGGTTGCTGAGTGAATTGAGAAGTACAACATCCCATTATACATTTCAAAGGGGAGAAAGAAACAAATAAAAATGAATGATATCCCAAGATGAATTTTCAGTCGGTTCTGACACCACACTTAGTACCCCAATTATGGACATAGGAAAATCCACACTGCCCAGCAATCTGATTAGGCTAGTCAACTACACACTGCAGACGATGGCTGTTGCTGTGTAGCCCCTCAGTCTATTATGTTTTGGTTTAGGTGCAACCTTTTCTTTGAGAGCATACCAGAAGATTTTCCTGATGCTCTCTTGTATGCTTCATAGGTTCATAGAAGGATCATTATGATTATCTGTTCTGACCTCCTACACAATACATGATAGAGAATTTCACCCAGTGGTTCATACATAAGCTCACAATTCCTGGGTTGAAATACAATGTATCTTCCAGGGCAGTGTGCCCTGGGGTGGCTGTCATGCGCATGGTTGAATGCCATGTTCAGCCGGGCAATGGAGTCTGTTAATGAGGACTTGAGTCTATACAAACACATATGAAACCCAATGAAATGAGCAGCAAAAAGCAATTTTGTCTTTTCTATTTTTTTTACATAAGAAAAGACTCCCAATCAGGGTGGTTATCAGTCATAGCTTGATTCATTCATAAGCAGTCAGAATGATTCACAGTCCAATTAAAAAAATCAATCTAGAAGTTCTGGACTCACCTTTTTCTTTTAGAATGAAGATCAGCTCCAGACAAAGGTATGAATGTGACAGCACAGTTGGCAGGCTGAGGAATTTGAGGAGCAGATGCAGCTTGCCTTGTGCTGCCTGTGTTGGATCCACCCTATTGTCAGATAAAGTACTTCAGTGATTCAGTACCAGGAAGTTCAGTAAAATAAATACAATACGATACTATGAATATAATCTCAAGGGTAGAGTCAACAATGGAAAGATAAATCCAGAGAGTGACAGAATGTACGTGACTAAATTCCCATGAAGATTGGACAGAATTATTTATGTGTATTACAACAGAGCCTAGAGACCCTAGATTAGATCAAGGTGCCTTTGTGCCGGGTGCTTTACTAACATACAGGATACGCCTTCTCTGCACAGCTAATCCAGTTGATCGGCACCAGGGTCTGAGAACCCATGTTAGACTCACCTGAATATGAGCAGCCAAGATTTAAATCAACTGTGCAGTACTTGCCTCATGGGGACACTGCTACAGTGCACTAAAAGCTCCATAGCATGTTTTGGCTGGGCAGTGAAAACAGGGGTGGAGAGCTACATAATGAAACTGTGGTGGGCAAGGGATGATATGGCAATGAGAAAAAATTCTTCATTTCCAGACATTGCAATATTTGGGCTTTAAAAAAACCCCACAATTTTTGTCAAGAAGGACAGCATTGTTTTGGGGTGTGGGCTGCACTTCCCTGGAACTCACTGTGGCCATAGTTCTTCTTTTAACGAAGGTTTCTCTCTGCCTTGTTAAAGACATCATATCAATCAGACTTTTTATCACTTTGGATCTTCTAAGCATTAATTAATGCACACTATACTTCATTGTGAAATGCAGGTACTGTTATTCCCAAGCTTTAGGGAGTAAACTGACACAATACAATTTAACATGCTCAGGTTACACAAGGTGGCAGAGTCATGATTACATTTGAGGAGGTCCTGGCTACAGCAAGTACGCTTGGTCTGTCACAGTTACTGAGAAAAGTATGACCCCTTCCTGGTCCCATCAAGTGTACCCCTCTCACAAGACTCAGGCTTCTAGCGGTTACCTGTGTAAGCAGTGTCAGGATGAGTTCTACCCTGACAGCTGGTGGTGAATTGTGGTGAGTTGTGGAAAAGAACTTCAGAGGCTACTCTTATTTGCATAGGCACACCCACCATGCCTAGCCTGAGCTCACAGCAGCCCAAATGGTCACTTTGGCTGCTGTGGGATTTCCAGTTTCTCTTTTATTGGGGCAGGAATAATAAAGTGTTGTTTCCTGATCATGTGAATCGAGGACTGTGAACATGCACTTGGCCTTTCTTATGATGGAGGAACTCACCATCATCTAGACAACACTCACTGGGCAAGGGACAGGGGTTCTAACCCCCCCCCCCCAGTGAACTGAGAAAGGCTGTAGATAGGTATTCATAGTTTTTGGTGAGGGCTTTGTCTGAGGGCTCTACAAGTCTATTACACTCTACCTCTTTCTACTATGGAATATCAGAGATAATTTTTGATTTTATTAGGAGTCTAATTTTAGGCTGCTGAGCTGAATTTATTTTAGACCCAGTAGTGCTTTAGTACTAAGTCTCCCCTGCTATAAGCTGAAGTCACTGAGCATTGTGTTAAATAGAGGCAGCTGAAGATATATTGCTGAGCAGCTGGTGGAGTCCCAGAATGTATGGAGACAAACCCTTTTAGAGTCCAGGACAGCAGTAACAGAAGTGGAGGAGAGATGGTGGGAGCATGATGAAAGGAGAATAGATGTAATGCTGCAGATAATGGAGGATCAAAGTGACATGCTCAGGTGTCTGGTGGAGTTTCAGCAGGAACAAAGATCACCACTGCAGCTCCTGTGTAACTGCCCCCCCCCTCTCCAAGTTCCATAGCCTCCTCACCCAGACTCCCAAGAACATGGGAGAGGGGGTAGACTCCAGTGACCAAACCACTCCACCCCAGAGGACAGCACAAGCAGAAGAAGGCTGACTTTGTCAAAAAAGTTTTAAAATGTGTTGTCTCCTTGTCCCCTCATCCACCACCCCAAATGGTGTTTTCCTTTCTCACCCACCCCTTCCGTGCAACCTTTCCAGTTATCCCCTGTGTTTGTGATAACTCAATAAAAAATGCATGTTTTTTAAATAAATTAATTTATTTCCTCTGCAAGCATGGGAGAGGGAGGTGGCAGGCTTAAAGCAGAGCAGAGCAAGGGAGCGGGTTTTCAATGGCACTTTGGCCAGCTACAAAACTGGTTTTCAAGGCTTATCTGATGCGCAGCAACTCCTGGTGTGCTCTTCTACTTGCCCTGCTGTCTGGCTGCTAATAATTAGCAGAAGGTGATTTGCCTGTGCCTCCCATCCTGCCATAAATGTCTCCCCCTTGCTCTCACAGAGATTGTGGAGCACACAGCACGCAGCAATAACAATGGGCATATTTCTTTCGCTGAGGTCTGAGTGAGTCAGTAATGTGCGCCAGTGCACCTTTAAACAGCCCAATGTGCACTCTACCAACATTCTGCACTTGGTCAGCCTATAGTTGAACTGCTCTTTACTCCTGTCCAGGGTGCCTGTGAGTGGTTTCATAAGCCAGGGCATTAAGGGGTAGGCTGGGTCCCCAAGGATAACAATCAACATTTCAACATCCCCCACAGTAATTTTCTGGTCTGGGAAGAATGTCCCTTGGTCCAGCTGTCTAGCAATGCTAAAGTTCTTGAATACGCGAGCGTCATGAACCCTTCCCGGCCATCCCATGTAGATGTCAGTGAAACGTCCCTTGTGGTCATCCAGTGCTTGCAGGACCATTGAAAAGTACCCCTTGCGGTTTATGTACTGCCGCCCTCGTGGTCCAGTCCCAAGATAGGGATATGAGTCCCATCTATAGCCCCACCACAGTTAGGGAATCCTATCGCAGCAAAGCCATCTACTATAGTCTGCACATTTCCCAGGGCCACTACCCTGGATAGCAGCAGGTCAATGATTGCCCTGGCTACTTACATCACAACAGCTCCCACTGTAGATTTACCCACTCCAAATTGATTCGCGACTGACTGGTAGCTGTCTGGTGTTGCAAGCTTCCAGAGGGCTATTGCCATTCACTTCTGAACTGTGAAGGCTGCTCTCATTTTGGTATTCTTGCACTGGAGGGCAGGGGAAAGCAAGTCACAAAGTTCCATGAATGTGCCCTTACGCATGCAAAAGTTTCTGAGCCACTGAGAGTCATCCCAGACCTGCAGCACTATGCGATCCCACCAGTCCGTGCTTGTTTCCCAGGCCCAGAATTGGCGTTCCATAGCATGAGCCTGCTTCACTGCCACCAAAATGTCCAGATTGTCAGACCCTGTACTTTCAGAGACATCTGTGTCCATGTCCTCATCACTGTTGTCACTCTCGTGACAGCGCAGTTGTCTCCTGATCACCTTCTTGTGCATATGCAGCATAAACTCCACAACAATGCACGAGGTGTTCACAACGGTCATTACTGCAGTGGTGATCTGAGCAGGCTCCATGCTTGCGCTGCTATGGCAGAAAAAGGGCGCAAGACAAGTGTCTGCAGTTGTTCTCATGGCAGGAGGGGCACTGTGGGGGTGGGTCGGGAACTGTGGGATAGCTACCCACAGTGCACCGCTCGGAACATCGATGCTTGCCAGGATAGTGTGGACGAACGCTGCCGACTTGCTGTGTTTTGTGGGGACGCACAAAATCGACTTTATACAATCTGTTTCCAGAAATCGACCTCAATGTAATCGACGTAACTTCATAGTGAAGACATACTCCAAGAGTTGGGGTGAGGAGGGGTGTTAAGAGATAGCTTTTTCTTGCCTGTGGTAGTGGCAGCTTGCTGTTGTATGTGGAAGAAGACAAGATCAGCACCATGCAGACAGTTGGTTTGTCTACACTGAAGTTGGAAACATAGAGTAACTCCTCATTTAAAGGTTTAAGATTAGCAGCCATGTTAGTCTGTATCCGTAAATAAGACGAAGATGACTTGTGGCACCTTAGAGACTAACCAGTTTTTGCTGAAATAAACTGGCTAGTCTCTAAGGTGCCACAAGTCTTTTTCCTCATTTAAAGTCATCCTGGTTAACATTGTTACCTTGCTAATCAATTAGGAAACATGCTTGTTTAAAGTTGTGCAATGCTCCCTTCTAACCTCTCTGCTGCTCAGCAGGGTATCAATTGCTGGCAGTTCAATGGGTAGTTCACATGTTCCTTCCCACACTGCAATGTGCTGCTCCTGCCCTCTGCCTTGGAGCTGCTCCCTGAGACCCCTGCGTGCTATGGGGGAGGAGAAGAAGAGGTGGGGTTAATGTCAGGGTGTCTCCCTTCCCTCTGCTCCTGCACCCTGTCTACCCTATCTTCCATAGATGAGGGGGGACACACAAGGAAGGGAGCTGCTGGCTTGCTGATCTAAATAGCAGCATACTTCTGACCCTACTCTTAATACTTAAAGGAAAATGTGCATCTTTCTATCTCTTAGTGTGTGTGTGTCCTCTGCCCTCCCTCCTTTCCTGTTGCATTTGAGAGTGTGAGAGTTAACCCATGAGGGCTCAGCATATTTCTAGTTCATTTAGCACAGTGGTTCTCAAACTTTTGTATTGGTGACCCCTTTCAAAGAGCAAGGCTCTGAGTGTGACCCTCCCTTATAAATTAAAAACACATTTTAATATATTTAAAATCATTATAAATGCTGGATGCTAAGTGGGGTTTGGGGTGGAGGCTGACAGCTTGTGACCCCCACCATGTAATAACTTTGTGACTCTCTTAGGGTTCCTGAACCCCACTTTGAGAACCCTTGATTTAGCAGTAAGGCATTCTCTGTGAAATATCCCACCTTCTGACTCCTCCACCTCAACCAAGCTTCACAGTCATCATTACTGCGTACCTGTATTAAATTATTTGTTTAAAACTTATACTGTGTGTGTGTATATATAGATATAGTCTTTTGTTTGGTAAAAAAAAATTACCCTGGAACCTAACCCCCCCCCATTTACATTAATTCTTATGAGGAAATTGGATTTATTTAACATCATTTCGCTTAAAGTGGCATTGTTCAGGAACATAACTACAACGTTAAGTAAGGAGTTTCTGTACCTCATAGACTGGGTAGAGAGACTTGCACTACTTTCTCTCAAGGTAGTGTGCTAAAAATAGTAGTGTGGATGTGGCAGCATGGGAAGAGGCACAGACTAGCCAACCAAGCTTGGATCCAGGGTGCTGGGCTGCCTTGGAACCAGGTGGCTAGCCCAAGCTGCTCTCAGTGCCACTATATTCCATACTGCTGTTTTTAGCACACTATCCCTGCTCAAGTTGGTATATGTCTGTCTACCAACATTGGGATGCAAGCTCCCAGTTGTAGTATAAAGATACCCAATAAAGTATGGACTCAGCATATGCTGTCTTCCATAGCTGACCCCACCACACAGCTTACCACTTCTGGATCAGGACTATAGGAACAGAGATGTGGGACTACACTGTGAAGATGACCAGCAGCGATGAATAGAGCCCTACCAAATTCATGGCCATAATCAACTCATCACAGACCATGAAATCGGGTCTCCCTCTGTGAAATCTAATCTTTTGTGTTCTTTTACCCTAAAATATATAGATTCCAGAGGGGAGACCAGCATTTCTCAGATTGGGGGTCCTGGCCCAAAAGGGAATTGCAGATGGTTCACAAGGTTATTTAAGGAAGGGATCATAGTATTTCCACCCTTATTT
>ML677373.1:2932910-2944075 GCA_007922305.1 Dermatemys mawii
TGGGTAGCTGGAGAGTGGAAGCTTCTGACTGAGGGAGAGCTGTACAGGCAGCAGGACAGAAGTAAGGGTGACAATATCATACCATGCCATCTTTACTTCTGCTTTGCTGCTGGCAGCATCTGTGCCTTGAGAGCAAAGTAGGCTCTGAAGGCAGTGAAGATGACAGCAGCAGCACAGAAGTAAGGGTAGCAGTACTGCAACCTCCCCACCCCAACAACCTTGCAACCCCCCACACAATTCCTTTTTGGGTCAGGACCCCTAGAATTACAACACTATGAAATTTCATATTTAAATAGCTGAAATAAAATTTACTATTTTTAAAATCCTATGACCATAAAATGCTAAATCTGCTAGTTTTCTTTAAGTCCTTTTGTTCAAAATTTCTCTTTTTAGAATTCATCAATCCAGAAAAGGGGTAGGAGAAAGGTGGCTAGGATCCTTTGTCCAACCTTTTTCTATCTTGACTCGTATTGCTGGAAAAATCCTGGCTGTTTCATGGGGTCAGGCAATTCTATAGTGTACAAGTTTTGCCGTCAGTCATTCATAAGAATTGCAAATTTTTCCTTGTACCTTCTGTGTACATGCCCTTTGAAGGCATGTCTTTGGGAATGACATGCAGAGGTCCCTTATTCCTCAAGGGCTAACCTGTGGAGATTTTTCAGACTCACAATTTGTTCGAGTTACAAACAAATGGCAATTTTTTTTTTACACAAAATCTTGATACACACATTTTAACAAGATAATAATACACGGCAGATTATAACTTTTCCAATGATACCTTACAAGGTATACTTTGTACCAGATTTATTACAATTTTGTTACAGTGATGACTATATCAGTGTAGGCAGTCATCTTCCCCTTTAGACTGCATCATAGTCAATACGATAAGAATGGCCATGTTGGGTCAGACCAATGGTCGATCTAGCCCGGTATCTTATCTTTAGACAGTGGCCAGTGCTAGGTGCTTCAGAGGGAATAACCATATCAGTACTCTCTGTGTCTCACCAGCCTGGGGAAAACACCCCCTTCTCTGTCTGTTGGGTCATTTGTATTCTGGCAAACTATCATCCTGCAGTGTCTTGGTCTCAACTCCTCTGTTATCACAGGCATTGGAGCTGCATCTTGATTTAAAGAGACAGTTACTTTCCAAAAACTTATCAGAAATACTATCCTGAAAAATTGGGACGTGGATTGGGGTACCTTCTGCCACCCCTTTCTCTGTCCGAGAAGTCTACTCTGTGACTGTTCCCCTCCAGCAGATCAGTTACATAGTTCCTTCTCAAAACCTGGATCACAGACTGAGTGCCTGGATGCACAGATGCTGACCCAGTCATCGTCCTAGAGTCCTGGGCATCCTGCCTCAAGTGACTGGTGAGGAGACATTCCTGTACCCCCATTATTCCTCCCCCAATTTCCTCCTCTGGGCCCCCTCCTAAGACACATTTCTCTATGCTCCCTAGGAAGGGTTCTGTCTTTTGTTCAGCTGCAGATCTCTGCCAGCTAATAACTGGGACAGTTTCCTTAATCACTGACAATACCTCTTCTGCACCTGTGCCTGAGGACATGTTGCCTTCTGCTGGAAAGGCAGCCCCTTCTCTGTGTTACAGTCACCAGAATCCTCACCCACCTTAATGGTTTCTGAGATTCCCTGCCCCTTCTCTGGGCTTTCCTCTGGGACACATTGCTCTATGCTTCCTAGAGCCAGTTTTGCCTTCTGTTCATCTGCGACCTGCTGGCAGCTAACAACCTGTCTGACTGTCAGGCTTTACACCCCCATCCTTTCCTGATGTGGTGTTGCCTCCAACTTCAGAGCAGGAGTTGGTCTCAACCACCCTCCCACCTGGAAGCATGTGACTCCTCCCTGCTGCAGAAGAATAAAGGCGACTCTCTCCCATTCTCTCAGAAGTTCCTGAGACCTTACTTTTCCCCTCAGAGGTGCCAGCATAAAACTCCCCCCTGCTACAGGCAACTACGTTAACCTGAGCTACAGGGAAAAAATCATTACCCAGGAAGAGGTCAAATAGGAGGTGTTCTATTACCCCACCCACACTCAAAACACTTTCCAAACCTTCCCACACCACATGGATTTTAGCTAGTGGTATGAGGAATTTGCTTTCAGCCACCCCCATAATCTCTGCCATTTGGCCAGGTAGTATATTGGCCATTGGGTCCACACTCTGCTTCACCAGAGAGACCTGGGCCCTCGTATCCTTCCACCGCAAGTACTCATTGCCATTAATTTGGACAACTTTAACATGCTCCATGTCTGGTTCTGCGGAGGCTAATCTCACAAAATCAACATGATAGGTTTCAATTGCTTGGCAGGTTTCTGTGATGAGGACAGCAGAACTAACATGAGCTACTGGCAGACTGCCTCCTCCCAACACAGGACATTTATTCCTCAGGTGACCAGTGGAATTACACTGATAGCACCTTTTGGGCTCTTCTGCTTTTACAGGAGATTTGAGATAGGAGTTACCAGTAGAGAAATGGTTTTGGGTAAGAGAATGTTTAGGCTCCTAACCCCCTTCTCTCTTCCTAGGGCAAAATGGGATCCTCCCTTCTGACCAGTTTTAAACTTCTCTTTCTGTGGCCTGCCATCAATAGATGCCTGATTCTGTTCAAAGGCATAAGATATAAAAAACATCTCATCCACAGACCTTACATCTTTGTGCCATAGATGCTGCTTTACATCTGCTTAGTAAAAGCTCTTGAGCAACAAGATCCAATATTCCCTCAAAACTTGCCACCTTTTTACCCCCACTCATTTTCCCAACAAATTTTTCATTTTGTTTACATATTTCCCATTCCTCATACCAATATCCCTCTTAAGATTCCTAAACTGAGCTCTAGATGTTTCAGGGGTAAACTGATAACTTCACAAAACAGTATCTTTAAATTTACAATAGTCTAAAGCAGTGTTTCCCAAAGTGGGGTACATGTACCCCTGGGGGTACATGAAAGGGTTTCAAGGGGTATGTGGCAGAATTTTTTATTTTACTTTATCAGAAGTTTCTTTTTTTTTTAGCAGCAGAAAACAATTCACTACAATTTAATATACAAGAATGGTGTACACTTGTACAGTAGAAACACACAGGTTTACATTGTTATTAATATGATAATGCGTTCAGTAATGTCTAATAGCACAGCAGAGCCGACGCAAACCACACCTGCGCGTTACCGCAGCTCAGGCAATACACTTGCCTTTGTGGCATGCGCAGAAATCATACTGATGGATAAAAGATAAAAGTGAATAACTACTCATAGTAATCTAAAGATCATAGCAAGTACATACTTAGTGTGTATTAATATACAAAATTCTCTTTTTATTTTTGTTAAACCCATTTACAATGGATCGCTGGCTAAAAACAGGAAGTTTGAAACGTACAAAAGAAAATTATGAAGGAAATACAAATGTTAGTGCTAATTATGCCAAAAATGCAGTGATATGGCTACATCAGACAATTGTGACGACAAAATTTAGTGAACCGTGTGAACCATCTGTAAGTTTATTGAACGTATTAGCTGCCAAGAAAACAAAAAAAGCCCGCAAATACGTTGAAGATTATCTTAAACTGGGATTTTCATGGACTGGCAACGAAGTGGAGCTTGTTCTGCTATGTGTGATTTGTTACAAGATTATCAGAAATGAAAGTATGAAACCATCCAACCTAAAACACCATTTTGATAGCAAACAAAGAATACGAGGGAAAACCTGTAGAATTCTTCAAAAATAGGTGCAAAGATCTTCAAAAGTCCCAGAAAACAATTTGTAATGTGACAGGAAAATATATGAAAATGAAAATATGAAAGCTTTGGAAAATTCATATAGTGTGGCATACTTAATTGCAAAGTCCGAAGCTGCTGAAGTGATTGTCGAGACATTAGTAAAACCTGCAGCCAAAGTAATGGTGCAAGTGATGATTGGAGACAAGGCTAGCAAACCCAGAGATTGTGTCCCCCTCTCAAACAACACTGTTCATCGTAGAATCACAGATATGGCCGAAAACGTAAAGCAGCAATTCTTGTCAAGAGTACAAAAGAGTCACTACTATGCACTGCAAGCGGATGAATATACTGATATTGTGAATTTATCTAATCTTTCATTTTTTGTCAGATACAAGCTGAATAATGAAGTCCATGAAGATATTTTGTTCTGCCAACCTATGCCAACACATACAACTGGAGAAGCTATTTTTAAAGTTATTGATGACTTTATCAAAAACAATAGCTTGGATTGAAGTCGTGTTGGAATAAGCACAGAAAGTGCCAGAGCCATGATTTGTTTGAAGAAAGGAGGTATTGCACGTATTCAAGCTGTTGCACCAGAAGCAAAAATCGCCTCATTGTTGCGTTCACAGGGAAGCACTCGCCACTCAGAACATGCAGACAGATCTAAAGTAAGTACTGGATGAAGCTGTGAAAATAATCAATTTTGTAAAAGGCCACCCTCTGAATGCCTGGCTGTTTTCTCAGCTTTGTGATGATGGGCAGTGATTACACAGAACTCCTACTTCACACTGAAGTGCGTTGGCTTTCGTGTGGAAAAGTTTTGAATTGCCTGTTTGAGCTGTGAGAAGAACTGCAATTTTTTTTAGATGAAATCTTTAACCTGTGAGACCGTATACACGACTGGAAATGGCTACGCAAATTAGCGTATATTGCAGATATCTTTGCTCATTTAAACAACTTCAATCTATCCCTGCAAGGGAAACTCATATCCATATTCCATGTTCAAGACAAAGTGAGCGCCATGTTCGCAAAATTGAAACTGTGGAATAAATGTCTTAGTCGTTGTGAACTGGATTCCTTTCCATCTCTTCATGACTTAGTAATAAACTCAACTAACGAACTTGATAGTGATGTATTGCAAACCATGAAGCAGCATTTGGAAAGCGTGCAGAAAGATCTTTGTATTTCCCTGAACCAGATGGCACCTTTGAATGGTTAAGGAACTCTTTTATCATCAATGTTCAAACATTGCCAAATGACCTCTCTGCTTCAGAAGAAGAACAGCTCTTGGAGCTGGCTTCAGATGGCTTCCTGAAAACAAAATTTGAGCAAAATACACTACCGTCATTTTGGTTGGATGTTAGCTCTGAATATCCAGCTCTATCAGACAAAACTGTCAAGTATCTTCTGCCTTTTCCCACCTCATATTTGTGCAGATTCTCTGCACTGGTTGGCATCAAAACAAAAAAATGAAACAGTCTTATTGACATGGAGCCCCATCTTCGTCTTAAGATCACAAACATCAAGCCAGATATCCCCACGATTGTGTCTGGACAAAAGCAGTTCCATCCCTTGCACTAAATAGTTTGGTACCGTGACAAAGCTCCAAGTTTGTATTTGTGGGTCCTGCGCTTCCTGGCAGATTTAGGGGCCTCAGAAACTCATCTAGGCCCCAGAGTGACCTCCCTTTCTCGGTATAATTGGCAAGAGTCACCGCCTAGTGAGTTATCTTCATCACAGGCCAGTATGGAAGATGGAAAAAGGGGGAGCCCGGGCCCGCCCTCTACTCTGGGCTCCAGCCCAGGGACCCTAATAGTATCAGCTAAGATGGCTGACCTTTTATCCACAAAACACAATACAATTCCCTGGGCTACTTCCCCACAGCAGTCCCCACTTCTTCAAACTCCACTTCACCCTTACCTCAGGGCCTCCTTCCTTCTGGATGATATGTTGCCCACCACTCAGTCTCACCAACAGCACAACTTCCTCTCACAGCTCCTGACACCCACAGCCACCTGACTAACTGGGAGGTTTTTATCTGGTTTCAGCCAGTCCCTGATTGGCTTCAGGTGTCCCAATCAGGCTAGTTGTTTCTACTCCTTTCTAGAAGGTTCTTAATTGGCCCCAGGTGTCTTGATTGGCCTGGAATAGCCTTTGTTTGGCTATCCAGGGAACAGGGACCTGCACATCCTGAGACTAATATACCTGCCTTCCAGCACTCTCTTATATCCTTCTGGTCTGATTTGGTCACAGTACGTACTGAAAATTTCTCAATACCAAAATAGTAAGTATTAAAACTAGTGCTTTCTTCACTAACCTAACCAAAACAGCGTATTTTAATTCCAGAATGATATGAATTCACCATATATATATATATATATACACGCTGTTCTGCCAGACTGTTGATTCGCTTCTATTATTTCAATTATTTCTAGTACTATTTCTATATGTAACTATTATTTCTATTAAAATTTGTTTCAACTGTATGTAATGTAATTTTGTATTTATTTCTGATAAACATTTAATCCAGAATGAAACGAATTAGAGGTGTATTATAAAAATGTGTCTACCCCCCCACCCCCAAATTATCTTTGCCAGACAGGGGGTATACCAGTAAGACAAATGTCTCAAAAGGGGTACACGAATGTTGTAAGTTTGGGAAACACTGGTCTAAAGCATCTTCAATAGGCATTCCATTACATACATTTTGAGTTTTACCAGTTAATTTTGCAATCAGGGTAGGAACTTTCTTATCATGAGGGATTTTATGTATTATCCTCAGTCTTTTGAGGTTAGTCAGATATTCAGCAATATCATCATCCTTGAGGTATGCAGGACATAAAAGTGTTCCTATTTGTGGATTTTTGGAGTGATGGGAGTTGTTGGGGTAGGGGGGTTCTGGTTCTGCTTCTCTAGCAGGTCTAGTTGGTGTTTTCACTCTCTCTCTTCTTCCATAGCCCTTCTATGTGAAGCCTCCTCTCTGTCTGCCTCTTTTCCTTTGTCTCCAGTTCATTCAGCTGCAATAATCTCAGGTGCTCTCTCTCCTTTTCTGCAGACTTCAGTCTAAAAAGCTCCAAATTTGCAATCACTTCACTGCTTTCACTCATGTTCCTGCTTTTCTCTTCCTACGTCCCTTTCCCAAAATAAGCAAACAAAAAATAACAAAATTGTGACCTCCTCCTGACTGTTCTAAGCCACTGCATTTAAGACTCACTTAAAATCACAGATATCAGTGCTTAAATTGTGAATTCCACTTGGAGTAACAAGCTGCACATACACCCTGCTCACTGTGACGTTCTGCCCTGGTGTTATCCTGACTGGTGATCTGCTAGGTCACTCCAATCCCTGACTCTGGGAGCCAGCCTTACCCTGCTCTGCTGTGAGAACCCCCATTCCTGGGCTGTTCACACACATTCTCTGGCATGTACGCTGCATAGATGGTGCAACCAAATGACACCAGCCAATATCTCTGGTCTCAGACACAATCCTAGGAACCTCTGTCTTGCAGTATCCAAATATGCCCGCTGGATGCTGCAAGATTATATGAGTTTGTCAATTTAACAAAGAAATTGATATGTTCCAGGCTTGTTATCCCAAGGGGAGTCTCTGACATGCTTGAAATCAAATGCACTGCTTCAGGTAGAACAAACAAATAGATTTATTAACTACAAAGATAGATTTTAACTGATTACACTGCTCTACAGCCAAAATGCTTCTGAAATAAATGTAGTCAAACTTTACTAATTCTGGGTCACTGAGAATGAAAATGATGCTTAAAATTGTTGATTGGCTCTGGTTTTCAAGATATGCTATTGGGTCAGTATATACAACCCTTGACATGGGAATGGTGGAGGATAAGTGAGTTATAAAGGGAAGGGATCTCAGTTTAAACCAGAAATGACTAAAATACATCTTTGACTGGATCTATGAATAAATCTATGACTGGGTTTGGACAGTACTTGCTTTTTAGGCAAAACAATGAATGATGCAATCTGAAGCTGGTATTGCGTCATACATGATATGAATTGCATCATGTTATTCCTAGAAGTCATGGATGATGCAATCATAATGAAGCTTACATCACTCTGCTGAACAAATTGCCCTATATCAGCTCTAGAAATCATACAGTGTCGTGCTCTCTTATTTGTCAGTGTTTGATTTTGCAAAGGGACACATTTCTGTTTAGCCAAAGTGAGCAGAGATGCCTCGTACTTGTGTGAACAGTGCAGATAACTTCTGCTATGTTTGTGGTGAAGTGACTTTTGCATCACAAAAGCGCAGTATAACCACTATGGTTAAGAAAGCCTATCACCTTTATTCTGGCTGCAAAATTGGAGATCAGGACAAGAGGTGGGCTCCACACAAATGCTGCAACACTTGTGCAACAAATCTTCGCCAGTGGTTGAACAGGAAAAGGAAATCTATGCCTTTTGCAATGCCAATGATTTGGAGAGAGCCAACAGATCATACCAGCAATTGTTACTTCTGCATGGTGCCTCCAGTTGGGAAAGGTGTGTCAAAGAAGAAAAAGTGGACTGTGCATTATCCAAACATTCCATCAGCTATACGCCCAATACCCCATGGAGAAGAACTGCTGGTTCCTGATGCACCAGAATCATTCTCACTTGAGTCAGACAAGGAAGAGGAAGAGGATGAAACTTCTGGTCCTGAACCATCAATGTCACAGGACCCACATTTTCTCCCATCCTCCTCCTCTGAACCGCACCTCATAACACAAGCTGAACTGAATGACCTTGTCAGGGATTTGGAACTACCCAAAAGTAAGGCAGAGCTGTTGGGCTCCAGACTACAGCAGTGGATCTTCTGGCAGGTGATGTTAGGGTTTCCATGTTCCGTGACCGTCAAAAGGATCTTGTCCCATTCTTCTTCATGGAGAACATCGATGGTGTGATGGCAGCCCTCAACATCGTTCACGATCCAAATGAGTGGAGACTCTTCATTGATTCATCGAAGACGAGTCTTAAAGCTGTTTTGCTGCATAATGGCAATGTTTTGCCATCAATTCCAGTTGGTCATGCAGTCCATATGAAGGAAACCTATGACAACATGAAACAACTTTTGAGGTGCATAAACTATGCCCAACATCAGTGGCAGCTTTGTGGCGATTTGAAGGTTGTTGCTCTCTTGCTTGGTCTGCAGACTGGATACACAAAGTACTGCTGTTTTCTCTGTGAATGGGATAGTCGTGCAAGAGATTCCCACTACATCAAGAAAGACTGGCCACTCCGACAGTCATTGGAGCCAAGGAAGAAAAGTGTTCAGCATCCACCACTTGTTGAATCAAGGAAGATTTTGTTACCACCCTTACACATCAAGCTGGGTCTGATGAAGAACTTTGTCAAGGCCATTGACAAAACACAAGCAGCTTTCAAGTACCTCCGTGGAAAATTTCCAAGGTTAAGTGAAGCTAAGATAAAGGAAGGTATCTTTATTGGTCCTCAGATTCGTGAACTTCTTCGAGATGATGCATTTGACCATGCACTGCGTGGCAAGGAAAAGACGGCATGGAAAGCCTTCTAGTCAGTAGCAATACATTTTCTCAGAAACAACAAGGCAGACAACTACAGGTTGTTGGTGGAAAACCTCCTCAAGGCATACAAAAGCCTTGGTTGCAACATGTCATTAAAGATACATTTTTTGCACTCTCATCTAGATTTTTTTCCACCGAACTGCGGAGCAGTGAGCGACGAACACGGTGAGCGATTTCACCAGGACATTGCAACAATGGAGAAACGCTATCAGGGCAAATGGAGCCCATCAATGCTTGCAGACTTGCTGGACAGTGACAAGAGATGCTCCATTTAATGAATACAAGAGACAAGCCAAGAAGCGCCAAGTAGACACTGAATAGGACTAAACTATGTACATAATAGTTTTTTGCCTTTTGTTTCATAATACATTTTATTTATATAACCCTTTTGCTGATTTTTAAAGTGTTACATAAACAGAACAGGTGAAATATTATCATGTAAAGGAACCATAAACACATGAAAAGACCTAGGTTTACAATTTATGATTAAAACTCTACTATCTACACAATATACATAGACATAAAATGTAAAAACTTAAATATCTTAGAAACAGTAGCCAATCAGTTGTTTTAATTGTCATATTTGAATTCAGCACATCAAAATACATAATAAATATCATATTTTATCTCTGAAGCAGACGACTTCTAAAAAATTGTAGACCAGCGTTATAAGTGAAAGCATAAGTCGGATTTGGTCAAATGAAATAAAAGCAAAACACATTCTAACCTGACCTTAACACTTCCAGTGCTCTTACAAACTTAGATATTTCTCACCACAGGCTGGCTGATTGCTCTTCTGCCAGACTCTCTCCTTCAATCAGTCGGAGAGAGAGGAAGAGCATGGCAAACATCTCTGCCTTTCTTCCCCCTGGGCTTTGCTCCCTCCCCGCATTTAGACTCATGTGGGCATTACCTCATCACAGTCCCAAACTGACCAAAGGAAGGAGGGTGACTCACTCGAGAATCCAACAGACCCTTTGTTGTTGCCTAGGCCAGTATCCTTTGTTCCTATGAGGCTGGGCTGAGTTTGTCTCATACATGCCTTGATGAGGTGTGAACTGCACCTCTGCTCTTGGGGAGTTTTGCTTTCGTTAAGCCATCTGAAGACACCCAACATGACAAACTTTGCATTAGATACCACACCATCATATTATAAGGATGAACAGGGGGTGTAGAGTGTTCCCATGAGGTACAGAATATCAAAAAAGGAAAGAGTCATCTTTAAGCCTAAGGAGGAGGGGATCTGGGCTGTGCAATGAGGTATGCATCAGTTACTAGATTTCACATCCCCCAGGAATTCCTTGATCCTAAAGCAGAACCTCAAGAATGTTAGGGTTTATCTAAACTATTAAGGTGGCAGGTGACTTTTTTTATGTTGATAACAAGACCACAATCTTCACTTTCATGCTGTCTTCTTTCAATGATCCTGCCTTTTTTTCTGGATGGAGAGAGGATCCCAGCTTCAAAGAAACAGAGTGAAAAATGAAAAGGGCTCCAAAAAGGATTTCTCCAGCCTCTCTCATGATAGCCCAACCTCTGTCCCCAGCCTCTATCCCCCTGGCAGAATCTGTGTTTCTACACGGCACAACTAATCCCCAGGACACAGGCTGCCTCTGACCATAGCCCAGGAAGTGCCTGTCACTCTGGCACTGGAAAATCCACACTGTCATTGATATACCTACATTGGTTTTAATTCACCCCATTAGTTATTCTTTGTGTGACTCTGATAGTCTCGCTGCAGATTAGGCCATCCTAGTCTGATTTAGCCTTACTTGTTTATCATCATTCACCTTCCTCCACCCAGGTATTTCAAACTTCCTTCTTTGCTTATCTTCCTTTTACTTCTCCCAGCCCCTCCTTTTTTGTTTATTCATCATTCACC
>ML677373.1:2944085-2967768 GCA_007922305.1 Dermatemys mawii
CTTTCTTTGCTTATCTTTCTTTTACTTCTCCCAGCCCCTCCTTTTTTTTCTACCTCATTTTGCTCCCATACTGGAAAGCAGCTGATGTAAGGTACAGTGGGAACCTTCCATTATCAGTTAAACCAGAGCAGAGCAGAAGGCAGCGAGAACAGAAGCGCAGCAGCCATGGCATTAGCTACCCCTGAATGGGAAATCCAAGAGGAAACCAAATGCCCCATCTGCCTGGAGTATTATATACACCCAGTGAGTGTAGAGTGTGGGCACAGCTTCTGCCATGCCTGCATCACTCAGTACTGTGAGACCTGGGAAGAGCAGAGCTGCGGGCCTTTGAAGTGCCCCAAGTGCAGAGCCCGCATCCAGAAGAAGAATCTCCGACTCAACTGGGACCTGGCAAATGTAACAGAAAAAATTAAACAGCTGGGTTTAATGCCAGGAAAAGAAAATGTGTGTGAGACACATCAGGAGAAACTCAATCTGTTTTGTGAAGAGGAGGGGAAAGTCGTGTGTGTAGTTTGTGAGAGATCCCCAGAGCACAGATCTCACACGGTGATTCTCATGAACGAGGCTATCAAGAAGTACAAGGTAGGGAACACTCTGGATCCTGGCTCATTAAATCTTTTCCTTTCCTTACAGATACCAACTTTCCTCCGAGTAGAGCTGCAGTTCTCTTTCAGAGTCTAATTTCCTAGATTTCTCTCCTGATCTCCAGTTCCACCAAAATCTCTCTGCTGACAGTCCTTTATTTTCTGCAGCTGCAGAGAGCCCTAGTCACTGATGCTACCCCAGCCTGTCACCCCCCTCCACTGTTCATGGGAGAGATGGACACTAGACCTCAGTTTTGAGGCACTTTCTCCCCCAAGCGGGATAAAGCAAGATGAATACATGCTGCTTCCATGCCAGGAATGAAGGGAATGAGTATCCCTGACAGCCCAGGCACTGCCAGCACGGCACTCATATTAATCAGGAAAAGCAGCTCTCACTACTCTGTACTGGATCTTATAGAGGGCTGCATTAAGGCACAGGTCACTATATAGACTCTTGCCTAGGGTACCAGCTCCTGGAGTGAAATGATTATATCAGAAGCTAATTTAATAAAAAGAGAGAGTAAATTTCCAGTCCTCATGTCTGCAGACAAAAACCTGAAAATATGAACCAAGCATAAATGGATGCACAATCTGCCTGAGGCTGTACAGAGACGAAGGGTGGGATTCACAACAGACACTTAGAAACCTATACCAGAGATGGATTTACAATAAAACACAGGGTGCCCTGGCACAGGGCTCCCCGCAAGGACAGGGGGCCCTGGACCAAGGAGCTGCGGGGACAGAAGCTTGTTCCTGCTGGCTCCTGCTGCAGGCTCTGCACCCACCAGCAGCCAAGCTCCCCCGTCCCCTGCATTTTCCCCCAACATACCGCATTTCTGCTCCTCCCAGCGCTTCCCCTGCCGCCAAATTACTGTTTGCTGATGTGCTGGGAGGGAGCGGGGAGGGGCAGGGCCTCCACATACCCGGGGAGGAGGTGAAGAGGCAGGGCCGGGATCTTGGGTAAGGGGTGGAATCAGGGCAGGGGAGAACAAAGATGGGGCCCCTACACATACTCCCCCCACACCCCATGCTGTGAAATCAGGGCAGGGAGCTGAGAGCACCCCCATGACCCCAGCCCATACTCCCAACCTCCTGCCCTTCCTGACTCCTGCACCCCCACACATACCCAGAGCCCACACCCCCATGCCTTGACTTCTGCACCCCCCCCCACATCCCCACCCCTACCCTGAGCATCAAATCGGAGCTCCTTCACCCTCTCACACACATTCCCAGCTGCACCCTCACAACAAATGGGAACTGCCCCAGGTAAGTGCTCCTCATCCCAACCCCTTGCCCCAGCCCTCAGCTCCCTCCCACACTCTAACTCCTGGCCAGACCCTGCACTCCAGTCCTCAGCCTGCTCCTGCACCCTAACTTTCTCCAAGACCCTGCACACCCAGTCCTGAGCCCCCTCCCGCATGCTAAGTCCTCGTCAGACCCTGCACCCCAATGTTTTTTTACATTTTTTCTTATAAAGCAGTCATCCAAAATGCTCTACAACAGGTAGCTAACAGTACTAACAATATTTGGAAAGATCATTAAGTGATATGCTGAGACACTCAGTGATTTTCAAGTGGTGTGTGGAAAAATAAGTTAGACTACAAAAAAAACTATCAAGGTATCTCAATTTATTTTCATTTACTTGTTTTACTTATAGAGGGAGGATGAAGAAAAAAAGAATAAAAAACAAGGGCAGGGGGGAGATAAGAGAAACTGTTCTTTTCCTTGGCTTGGTCCCAAGGAGGGGCCCCAAAAATGAAGTGAACACAAGGCCCCACTAACTCTAAATCCACCACTGACCTACACCCCTGATTTAGGCATCTAAGTCTCAGGTTTAGGTGCCTAAGCCCAAGTTTTGGCTACACTGTGATCCACAAAACCCCTGCCATCCCTGAAGGTGTCTCAACTCATTCAGTGTCTAAGTTTTCAAGGTAAAAGTTCCCTTAGCACTTATGTGCCTGCTTTGAGCATGCACACTGCTGCATCCCTCTAAGCTTCTGGACACCTGTCGCCTGTCAGAGAGATGCATGAACCAGGGAAGATAGCTGGTCGAACTCCTGTCTCATGTGCAGAGCCGGATCTGGTAGGTGGCCTTTGAGCATGCCTACTGGATTGGACTCCATTCAAAATCTGGCCACCCAAGGGGCAAGTGCCTACTTTATAACCTTTATCCCAGTGGCTAGTGCACCTAACTGGGATGTGAGAGACCCAGGTTCAATTACTCTCTCTTTGGGAGAGAAAGGATTGGAACAGGGGTTTTCTACTGCTCAAAGACAGAATATGTCACAGCTCAGTGGCTTGGTCTGATACAAGCTCCCTCAGTCCTGTTCAAAACCAATAAAAGAATGAGTACAGCTGGGGGAGTGGACCCAACTTCTCCCACCTTTCAGGTGGGTTCCCTAGCCATTAGACTACAGAGTCACTCTCACTTGCTCCCTCTCAAGCCTAATGACTGTTTCACCGTGGATTAAATAGTCACTGGGCCAGAGAAAGAGAGAGCAAGAATGATACTAATCCAGTGGTTAGAGGACCTAGCTGGGAGACTCTAGGTCTAGTCCCCATGTTTCAATCACTTTCATTATTTATCCACAGTGGAACAGCTTCAACATGAGAGACTGAGGGGACTATATATCAGAGTATCCCATAGGTCAAAGTCCTGTAAGGTTGGAGATACCTCTTCAAATCCTTTCCCTCCTGAGGCAGAGGAAGGAGATAGAACCTTTGTTTTCCACATCCCAGCTGAGTGCTCTAACCCCACTAGGATACATTTTATAAGATGGGCCCCTCCTCCTCCTCCAGCTGACTTGTGTGGGGCATGGTAGGTACCTAACTCAGACCTGCAAGAAATGCCTTAGGCACCATAGCCATTCAACTTCTGCAGACAGGTTCCTGTTCATGGATCACTAACCAGAGAGAGACACCTGGCTACAGCCTAGAATTAAGCATCAAACTCCTGAGTGTGGGACGAGGCTTAGCATACACCCTTGCTGTTGCCATCTCCTATTGTGTAGTTTAGGCAGCTTCCAGTGTAACACACTGTTTTTTGTAGATCCCATTCTAAGATTTATAGAAATGTAGGACTGTAAGGGACTTCCAGAGGTCTTCTAGTTCAGTTCACTGTACTCAAGACAGGACTAATATTATCTCTAGACCATCTGTCAGGGTTAATTCCCCATTCTGGCACTTTGAGTGCAGAAAGTAGGAGCCCAAAAGGATTCTAAAGATTAATACTGGCCACTCCAGGCTTATATTAAACACCCAAGGTTACAGCTTTTCTCTACCTTGGGTTGCTAGATGCTGCCACCACGCAAGTGAAGAACCCATTTGAGAGCCCAGGAAGGGGCACTTGGGAATTCCTTCCTGTGGGGCACTCTCAAGCCCTTTCACCCCCACCCTGCACCCTGGGGAAGAGCTGAGAAAGGAAAAAAAAGGGAAATCAGCTGTTGGCACCAGCTAATTAAACAACATGTGCACAAACCTCTTAAGGCACAAAAATCCAATTCTGTTCTAAAAAAAGTAAACTTTATTAAAAAAAAGAAAGAAACTACATCTGGGAACTCAGGCTATTGCTAGATTTTAAAAAAGCAGCTTCTAGGATTAAGCATCAAGAATAGCTCTCTTGAGGTCCAATTTAAAAGTTATAAGCAAAACAAAAGCACCTGGGGTTAGCACAGAAGAGTTCACAAGCCATAAAGAAATAAAGAGAAATAAACCTAACTGTGTATTCCTAGACATTTCCTAATCTACTTACATATCTGGGGTTTCAAATGAGTAGTCTCTAGGTAAGATACTAAGAATTTTTCATACCTGGCCTCAAGCTTTTTACAGCATAATTGCTATCCTGTCCACCTCTCCCCGGGAGAACAACAGATGGACAAAAGGAGAGTTTTGTTTCAATTTTAAAAAGTTCTAGCCTTCCCATTGGCTCTTTTGGCCAGATGGCCACTCACTTCCTTTTACCTATGCACAGCACTGAGACTTTTTAACCCATAACTGCACACAATACTCCAGTTGAGGTAGAGCAATTAGAGAACAGATACTAAGAGGGATTTTATAGCTGCTAGCTGGGTGTCCATAAAAGGGAGCTCCGCTCCGCCCACATCATTTATCACACCATAATATTTGTTGCTCTCCTCTAGACTTTCTCCAGTTTGTCCACATCTTTCCTGAAATGTGGCACCCATAACTGCACACAATACTCCAGCTGATGCCTAATCGGCCCAGAGTAAAGCAGAGGAATTACTTCTTACGTCTTCCTTACAACACTCCTAAATGATATTGGGGGTCTCTCTCTCCCCCGCATTCATTGTATACGGGACCCAGGCACCAAACTCACCTTCTGTTTGTGTCTCTCACTTCAGTTCCAACAAAGGAATAGCCCAATTCTGGTCACCAAAATACCCTGATCACTCAGAGGCAGGGCATAGTTCTGCTGAGCTTTTTGCTATTGTATATTGAGCAGCAGTCAAAGATTACTGATCATATTACTGCCCTGGGAAAGGTTCCAGGAGAATGACTGAAAACCTTTTCCCATCCAGCACCTCTGCAAAATGGGTTTGCAGACAGATGGCATCACTTCCTCCTGCCAATGGAGATATGTCAGAATGATGTTAATCAATGACTAACCTGTAGCCACGATGTTTTTTCCCTCTTGAAAATAGAAATGCCTTGCCCTCATCTACCAAAACAAAACCCTCACAGGTATTTTTCTTCACTCAGGAACAAATCCAGACCCAGCTGCAGATGCTTAAGGAAAAAAAAGAAAAACTCCAGAGATTTAAATTAACTGAAGATAAAGAAATCCAGCGATACCTAGTAGGTTGCACTGCCATTAACTAGTAACTATTTGGCAAGGGATGTTTTCAGTGGGTATCTCCACACAGCAGCTGGAGGTGTAATTTCCAGTTTGAGTACACGTGCCCCACACTTGCTTTGACTTAACTAGTGTGCTAGAGCTAGCCATGTAGCTATGGCAGCACTGGCAGGAGTTAGGGCTAGTGACCTGAGTCCAGTCCCATCTGAGTCCTTAGGTATGTACCTGGGCAGCTACCCTGAGCTAGTGCCACTCCAACCATGGCTACACTGCTAATTTTAGCACTCTAGCTCGGTATATTTACCTAAGCTGGGAACTACACCTCCCAATTGCAGTGTAGATGTACCCAGAGGGTGTATTCGCTGTCAGACTGGGAATTCCTTTCTGCAGCTGTGTGCAAAATCATATTCCTGTATGTTCATACTTAACTTTCCTTGTGTGTGTGTTTGTGTATGCATGCCACACAACCGTTTGTGATTTAGTGCATACACACAGAGAGCAACATGTATATGCAAGTCAGTAACTGTTGTCAG
Source organism: Dermatemys mawii (assembly GCA_007922305.1). Lineage (NCBI taxonomy): Eukaryota > Metazoa > Chordata > Testudines > Dermatemydidae > Dermatemys > Dermatemys mawii. The sequence continues at coordinate 2,950,016 of ML677373.1, forward strand.
GACAGCACCAATTCCTGAATTACATGTTGTTGTTATTGGGTTTTCTTTGGCTTCTCTTCCCAGTGCTCTCTGCCCAGGTAGTTCTGAGTGTACCCTAGAACCGTAGGACCACTGTGCCCCCTTAACTCTCTCCCGGCCTGGGCTGTCTCTCACAATGCCTTGCTAGTGCCCAGCAGCAACCCTTCCATGTGCTGTTATCACCCAGCACCATATGTGGAGACCCCACACCCAACTAGATTTCATGAATGCTCCCAGAGTCACACGTGAATCACACAGAAACTAGGATGGCCTAATCTGCAGTGAGACTGTCAGAGTCACGTACTGTACATCAGGAATATACCATCTAATTTATTAATTGGCTCACCACTTCATCAATGGAAAGTGGATATACAACAGCCTTTGATATCTGAGCAATTTAGCATTTACTTCAGGCAAACTCACTGGTAAAGGTAAACAAGTTTATTGACTATGAAAGATAGATTGTAAGTAGTATTAAGTGATAGAAAAAAAGTCTGAGTGAGTTACCAAAAGAAATAAGATATCAGCATTCAGTCTAAACTCTCAATCCTATTAGACTGGGCAACATCTAGATTAAGTAGTTTTTCTCACCCTATTGGATATTGCAGTCCATAATATACAGATTTCACCTTTGAAATCTAGGCCAGTCCCCTCAGTTGGAGTATCAAGTCTTCAGCATCCTTGTTGCTTGTGGTGTTGATGGGTGAAGGAGAAAAGGCTTAGCAGTGTGTTCTGTTTTATATCCCCAGTCCCATGTGCTTGGGGAGCACAAGTCCAGGCGTGTCTGGGGGCCTTGCTGAGTCTCCAGGCCAGGCTGAGCAATTCCCCTGTATGGCCTCATGCAGGTGAGTCATTGAATTGTAACTCCTTTGCTGACAATGGCTGGTGATTTTTCTTCAACAGCATACACCTGGGTGTTGGTTACCTCCCTTGTCTTTGTAGAGCCAGTATCTGGGAGCCTCCCAAAACCCACAGAATATTTTAGTAACAACCATATAAAACAATCTCATAACTTTATATTCACTAAAGATACACATATTGTGACAAAGCTCTGTCCTTATCTTCATGGATTCTGCATTTCCTGGTGGATTTCACTAGCCTCAGAGGCTCACTGTGACCCTCCACATAGCCCTTCTCTCTCTAGAGAAGAGATCACAGCCTATTGAGACATTTCATCATAAGCTAGCGAGAAGCTAGCCTTCCTGGCACATTCTTGGTTGTCTCCCAATCTCAGTGATTAATTAGGGGAGGCAGAAAGAGGGGATCCTAGGCCCACCCTCTACTCTGGGCTCCAGCCCAGGAACCCTAATAGTATCAGCTAAGATGGCTGACCTTTTAGCCACAACACACAAAACAATTCCCTGGGCTACTTCCCCACAGCAGTTCCCACGTCTTCAGACTCCACTTCACCCTTACCTCAGGGTCTCCTTCCTTGCATATATGTTGTCTCACCAACAGCACAACTTCCTCCCACAGCTCCTGGCATCCACACCCACCTGATTAACTGAGAGGTTTTTATCTGGTTTCAGCCAGTCCCTGATTGGCTTCAGGTGTCCCAATCAGGATAGCTATTTCTACTGCTTTCTAGAAGGTTCCAATGGTACTAGGGATTTGTTTATCCTGAGACTAACATATCTGTTTCTTAACACTTTCCTATAGCCATCTGGCCTTGCCCCATCACAATATTTAGATAGAATAGTGACTTTCAGCCAATCATAATCTTTTCCCTGATACCTCACATGGCATGCTTTATGTAATATCACAATTATATACAGATGAGGAATAGAAGGGTACAGGGGGCTCCCCCAAGATATAGAGTGTCACACTGAGTAATCCTCATGCTGCCCTTCCTATGTTAGACCAGGATTGCCACAGACCAGTAATAACAGACTGTCTAATCATCCTGGATATCATACACTATAAACAGACAACAGGGCTGGCCAGGGGATCCCAGGAAAATCTTCTCTCACATCCAAAAATTTCTTAGACAATAATGTATGCTGAATTTTAGAACTTGTGAAATCTGCCTTGATTCACCCCCAGTTCCTGACCTGCCTTTTCCCAAATTGTGTCTGTTCACTAAAGGAGAAAATGGAAGCTGAGAAGCAGAAGATTGTGTCTAAATTTCAGCAACTGCACCAGTTTCTGGAGGAACAAGAGCGACTCCTGCTGGCCTAGCTAGTCGGGCTGGGCAAGGAGATAGTGAAGTTTCAGGATGAAAATATCACCAAACTCTCCAAAGAGATTTCCTGTCTCAGTGAGCAGATCAGTGAGATGGAGGGAAAGTGCCAGCAGCCAACAAGTGAATTCCTTCAGGTGAGACTGTTAGAGACATCCCAGATCCCTGCCCAGGGACAGTAGGATTCCTGACCAGACCCAACATGGGACTAGAGTGGGACCCATTCCCTGCTCTAAGGAGGTGATGGGGTGTTACGAGGTCACAAATCCTTCTCCCGCAGCTCTCTGAGGCGTCTGTGCATGGACCTAGTGGAGAAGGAGACTGAAGATGTAGAGTCCCCTCCCCAAATCGGGGAAGGGATTGTACACATCTGCAGCCTAGCAGGCTCAGGGATGTGGGAAGTGACCCATTTATCTCCATGTGATGTTTTCATACGGATAAGAATACCCTTTGGAGACAAATGTAGAGGGCACCCTGAAAGAATAGTTCTGAGAGATGTGAACTGCTGTCTTCATCTCACTGGCTGTTCTCATTCCCCTCTCCACAGCTTCAGCATTTGTAGGCTTGTGCCATGAACTGAGCATGCCCATTTTCAGTTTCCGTACTCTCTCTACAATCTGAAACATACATAATATTGAACACGCCCATTTCCAGATTCCCATCCTACCCTCACCACTAGACTGCCATGTTCTGCAGGGGAAGACAAAAATAGGGGATATAGGTGTTGAGAGGCAGAGATGAAGTGCTCTTGATTTCTTCACTTCACAGTTCTGATTGCCTCTTTTTTCTATGCATATTCCTTTGACCTCTCCTTTCCCTATAGATGCAGCAACACTGGGGAGTGAGTGTCTTCTGAAGGTAGCATGGGAAAGAAGGGGTTCTATCGCCTGAATGGTGATCAGGGAACATTGCAGAGAATGGGAGCCCTGGAGCCACCATCTTCAGTCTGGGGGAGCAGCCTTGGGGAGGAATAGTGGAGTAGGGGTATTTAGAGGAGAGGGCAGAGATGCTTGATTCAAAGCAAGGTCTTGAACCTGGGTTTCCTGTGTCCCTAGTGAGTGCCCTGGCCATTAGGCTGTTCCAGAAGGGTCTCATGTCTTGGTTTTGTTCTGCATTAAAATGAAACTAATTTAAAAAAATCATAATTTCCACTTTCCAACCAGCTCAACTCTCTGCCTTAACTCTAGTAGAGGTGTCATTGCACTGTCATGTACTTGCATAATTCCAAAGGGAATATCTTATAGCCACTGATGAAAATTTAGCCCGTTTTATGTAAATATTTATTCGGAATGTGAATTAGTCCACCACAAACTCCAATTAAATGTGTGTTTAGATCAGAATATCATGGGAAAGTGACTCACCTCCACAGTGAGAGTGGTCCCCAGTGTGTGGCAGGTTGTACTGAGCTCCTTTTTCTCTCTGTCTCTTCTCTGTAGGATGTCCAAAGGACCTTGAGCAGGTAAGTGGCTCCTTCTGACTTGAACTCAGACTTCACTATGTTGTGAAGGGTCCTGGAGACCGTGACATGCCCAGAGTGCAATCTAGGCTAATAAGTAGTTGTGTCTCCCTGCCCTCCAACCTGCTTTGCTGATGTACCCACCTCTCCTGGTATGCTCATAAACAGCCTCCAGCATGTAGTCACTCCTAGCTATATGGTGAGAGTGCCATAGCCAGCCACTCTTGAATTACACTGTAGGGAGACCCCCAACACATGCTCAGTCTGAGATTTCCCCCAGAAATGTATGTTTTGTACTGCCCAGCCCTCTCCTGCTGTGAAGGGACACAACCACGCCTTAGTGTGATAGAGGCTAATAAGCTCCTCTGGGCTTGCTCCAGGCTAATGCTATACACCTGTAAGACTTGCTCTTAGTGGGAGAGGGACGGCAGATAGGAGTTTAAAAGGGGAAATCTTACCACAGGACAAGGCAGACAATGGGAAGAAGGTTGCTCAGTCTAGGGACTGCTTGCAACAGAGTGAGCTCAGCAGATGAGGAGATAGACATAAAACACACTGCTCCTGAAACCATCCTGACTGACAGTAGAACAACATGCCCCAGGAAAAGGGGTAGAAAGTAAACCCCATAAAGGGGTAATAGACTCTGTTAGACCAAGCATATGGGCAGAAGCCCAAAGAGAGATGCCCCCTGACCCAAGACAATCAACTGTGGGAGAAGAGGAGGTAAATGAAGGACAGTGGGACTGGGGAGTGGTCCAGGGCCCCTCGCAACCAATTGAAAAAGACACTTTGCCCAAGTACCCGGTAGTGAAAAGTGTGAGATACTAATTTTTACACATCATTTTCTATAGGTATGAGAAGAGACAATTTCAGAATCCAGTGGGTCTTTCAGCTGAACTGAAATGCAGAGTCTGGGAATTCTGTCAGAGAAACACAATCCTACAGAACAATATGAAGAAATTCAAAGGTAACAAACATGGACTGTGACTTTTCTACATCAAATTATAGGTACTTCAGCAGAAGTGTGGCTCACACTGTTAAGGGTATGTTTCTGTGCATGTGCAAGGAGGCAGGTACCAGAGGTTTATTTAATCATTAGCTCTTGTGTGTTAGTATTTCCATTTAGTAGATCAAGAGAAAGCATATAACACTTTTGGTAGATATGACATTCCAGGTGTATTCCAGATCAGTGGGGGACTTCCTCAGCACTTGCTCTGCAACCTGAGCTACTTCACAATGCTTTGCTGCTGTAGCTTTCCATCTGGGCTTCTCACAATCAGGTAGCATGCAAGTCACATTCTGAGTGTCTGTATATAGCCTCAGCCTTTGTCCAACAGCTCTGACCCCAGCAGCCTGTCAAAAAACACCCGCTGCACTCTGTCTTCCAGCAGCCTTGGTAACCACTTGCAGAGTAACCCCAGCACACGCCCAGTCCTGCATTTCCCCCCTCCCAACATGTATTTTGAACTGTCCAGCCCTATCCTGGACAGTTCAGATATATTAGGTCCATTGTTCCGCTATGGGTATGTCTACACAGCAACTAGACACTCTCAGCTGGCTGGTTCCAGACAACTTGCGCTCATGGGCCTCGGGCTGTGACACTATTTCATTTCTTTGTAGACTTCCAAGCTCAGGCTGAAGCCCAGGCTCTAAGACCCTGTGAGGTGAGAGGGCCCAGAGCTATGGGTCATCCTGAACCTGGAAGTCTACAAAGCAGTGAAATAGCCCCTCAGCCTGAAAACCGTGAGCTTGAGTTGTCTGTCACAGGCCAGCTGTGGGTGTCTAATTACTGTGTAAACATGCCCTAAAGGGATAACTCACATGACTGGAGTCCTGACATGAATGGATATAAACTGTTCATGAAGGACAGGCAGGGCTGTAAAGGTAAGGGATTCGCATCATATGTAAGAGAACAGTATGACTGCTCAGAGCTCCAGTATGAAACTGCAGAAAAACCTGAGATCCTCTCGATTAAGCTTAGAAGTGTGAGCAACAAGGGTGATGTCGTGGTGGGAATCTGCTACAGACCACCAGACCAGGGGGATGAGATGGATGAGGCTTTCTTCCAGCAACTAAGAGAACTTACTAGATCACAAGCTGTTGTTCTCATTTGAGACTTCAATCACCCTGATATCTGCTGGGAGAGCAAAACAGCGGTTCACAGACAATCCAGGAAGTTTTTGGAAAGTGGGAACAATTTCCTGGTGCAAGTGCTGGAGGAACCAACTAGGGAAAGAGCTCTTCTTGACTTGCTGCTCACAAACAGGGAAGAAATAGTAGGGGAAGCAAAAGTGGATTGGAACCTGGGAGGAAGTGACCATGAGATGGTTGAGTTCAGGATCCTGACACAAGGAAGAAAGGAGAGCAGCAAAATAGAGACCCTGGGCTTCAGAAAAGCAGACTTTGAATCCCTCCAGCAAATGATGGGCAAGGTCCCCTGGGAGAAAAACATGAGGTGGAAAGGAGTCCAGCAAAGCTGGCTGTATTTTAAAGAACCCTTATTGAGGTTTCAGGAACAAACCCATCCTGATGTGTAGAAAGAATAGTAAATATGGCAGGCGACCAGCTTGTCTTAAGTGACATCTTTGCAGATCTGAAACACGAAAAAGAAGTTTACAAGAAGTGGAAGATTGGACAAATAATCAGGGAGGAGTATAAAAATATTGCTCAGGCATGCAGGAGTGAAATTAGGAAGGCCAATCACACTTTGAGTTGCAGCTAGCAGGAGATGTTAGGAGTTACAAGAAGGGTTCCTTCAGGTATGTTAGCAACAAGAAGAAAGTCAATGAAAGTGTGGGCCCTTTGCTAAACAAGGGAGGCAACCTAGTGACAGTCAAATCCCATGCACTGCTACAGAGGATGTGGACAAAGCTAATGTACTCAATGCTTTTTTTCACAGACAAGGTCCGCTCCCAAACTACTGCACTGCGCAGCATGGTATGGGGAGGAGGTGACCAGCCCTCTGTGGAGAAAGAAGTGGTTCAGGACTATTTAGAAAAGTTGAACGAGCACAAGTCCATGCGGCCGGATACGCTGCATCCGAGTGTGCTAAAGGAGTTAGTGGATGTGATTGCAGAGCCATTGGCCATTGTCTTTGAAAACTCGTGGCGATCAAGGAAGGTTCCAGAGAACTGGAAAAAAGCTAATGTAGTACCCATCATTAAAAAAGGGAAGAAGGAAGATCCTGGGAACTACAGGCCAGTCATCCTAACCTCAGTCCCTGGAAAAATCATGGAGCAGGTCCTCAAGGAATTAATTCTGAGGCACTTAAAGGAGAGAAAAGTGATCAGGAATAGTCAGCAAGGATTCACTAAGGGCAAGTCATGCCTGACGAACCTAATTGCCTTCTATGATGAGATAACTGGTTCTGTGGATGAGGGGAAAGCAGTGGATGTGTATCTTTACTTTAGCAAAACCTTGATACGGTCTCCCCCAGTATTCTTGCCAGCAAATTAAAGAAGTATGAGCTGTATGAATGGGCTATAAGGTGGATAGAAAGCTGGCTAGATTGTTGGGCTTAGCGGGTAGTGATCAATGGCTCCATGTCTAGTTGGCAGCCGGTATCAAGTGGAGTACCCCAAGGACTGGTCATAGGGCTGATTTTGTTCAATATCTTCATTAATGATCTGGAGCATGGCGTGGACTGCACCCTTAGCAAGTTTGCAGATGACACTAAACTGGGAGGAGTGGTAGATACGCTGGAGGGTAGGGATAGGATACAGCGGGATCTGGACAGATTAGAGGATTGGGCCAAAAGAAATCTGATAAGGTTCAACAAGGACAAATGCAGAGTCCTGTACTTAGGACTGTCAAATCCCATGCACTGCTACAAACTAGGGATCAAATGGCTAGGTAGCAGTTCTTCAGAAAAGGACCTAGGGGTTACAATGGTTGAGAAGCTGGATATGAGTCAACAGTATGCCCTTGTTGCCAAGAAGGCTAACGGCATTTTGGGTTGTATAAGTAGGGGCATTGCCAGCAGATCATTCCCCTCTATTCAGCATTGGTGAGTCCTCATCTGGAGTACTGTGTCCACTTTTGGGCCCCACACTCCAAGAAGGATGTGGAAGAATTGGCAAGAGTCCAGCAGAGGGCATCAAAAATGATCAAGGGGCCGGAGCACATGACTTATGAGGAGAGGCTGAGGGAACTGGGTTTGTTTAGTCTGCAGAAGAGAAGAATGAGGGGGGATTTGATAGCTGCTTTCAACTACCTAAAAGGGGGTTCCAAGAAGATGGATCTAGACTGTACTCAGTGGTATCAGATGACAGAACAAGGAGTAATGGTCTCAAGTAGCAGTGGGGGAGGTTTAGGTTGGATATTAGGAAAAACTTTTTCACTAGGAGGGTGGTGAAGCACTGGAATGGGTTATCTAGGGAGGTGGTGGAATCTCCTTCCTTAGAGGTTTTTAAGGTCAGGTTTGACAAAGCCCTGACTGGGATGATTTAGTTGGGGATTGGTCCTGCTTTGAGCAAGGGGTTGGACTAGATGACCTCCTGAGGTCTCTTCCAACCCTGATATTCTATGATTCTATGATAAAGAGATCGACATGCAACAGTCTGCTACCCTAACTAAAGTTATCCAAATAATACACAGCACTGGATTAGTCTGTATTAAAGACTAAAACAAGTTTCTTTTCCTATAAAGAGAGAGGTTTTTAAGTTAGTACAAGTAATGATGCATTATAGTCAGAAATGGTTACAAGAGAAATAAAATTAAAAGGTTTTTCAAACTTAATAAACTAGACTTGGTCAAGGTGAAGTCCCTTACTACATGTTTCTAGTAACATTTCTGACCAACCTCTCAGGCCAGAATCTTCTTCCAAAGTCCAACAGCTGTTTGTTTTGTCATCTTAAGTTAAAAAAAAGAGATGAATAGGCAGATCCACAAACCTATAAAATTAATTCTGAATAAAGTTCTGTTGCTCTTGAAAAAGAGTGTTACATAGAGAGATAATCAGGAATAGTTATTCCAGAATAATTCCCTCTGTACACAAATCCTAGCAATTAGGGTTGAGTGAATAACTGATTTTTAGATTTGGTGGCCAAATGCAAAAATCTGGAGGGGGAAAAAATCTGGTTGAGCCAACATTTTTTTTCCTTGCTGAAACAGAAAGCAAACAAAGATAATTTGGTTTTGAACAAAATATTTATTTTGATTTGATTTTTTTTCGTTTTGTTTGAGTATGGAAAAACTGAAAATCTGGTAAAATTTTGAAAGAAAAAGTCATTTCAAAACAGATCATTTTGGATTTTTTTTTCTGATGAAACTAGCCACCGAATTCTATTTGAATTCATGAATAGTTTCAGTTAACCTGAGATTGTATTTGTTGGCACATAAATTATTTGCCCCCCAAAATTTGCCCAGCTCTCTTAACAATATGAATACCAATACAGTGATGAATATATAAGAACGCATCTGCTTCATCTTTTTTCTTCTAGAAATGCTGTCATCTGACTTGAAGCTGAGCAAAGGTAAATCTATGGTCTGATTCTCCCCAGTTTCTTCCTCCTGCCACCACCCCATTTCCAGAACAATAACCACTTTCCTCAGCAGATTTCTGTACCCCAGTACCCCAACCATGAGGATTTTGTACCAATCAAAGGGAAGCTAAGTGAATCCTCAAAGATGGAGACCATCCTTGCTAGGCTTCAGTTCAACCTTGTTTAGAAATATCCAAGAGAAATCTCACTTACCCCCATTGTTATGTTTCAGATAGGATGACCAGATATCCAGATTTTATAGGGACAGTCACAATTTTGAGATCTTTTTCTTATATAGACTTCTATTACCTCCCAACCCCCTGTCCCAATTTTTCACACATGCTGTCCAGTCATCCTAGTTTCAGATGATGATGAGCCAATATACATACGCAATGGAATTTTCTGGAAAGGAAACCCTGTCATTATAGGGTGGTGTTCTCTGGGTCCTGCTGATGCAAGGCAGAATTAGAGCCTTGTCTAAGTCTGGAAGGGCAGATTTCTCTGTGTGCCCTTGGATTGGGGGAGAAAGAGAATACCTTAGTGCCACTCTAATTCGGCAGGAGTGTGACAGATTTTTGTTACCACTCTGCCTAGCACCTTAGTTGATTAGTCTAAGGCCACAGGATCATTAGGAGTGGAGATGAAGGAGCACATCAAGTGACTAAATTTTAAAGGTTTATTAATAAAATAATAAAATAACAGTAGAGAGTACTGGGGGTTTCCCATGTCACTCAGAGGAAGGAAAAAGCGTTAGTGCCTGAGCCTGAACTGAATTTCATACTCACAGACATGCAAGCCAAGGCTGGCCAAGCCTGGGTGTAACATAAGAAGAAGAGGGGGAAGGGTGGACGGGAGTTCTGTCCTGTGCACAGGTTGTCTAGGGTCCGCTGTAGATCTTCAACTTGCTTCCACTCTTGAGAAGGTTTTAAGTCCTTGGTGTTCCTGGGGGTGTTTCGGTCAGTGAAGCCCCTCCATTCCCATGCTTTTTGCCTTTAGCACCAGTTTGAATTGTCTCTTTGAAGCTCCCCTAACTTTCCATAACACACTGGCTTTAGGGTTGCAAGTCAGACTGTTGAGTCTTACCGGGCCAACTTTCGCAAATGTGCAATTTGGCAGTTTTGCAACTTTTTTGGCTTTGTTTTTGTTTTTTATGGCTAGCTGGGGCTGAGAAGCAGTTTTTTGCTGCTTGGCATACAGAGAGCGTGTCTGTATCTTTTGACCTTCAATGCCAAGCAGCTTTTTATTTTGGGGCCTGGCTGAATTTTTAAATTAACTTGTTCTTTTTCCCCTCGGTCTCCTGAAACGTGCAAAGGAACCGTTCATTCCCCACTCACTTCTGCCTTTAACCCTTCCCCACTGCCAATCCACTATTTATTTAGAAGAGTTAGCAATGTATGCTGCTGGTGCTTACCCATGGGAGCCCAAACCGAGGGGAGGGGTAGTTCATACTGTGACAGTAGGGCCCTGGCAGGGGAGAGACCTCTGGAAGCCCTGATGTTGTGGTTTGTTTTGTACCATAGAGTGCTTTAATCTAAGTCTGGACAGATTCTGCAACTGACAAAATCATATCCTCCCCCTGGGCTGAACTCTGCCTCTAATGCTCTGATTCTCTCTGTCTCCCCAGTGAATGTAACTCTGGACCCAGACACGCTTCATCCCCAACTCATCTTGTCTGAGAACTGGAAAAGTGTGAGATTAGGACGTAAAAAGCAGAATCTGCCAGATGACCCCAAAAGATTTGATTTTGAGCCATGTGTGCTCGGCTGTGAGGGATTTATCTCAGGGAGACATCATTGGGATGTGGAGGTGGAGGATGGGGGAGAGTGGCAGAGTTCCTGGGCTGTGGGGATTGCCCAAGAGTCCATAAGGAGGAAGGGAGGGATTAAATTTAACCCTGAAGGGGGGATCTGGGCTGTGGAGATGCGCTGGAATATTTATTGGGCTCTCACCTCCCCTGAGGTCCACCTGACCCTGAGTGAGATCCCCAGGAGGATCCGGGTTTATCTGGACTATGAACAGGGGCAGGTGGCATTTTTCAATGCTGATAACGAGGCCCCAATCTTCACTTTCCCACAAACTTCTTTCACTGGAGAGAGAATCTTCCATTTCTTCTGGGTCTGGGATGAAAAATCCAAGGTCAAACTGTGTCCTGGAGGCATGGGATTTTATAGTATCCAAAGTCCACATCACTCTGACACCTAAAGATTTGTATGATACTGCAGAGTCTCTTATTTGCTAATTTCTATGACTTTGGATAACTTATTATCACAGAAACTTCTCCAGCCTCTTCATTCTGAAGTCTTTTTGGTCTGCACTACAAAATCTAATAACAGTTGTCAGTTTCCAATGTTGTAGCCATGTTCGCCCCAGAATATATGACAAACAAAGTAGATGCGGTAGTATCTTTACAAGACCAATTTCTGTTCATGGAAGGTAGAAGCTTTTAAGATTGAAGAAGTGCTCTCTGTTTCTCAAAAGCTTGTAACTTCCATCAACAAAAGCTGGTTCAATAAAAGATATTACCTCACCTACATTGTATCTAACAGTTATCAGTGATGCTTGCTGTTTTCAGTCATGGTTAACTGGAATTGTAAACTACATTAACTAAGAGACTGTTTAAAAGATCTCATTTATGCCTTCTCCATGTGCCCTATATATGTATTTGCTGCAAGGATGTTTTCATAGATTCATTCAGAGATTTTAAGGCCAGACAGGAACATTAGATCATCTAGTCTCACTTGTTGTGCATCACAGAACACAGAATATAATCCAGTTACCCTTGTACTGAATCCATTTGTGTTTGGTTAGAGCATATTTTTCAGAAAGGCATCCAGTGTTGAATTGGAGACATCAAGAGATGGAAAATCTATCACTTCCCTTGGTAGTTTGTTCTAATGGTTAATCAACATCACAGAAAAGAAAAAGTGCTTTATTTCTAACTTGATGTTTGTCTTGTTGCAACTCCCAGCCCCTGATTCTTGTTATGTTCTTGTCTACTGCAATAAAGACCCCTTTAGCACCTGTTATTTTCTCCCCATGAAGGTACTTCTACACTATACCGCCTCTCAATCTTCTTTCTGATAAACTAAACAGATTGAACTCTTTAAGTCTTTCACTAGAAGGTATTTTTTCCAACTATCAAATCAGTTGTTGTGGCTTTTTTCTGCACTCTCTCCAATTTTTCAATATCCTTTTATAAAATGTGGACGCTAGAATGGTATGCAGAATTGGTCTCACTAATGCCATATGCAGACGTAAATCACTTCCTTCCTCCTTTTCACTACCTTTCTGTGTATACAGACAAGGATCACATTAGTTCTTTTTGCTACAGCATCACATCTGGAGCTCATATTCAATGTTTGAAACCTAAATCTTTTTCAAAGTGACTGTTAATGGGATAATGGTTGGACCAGGGATAATCTCTGTGTTATGATATAGCTCACACTGTAAAAATGTCAAAAACTCCTACCTTTAATGCTTTTCTATTTCTTCTGTGCAGTTTTAATTTAAAGTTTCAGCAATCTTTTTTGCAGTGAAGATCAGCAGCTACTTTATGTTTGATGCATTGTGCAGTTACATGGGACACACAGTGCACTCTGTTTTGGGAGACTTTGGCTATGTCTACACTGAAACTGCTGCAGTGGCACTGCTGTAGCCCTTTAGGGTTAGGCTACACTGGTACTCTATACCGCAATAAAGCCTCTCAGAGCACTCTCCTCCCTGGCTGGAGTGCTCCTGGTTCTCCACCTCCCCGAGAGGATTAACGGCTGTTGCGTATTGGGTGAGATGCTTCAGAGTCAGTGTGGACGAGGAGTTACGTTACTGCGCTCTGATTGACCTCCAGAAACGCCCCATAATCCCCTTAAGTCACTCTTCCCTTTGTTGTGAAATCGCTGCAGGAATGTGGAAGTGCCTTTTCAAAGCTCCATTTCAGACAGCAGCTGCTTATCTGCTACGAGGCAAAGCAAATATTTACTGAGTGAGTGAGTGAGAGGCAGGAGAACACAGGGCCTGAATTTACAAGATTGCGTGTTGACACAATCTTAGCACTCCAAAGACCCACTCTCTCTCCCCCCTCATACACATACACTCCACTCCACCCCCCTCATTTGAAAAGCACATTACAGTCACTTGAACACTGGGATAGCTGCCAATAAAGCACTGCTCCCAATGCCACTGCAAATGCCACAAATGTGGCCACACCAGTGCGCTTGCAGCTGTCAGTGTGGACAGACTGGAGCACTTTCCCTAATGTGCTCCCTGAAGGCTGGTTTAACCCAAAGCGCTTTACAGTTCAAATGTAGCCAAGCCTTTAGTGTAGACATTCACAACTGTCATAGAAGGGCTCTCTGATCACTGTCATTAATCCACCTCCTTGAGAAGCAGCAGCTAGGTCAACCTACTGCCATACACACAGTGAGTTAGGTTGGTTAAACTACATTGCTCAGGAGTGTATATTTTCATACCCCTGAGTGATGTAGCTGAGTCATCCTAACTATTTAGTGTAGACCTGGCCTTATTGTGATTCTCTGTTGTTGCGGTTCTCTGAAATAAAGTATTTCAGACTTAACATAGTAGATGGTGTTTTGTGTGTGGGAAAATATGTGTGGGGTTGTAAACAGCAAACTCAGAGAAAGCCTGTCGCAATAGCCCCATGCCTCAGATTCCCCATTTGTAAAATGGCGGTAATGACTGGACTGACCAACACCATAAAGTGCTTTGAGATCTGCTGATGAAACACACTTTGTAAGAGGGAATGTCTTCACTAGCAACATTAAAGTGCTGCCATGGCAGCACTTTAATGGGTCTGTGTAGTCACGGCACCAGCGCTGGAAGCGCTACTCCATGAGGGGACTAGCTACCAGCACTGAGAGCACAGTTCCCAGCGCTGGTGCACTGTCAACACTGCCACTTTAAAGTGCTGAAACTTCAGCACTCAGAGGTGTGTTTTTTCACACCCCTGAGCGAGACAGTTGCAGTGCTGTAAAGTACCTGAGTAGACAAGCCCAGAGTTAGGGGTTATCATCATTGTTTTACATTTGGAAAATACTGTTATGCTGGAAGGTGCCAATGGCTGCCATCAAACAGACATCATGAGACAATCACAGACTGGGCTAGAGCTGAAGGGTATTGTCGTGAGCCAGAGGGGTCTCCCTCCAGTTGGGAGAGCAAGGGAGCCTTAAAGCCCCTTGGAGGGTGGAGCCTAGGCCACCCTGCCCCCCTTTTCCGGAAGTACAGGGGCGTGGCCAGAGCTATAAAAGGCTGGCCCGGAAGCCCAGTTGAGGCAGAACCAGAAGAAGAGAAGGACGCTCCACCTGGTCTGCCGCAGCCCAGAGGAGACCCAACCCAACCCGGCGCTGTGCTCAAGACCCCGCCGCTGACGCTGACTGGCCGGGAGTACCTGCCACCGTATACCTGGAGGAGCCAGACGATGACCGGAGGGCAGAGGTACACATCCCCCAGGTCAGCTGACCCCCTGTCCTGAGCAAGGCAGCATTGGCTCTGAAGAGGAGCTCCCCTGCTAGGCACCCCAGCCTTCCTGAGACTGTTTGTTTGCTGGCTGCCTGAGCCCCGCCCAGTCTAGAGCCAAGCCCAAAGACTGTGTGTTTGTTTGCTGGTGACTTGAGCCCTGCCCAGACCACAGCCAATCCTGATAGACTGTTTGTTGGTTGGCTGCCCCCCCAAGCCTCTTCTAATCCCGCCACTGCCTTTGTAGACTGTTCTTGAGGGTTTTGGACTGCCTGCCCGCCCCTCTCCCCCACAGGCCACAGCTGGCCGAGAGACTTCATTTCAGGGTTGCTGAGTTGAGCTACCCCCACCCAGACTGAAGCCTGACCGGGTCTGGTTGACCGCCCAGCACCGTTGAAGGACTTTGGGCTGCCCTGCAGGTCCAGGTCCCAGCCAGTCTGGCCCAGCCCAAGTGGTCTCCGTTCAATTGGGAGAGTGAGGGAGCCTTAGAGGTATGCTAAGCACCCTTCACTCAGGCCAAATGGAAGAAGGAATTCAATTCCAAGTTTTGTCCTGTTCTAATCAGTACACCATTTCCAAAACAAATGCTCTGAACACAGCAGCTCACAAGACAGACCTAGAATAACAGTTGCCAACTTTCACATGGTAAATAAGTACCCCAACTTTCACAATAAGCCAAAAATCAAGCTAATTCCATTTCAAAAGAAAGCCAAAACAAGCCAATCCCTAAGAACCCCAACAACCTAATCCCTAAGAACCCCAGTAGATCCCCTTGGCATGCAGTCTGGGACTATGGTGGGCCTTCTGTGCACCCCTGACTCTCTCACCCTGTTGCCCCGTTGCCAATAAAAAAAAAGAAAAAAGCAACAAACTACAACAAGCTACAAGCCAAAATCTAGCCATTAAGCAAATTAAGCCAAAAACAAGCTTAATTTATGCATTTTTTTCACGGGGTTGGCATGTCTGACTAGAAGATGTCTTCAGTGAAGAACTCTTGACCAACCACCATCCCACAGAGTGAAAGTGTATGTCCTATGCCAGCCCCAGGCCCTACAGCTGCAAGAACAGCCTTCTCCTCCTCCACCCTCTCCCCAAAGCATACAGCAGGATCTTAATTCCCATTGGGTTGCTAATCTTAATTCAGCTATAAATAGTCAACAAAGTATTGTACAGTAGGTATTAGTGAAGTAAACTTTTGGGGTCTGTGTCCTACTGTTGAGTGAATAATGAATTTTTTTGGTTCACTGGCAATTTTTAAAAGAAAAAGAAAAAAAGTTTCTGATTAAACAAAATGTTTCCTTTCAACAAAATGAAAATGTTTCAATTTTGACCTTTTAACCATTTTTATTTTTTATAATAAAATGAAAGGACATTTTAAAACAAAACACCATTTAAAATGTTTTCTTTAGAAAAATGTCAAAAATGAAATATTTTGAGTTTTCAAATTTTCTTCAAAACAAACGGTTTGGTGAAAGTGGCATTGATTCATAAAACGAGAGTAGCTGAATCTGAAGTTTATAAAGAAAAAAGATGAAAAATTTCACCCAGCTTCATCTCCTTCGATAGCTCCAGGGTGTCTTAAATATGGGCTCTGTATTTCTGCTCACAAAGCACTGTTTAGTGCAGAATAGAAAATTCCCAATTGTAGAGATTTTTACCTCTGAAGTTCTTCAGAACATTTTCCAAAATCTTGGTTTCTGGAGAGAAAATCCATCTACACTGTTTCAGTTCAGGGGAAACAGCCATTGGATATTGAAATATCTTCTTGTAAGCTAAAGAAATTGACTGACATTATCACACTTCATCCCATTGTTCAGTGCAAAACTATCAAAGGGGGCAGAATATAAGTGACAAAGAGCCTCTCCTAACCCTTGACAGAAACAATGGCAGTTCCTGTGCTCTTCTGATCAAGTAATAAATACCTATCTCTAGTTAAACATGCCACAGATCCCGCTAAACCTCTTCCCTTCAGAATTTCAATGGCTTCAGATGGTTGGGGGTGGGGTCACAGCAACATCAATCCCACTTCTCAAACTACAGCAGTCTTTTTGAAGACAATACAAAATGTTAGAGAAGTAGTATTTGTTGTCCCATGTTGTACCATGGAATTTCTTTAGAGTTACCTTCACGAGCTGGGGAACTCTGCTTCTGATAGGGCTACATTATGCTTTATAGAGAAAACAGGTCCCCCTGTGTTCTCATGTTCCCCACAGTCTCTCACTCTGGATAAGTTCAGGGTACAGGAGGATGAGGCTGTGCTTCCCTGGATTGTACAGAAGACAAATCTGAAAAGCCATAGAAAGCATTTGGGTGGAAAAGTTTAGGAAGTTCTAGTACTTTCTCCTTCCTTCTCCCTCCACATCCCTCAGCTGCTCTTGGGCACCACTCCTTACCTGTATTCCTTTGATCCTGGCAGCTACTGTCTGTCACACAACCAGGACTCTGGTGGAACATTGTTCCAGCAGCTTATTCAGTTTGCTACCAGGCCCATCCTCTGTCTCAGTATATCTTTTCCCCCCACCAAACTAGTGCTTTCATAATAAATTTCCCCTCTTGCGGTCTGATTTATTTAGGCTACATCTACACTGAAAATGCTTCAGCAGCACAGCTGGAGTGCTGCAGCTCCCATCACTGTAATATACCCACCTGCCAGACAGGTGGTAGAACTTTTCCCTCCACCTGGTGTTGTTTACACAGGGATGTAGGTACAAAATGAGACTAAACTATCTAGCTACATAAAGGGTAACAAGAAAACATTTTAGAAATATATTAGAAGCAAGAAGACCAGGGGTAGGGTAGGCCCATTACTCAATGAGGGGGAAAGATAACAGAAAATGTGGAAATGGCAGAAGTGCTAAATGACATTTCTTTGTTTCATTTTTCACCAATAAGGTTAGTAGCAATCAGACACCTACATAGTGAACACCAGTGAAAATGAGGTAGAATCGGAGGCTAAAATAGGAAAGAACAAAAATTACTTAGACAAGTTAAATGTCTTCAAGTGGGCAGAGCCTGATGAAATGCATTCTAGAATACTCAAGGAGCTGGCTGAGAAGATATCTGTGGCTGTGTCTACACTAGAGAGTTAGGTCACCTCAAGTTACATACATGATCACAAGCTGCTTTAATTACATCAGTTGCACACCTC
>ML677373.1:2975387-3004927 GCA_007922305.1 Dermatemys mawii
GTCTATGCAAATTGATCAGCCCCAGACTTAGTTTGCAAGGCTCACTGGAATTCCCATAGTTCGCCACCAGATGTCAGAATATATCTCATTCCTGACACTACTTACACTACTAAAGTATTTATAGAACTTAAGAACATAAGAAAGGCCGTACTGGGTCAGACCAAAGGTCCATCTAGCCCAGTATCCTGTCTACCGACAGTGGCCAATGCCAGGTGCCCCACAGTGAGTGAACCTAACAGGTAAAGATCAAGTGATCTCTCTCCTGCCATCCATCACCCCCCTCTGACAAACAGAGGCTAGGGACATCATTTCTTACCCAGCCTGGCTAATAGCCATTAATGGACTTAACCTCCATGAATGTATCCAGTTCTCTTTTAAACCCTGTTATAGTCCTAGCCTTCACAGCCTCCTCAGGCAAGGAGTTCCACAGGTTGACTGTGCGCTGTGTGAAGAAGAACTTCCTTTTATTGGTTTTAAACCTGCTGCCCACTAATTTCAGTGGGTGGCCCCTAGTTCTTCTATTATGGGAACAAGTAAATAACTTTTCCTTATTCACTTTCTCCATGCCACTCATAATTTTATATACCTCTATCATATCCCCCCTTAGTCTCCTCTTTTCCAAGCTAAAAAGTCCTAGCCTCTTTAATCTCTCCTCATATGGGACTCATTCCAATCCCCTATTCATTTTAGTTGCCCTTCTCTGAACTTTTTCTAATGCCAGTATATCCTTTCTGAGATGAGGAGACCACATTTGTACACAGTATTCAAGATGTGGGCGCACCATGGATTTGTATAAGGGCAATAAGATATCTCCGTCTTATTTTCTATCCCTTTATTAATGATTCCTAACATCCTGTTTGCTTTTTTGACCACCGCTGCACACTGCATGGACATCTTCAGAGAACTATCCACGATGACACCAAGATCTTTTTCCTGAATAGTTGTAGCTAAATTAGCCCCCATCATATTGTATGTATAGTTGGGGTTATTTTTTCCAAAGTGCATTACTTTACATTTATCCACATTAAATTTCATTTGCCATTTTGTTGCCCAATCACTTACTTTTGTGAGATCTTTCTGAAGTTCTTCACAGTCTGCTTGGGTCTTAACTATTCTGAGCAGTTTAGTATCATCTGCAAACTTTGCCACCTCACTCTTTACCCCTTCCTCCAAATCATTGATGAATAAGTTGAATAGGATTGGTCCTAGGACTGACCCTTGGGGAACACCACTAGTTACCCCTCTCCATTCTGAAAATTTACCATTTATTCCTACCCTTTTTCCCTGTCTTTTAACCAGTTCTCAATCCATGAAAGGATCTTCTCTCTTATCCCATGGCAACTTAATTTACATAAGAGGCTTTGGTGAGAGACCTTGTCAAATGCTTTCTGGAAATCTAAGTACACTATGTCCACTGGATCCCCCTTATCCACATGTTTGTTGACCCCTTCAAAGAACTCTAATAGATTAGTATGACATGATTTCCCTTTACAGAAACCATGCTGACTTTTGCCCAACAATTTATGTTCTTCTATGTGCCTGACAATTTTATTCTTTACTATTGTTTCAGCTAATTTGCCCGGTACGGACATTAGACATTAGTCTGTAGTTGCCGGGATCACCTCTAGAGCCCTTTTTAAACATAGGCATTATATTAGCTATCTTCCAGTCATTGGGTACAGAAGCCTATTTAAAGGACAGGTTACAAACCTTAGTTAATAGTTCTGCAATTTCACATTTGAGTTCTTTCAGAACTCTTGGGTGAATGCCATCTGGTCCTGGTGACTTGTTACAGTAAGTTTATCAATTAGTTCCAAGACCTCCTCTAGTGACATTTCAATCTGTGACAATTCCTCAGATTTGTCACCTACAAAAGACAGCTCAGGTTTGGGAATCTCCCTAACGTCCTCAGCCGTGAAGACCGAAGCAAAGAATTCATTTAGTTTCTTTGCAATGACTTTATCATCTTTAAGTGCTCCTTTTGTATCTCTATCATCCAGGGGCCCCGATGGTTGTTTAGCAGGCTTCCTGCTTCTGACGTATTTAAAAACTTTTTATTATTACCTTTTGAGTTTCTGGCTAGCTGTTCTTCAAATTCCATATTGGCTTTTCTTAATACATTTTTACACTTAATTTGGCAGTGTTTATGCTCCTCTCTAGTTACCTCATTAGGATTTGACTTCCACTTTTTAAAAGATGGCTTTTTATCCCTCACTGCTTCTTTTACATGGTTTTTAAGCCACAGTGGCTCTTTTTTAGTTCTTTGACTTTGTTTTTTAATTTGGGGTATACATTTAAGTTGGGCCTCTATTATAGTGTCTTTGAAAAGTGTCCATGCAGCTTGCAGGGATTTCACTTTAGTCACTTTACCTATTAATTTCCGTTTAACTAACCCCCTCATTTTTGCATAGTTCCCCTTCCTGAAATTAAATGCCAGTGTGTTGGGCTGCTGCGATTTTGTTCCCAGCACAGGAATGTTAAATGTTATTATATTATGATCACTATTCCCAAGCGGTCCTGTTATAGTTACCTCTTGGACCAGCTCTTGTGCTCCACTCAGGACTAAATCAACAGTTGCCTCTCCCCTTGTGGGTTCCTGTACCAGCTGCTCCAAGAAGCAGTCATTTAAAGTATCGAGGAATTTGGTCTCTGCATTTCGTCCTGAGGTGACATGTACCCAGTCAATATGGGAATAATTGAAATCCCCCATTATTATCGAGTTATTTATTTTGACAGCCTCTCTAATCTCCCTTATCATTTCATCGTCACTATCACTGTCCTGATCAGGTGGTCGATAATAGATCCCTATTGCTATATTCTTATTAGAGCATGGAATTACTATCCATAGAGATTCTATGGAGCATGTGGATTCATTTAAGATTTTTAATTCTTCTTATTCCCTTGTATGTCCCTTGCTAGGTGTCACTCATTTTGTGCCTTAGCCTTTCTGATTTTGTCCCTACATGCTTGTGCTATTCTTTTGTTTTTTTCTGATTCTTATTACTTTAAGACAAAACAAGACAAATACACACAAATAGGGAAAGAAGAGAACAGCAAAGATGGAAAATGCAGAGATCACACATCTGGGTGGCTCTAATGCTTTATCTAAAACTCTTAGTCTGCCAGTGCAGTTCAGATGTTGCAGATCCCATGAGGCAGAGATGTGCCTAGCTGAGTTAATTCCTGACACTGTACCAGTGCTGGAGACAATGAGGGTGAGTCAGTGACATGTCAAATCACTAGGGCCTGGTATTGATCTGCTTGTAGTGAGATCCCCAGAGAGCCCTCAGCTGGGATAGGTGTGGTTGGGAGGTGGGTCCACTTCTTCCCTTCCCCTATAAATATATTTATATTTGTCATTGCCAGGGCTGAAAGGGGAGGGGCCATTATTACTTCACTCTCAGGCCTTGTCTACATTGGCTTTTTCCCTTAACATATCAGTGAGCTGACCCCTAGCAGGCACAGGCAAGACTGCCTCACACCAAGGGAAGGAGGTAACGAGTTGCCTTACAACCTTGGGCACCCCCAGGAAGCCTCACGGTATGACACCACTAGTTCAAGTCACTCTTCTACCTGAGGGGGAGAAAGGTGTGACAGACTATACCCATGTCCACACTCTACACGCTATTGTAATAATCTTTGCGCAAAGCGTGCCTAGTGAGGCATCATTTGAAAGCTCGTCATTAGTGTCCTAGTAAAATATGAGACAATATTGTTTGGTAAGTTATAACACCTGCATGGTGTTATTAATACATGTTCCAAACTGAGGTTGGCAAACAACCTAAAAAAGGAATGTGCTCTTCTTAACTTGCTTTGAAGCTGTAAACAGAGTCATCAAGCAGGAAGGAAAAGAAAGGGAATTCAAACAGGTAGGAAAAAAAGCAGCAGGGAACATCCTTACACAGAGACTTCTTTTTTGCTGGCACCCAGCTGGAAATGTTTTTCAAGAGGAGGAATGAATCTATAAAAAAGAGGGTCAAACTGTCTAAGAGACCCCTTGCTCTCTCCCTGCACAGCACATTCACTGCACCTGAAACAACAAAGGAAGCATTTGTTGAATTCTGGGGCAGCGATCTGACCTAAAGTGTTTGGTCAGTAAGACTGCTGAAAGCATGTAGTGAGAAGACTTTACTTTGAATTTAACAATTTGTTAAAATAGGTACTAGTGACAGTTTATCTGATTTTTATGCCTCATCACTTGTATTCACTTAAAATCTGTCTCTTTGTAGTTTATAAACTTGTTTTCTTGTTTTTTCTAATCCAGTTTGTATAAATTGAATGGTCTGGGAAACTCCATTTGGGGTGGCAAGATGTGTGGACTTAATCTAACTTATATTGTCCACGAGTGGGCTGATGAGTACAGGACATACATTTTGGGAGGGGGGTGGTATATCTCAGACTTAGTGTAGCAAGGCATTGTAAGGCACCTAAGGTTGCAGGGAGGGGTCACACAGGTACTCATTACTCTGGATTGTACCCTGGCATGTCACAAAGGGAACTATCATGGTACAGGTGAGTGCCCTAACCACTGGGATATGAACTATTCAAATAGGGGTGGGGGACTCTCTCAGTCTCTCCTATTGGAAATGTTCCAGTCTGTATTAAACAATTAAAGAATCATTGGTCAGAAAGCAAACAAGTGAAAATGACTCTCTAGCCTGGTGATTAGTGCACTCAGCCACAACATGGGAGACCCAGTCTTCCTGCTCTAGTGCTGCTTTAATTATTATTTATCCAAAATGCGTCCCCACACTGAAGTTCCTTCGTGAATCCTGCCCTAAGGGAAGAGCAGCACATGACCCATTTTGCATGTGAAGTGTGTGTGGGAGAGATGTGGGAACATAGGCCCAGATTCTCAACGTTATTTCAGCATCCAACTTCTATTGATTTCAATGGCATTTTGGCACCTGAATGCTTCTGAGGATCTGGGCCTTTATGTCTTTAGTAACCCTTGTTGCAGAAGTGCGGCCAGCTCTTTGCTCTATCCAATATTAGCAATCAGTGTCCAGTTAGATAAAAGGGTATGTCTACACTTGCAGAGTTTTTGTGCTATAAGTTTTACCAGTGAAAGTAAAGCACTGGTTTGTGTATTCACTCAGTTCCTCAGGTGTCAGAGTGTTTACAGTAGCGGCACTTCCATCACTGATGAGAGCAGTGCTGAAGGGTAGCTATCCCACAGCGCAGCTCTCTCGACAGGTCTTGTAGGAAGTGGGGGTGAGCAGAAGACATTCTAAGTCCCTGCTCTGTGCCCTGTGATGCATTACTTCATGTCCCAGCAGCTCTATTATTTCCTTGTTTCTTTTGTAGCATTTTTTAAAAATAAAACAAAAAAAACCCCTGTTCTGTGGCTCCTTTCCCTACCAGATCTACAAATAAAGGGAAAGGGAATTTCAAACTTCCCAGGGCTTACAGGGGGAGGGACGGACATCCCTTAACCAGGAGTCAGAGCAGTAGAGATGCTGGCCAGAGTGGTCACTTTTGGAACTGTGGGATATCCTCTGGTTGCCAGAAGGTATTTACACAGGTAGAACGTGTCTTCACTTTCACAACAGCACAAAAAAGACCAGCAGAAAGACCTGTATGCCTCTCATGAAGGTAGTTTTCTTTTTGCAGTGAAATTCAGAAGTTTCATCACAAAATGTCATTAACAAGTATAGATGCTCCCACAGCGTTAGCACAAAAAATGGGACTTTTTGCACTTTAAATGGCAAGTGTAGACATAGCCTAAGACTAGTTCTTTTAAGGCTCTCTTGGGCAGGATAAAGGCAAGAAAACAAGACACACAAACAACAGAAATCAGAGTGTCTCATTTTTGCTATCAATTCGCGCCCAAAGGCTGGATCTGTGTATGTGAATCTTTCTGGGATCACTAATGAGTGTATTGTTAAAAATTACAAGTTTCCTTCTGAGTTCCTTGCCCATAGGTAACTCACAGCTATTTACAACAATACCTGCTGCTTAGCCAAGCTTGTGCCTGTGACACTGCCTTAGCCCAGAGTTTACATTTTCCCCCAGAGTCTCTAGGGGCTGTGACTTTAACACAGAACTCACTGTGGATCAGCAAACAACATGAGACAAGTCCAGGCAGGGAAACACCCATCTGTGGCTGCCAGTTGAACACAGCTCTAAACACACAAAAATGAACTTTACCCAACTCACTCCCTGCACAGAGCCAGGATCACAGATAAACCTGCAGAGTCTCCAAGCTGAAACAATTAGTTTCAGCTCTCTAGAGTCTGTTGAAGAACCAGCCACGATGGATTCTATGCACTGGGAGGGATAGAACACAATTGTCTCTTCTTACTCCACATATTTCCTTATTTATTTTTTCTTTTCTCCTTTTCATTCTCCCCTCGTTCTAGCTCCTACTTTTTCTTTTCCTCTCCCTTGTTCATGTTGTTCACATCACAGAACCTCCCATTGCTAACAGAGCACACGTGATACACAGCGGAAGGCAGAGGCAGCAGAACCACAGTGGGACCAGCAGCCATGGCCTCTGGAAGTTCAGCGGAGGCCTTGCAAGAGGAAGTGAGTTGTACCATCTGTCTGGAGAATTTCAAAGATCCAGTGGTTATAGATTGTGGCCACAGCTTTTGCCGAGCCTGCATCACTCAGTACTGGGGGGAATGGGAAGAGAGGGCACATGGGCCTTTGCGCTGCCCTGTGTGCAGAGCATGGATTCGGACAGGGAATCTCCGGCCCAACTGGCAGCTGGCTAGTGTGGTTGAAAAAATTAAACAGCTGGATTTCAAAAACGCAGAAGAAGGAAACAAGAATCTGGACATAAACCCAAAGCTGTTCGGTGAGGATGGGAAAGATGCTGCCATCAGCCAGGTGCGCCCAGAGTCCCAGCCTCAAGCATCTCCCCTAGTGCCTGCACAGGAGTTAGGAGGGGCTTCCCAGAACAGCCAGGTAAGAAGAATCGCAGACCTTGGATAACTGAACCCCTACACTTTACTGTTGACACTAACAGTCTCATTCGATTGATTTTTCTTTGTGGTACGGAGTTTTCTCTCATGCACTTCACTGTATTTAAACTAGGACTGTCAAATGAATAAAAAAAGTCACAATTAATTGTGAGATAAAAAATAGTGATTAATCACAGTTTTAATTGCACTGTTAACAATAATAAAATACCAATTTACATTTAGTATAAATATTTTTGGATATTTTTCTACATTTTCAAATATATTGATTTCAATTACAAGACAGAAAACAAAGTGTACAATGCTCACTTTATTTTATTTTTATTACAAATACATGCACTGTAAAAAAGATAAATGAAAGAAAAAACATTTTTCAATATGCTTATGCTTCACCTTATACAAGTACTGCAGTACAAGCTCTTTATTATGAAAGTGCAACTTACAATTGTAGATTTTTTTTATCCATAATTGCACTCAAAAACAAAACAATGTAAAACTTTAGAACCTACAAGTCAGCTCAGTCCTAATTCTTGTTCAGCCAATTGCTAAGAGAAACAAGTTTATTTACATTTATGGGAGATAATGCTGCCCGCTTCTTATTTGCAATGTCACCTGAAAGTAAGAACAGGAGTTCACAAGGCACTGTTCTAATATAACGCGAGCACTATATACTTTGTATTCTGTGTTGTAAATGAAATCAGTATATTTGAAAACGTGGCAAAATATGTAAAAATATTTGTAATAAATTTACATTGGTATTCTATTATTGTTTAACAGTGAAATTAAAACTGCAATTAATCTTGACTATTTTTTAATCTAGTTAATTTATTCTGATTTAATCGTTTGAGTGAACTGTGATTAATTGACAGCCCTAATTTAAACAGTAAGGTGCAGATTCTCAAAAGTATTTACGTGCTTAACTCCTATTGATGTCAATGGGAGGTAGGTGCCTAAATACCTTTGAAGATCTGGGCCTAAGCTCTTTGAGCAAGGGACTGCTTTTTTTAGTGCTTGTTCAGCACCTAGCACATTGGGGTTCCAGTCCCTTACTAGGGCTCCTCTGCAGTACTGCACTACAGAGAAATATAATAATAATTAACAGTAAATACTGTGTTGCTATTTTGTATTTTACTCTCTGAAGTCAACATTTCCAGCTGCCAAGGTGATACATGCACTAGCCTTTCCTCTCTGCTTCCCCCCGCCACAGCCTTTCACTACTGTAAGTAGCTACACACTGCAACATGGATGCAACGTGCTTTTCCCTGTAGCCTGTAACATGTACCCTGCACACTACTACCAATGTAGAAAAGGCCTTAGATTCACTGGGGCAGGGATTGTGCCTTCATGTGTGTTTGGGTCTAGTTCCAGTCAGTCCAGAAGACCCCAGCAAGTAACATGCTCTAAAATGGTGGGAAGCAGACTGAGCAATGGCTCTGCCTTACCTATATGCTGGCCAGTGAAAGTGGCTAAATGAGAGTAGTATAGTGTACTCCTGTGATGGTGCGACAACTCAACCCTGTGGCGTCTCCTGCTCGTCATTTGGGAATTAGCTCTTTTATGGCTCCGGAGTGCCCTCTGCAGGCTGATGTCCCGTTTGCCGCTGGTCTTGGTCTCTCCTGGACTCTGGTGCCCTCTTACCTGGGGTGCTGCCTCTGGCAGTAAACCCCCATACTCTGCCTCTGGGTCTCCTCTTCCTGGGGAACCTCCTACGCACTATCCCCACCTTGCCTCAGTCTATGGGCTCTTGACAGTCATCATCGAGCCCCCGCTTCCTGGGGCAGACTGCAGTGTAAAAGCCACTCATCATAGGCAAGGGGGTTTGGACCAGCTGCCTCTACCTAACCACCAGTACTGTTTTAGGCCTTAGTATCAGGACTGCAGCCTGGGAGGTCGCCAGACCTGAGCTTCCCAGCTCAACCTGCCCCTTCCCCAGCACTGCTCTACCCGCAGTACCCTGTCACACAGGCAACTATGCCCTGCTCTCTCCCAGCCTGGAGAGAAACTGCTCTTTTATAAGGGCCAGCGATGATCTGTTTGAGGCGTGGCCCCAGCTGTGCCTGCTTCCCCAATCAGCCTGGGAGCTGCTTGCCCCCAGCCACAGCCCTCAGCAGGGCTGTTTTAAGCCCTCAGGGCAGGAGTGGGTGGCCACCCTGCCACAACCCCACACAGGCAGAGTGCTCTCCCCTGAGGCAGTAAAGATGCTTTGGGGGTCTGTAGTGAGGCGATGTGGTTTCCTGCCGCCCCGGAGAGAGAGGAACCCCTCTAGACTCCAGAGTGCACAGAGCTAGTGAGGTCTGAGCCCACCCCACCCCACAGAGGGTCAGGCAGCGACCCAGAAGTACAAAGGCTCGACCTCAGCGCTCACTAAAAGCCCAGCAGCCGGAGAGGCCAGATGTCTCTGGCCTAGGTCGTGACTGGGGAGCACCAGTAGCCATTGGAGCACGCAAGGCGATGCTGAGCCTGCCCCGTGCTTGCTAATCTGAGGAGTTGCCAGGCCTGCCCTGTGCCATCTACCCCGAGGAGCCCATGGTGCTGGACCCTCCAGGTGACTCCACGCTGACCCAGGTACCACAAGAGGGGGTGTTAGGAAGTAGCCTGGGGGCAGCCAACCCTAGTCTAGCTGCAGCACTGACAGAGCCAATGTCAGTGTGTTGCGGTCAGGATCCCCACTGACACAGCAGCGTGTCTTCTGCCGCTGCTAGGGCCCCTGGCTGGGATGCAGTGGAGTGGGAGGGCCTGTGTCCCCCCTGCCACCCCACTTGTGGGTGGCAGTGTTCCCCTTTCCCAGGCCTTTTGGAGGCTTGGGCTTGTTATTGTTTGTTATAGCTCAGCCCTGCTTGAGGGCCTGAGCTCCTGACTTATAATTGCCCCGCCCTGCCCTAGGGCCTGGCTTGCTACTGCTTCTCCTGCTTACTCAGTCCCTGACTGAGGACCTGAGCCTTTGACGGTTTGTTGCCCCGCCCTGACCTAGGGCCCAGGCCTAACTGTACTTTTTTTTGCCTCCACAAGGGCCGTCAGGGAAGACTCCCACGGCCGAGCTAATTCCCCAACAGCTCATCAGTGAGGCAGTGTGGTTCCCTGCCGCCCTGGAGAGAGAGGAGCCCCGCTTAACCTCTCTACAAGGGCATTGAATGTAAGGTAGAATTATTTTCATAATGGCCCCTTGAAGCCTTAAAATGTCCGAGTCAATTACAGGCGCCGTAACATGATTCTTTATTTAAAATGTACAGACTCATACATTTAGCTCATGAGGTCCCATGGTTGAATCATTGATGGAGGCCCTCACACTTCCATGTATGGCATCAGCTGCTAATTGTACTATAGCACAGTCACCTCAGCCATCCTCATGCTCATCATGTCCAGCCTTGCAGCATCAAAGACAATGTGAAAAACCTACTGGTATGTTTGCACAGTCTGTAGTGAACATGGAATGTGAGCTTGTTTTTTCTTTTCCCCTTTTAGGATGAGGAACATACATTCATAAGGTATCGTGTGGTTTTCATTCTCCTTTTTTATTGTATTTCTTTTACAAGCACTGAAGAAATACAAAGAGTGAACAGCTGAGCTGGAGATATTAATAAATGTTCTGTTTTTAGGACTGAATATTTGAAATTTTGGGGCTCTGAAGATGGCGTTGTTGAATATATGCCTAATGTCCTTGCAAAATGCATTAATATGAGGTTAATAGAAAACAATTATAAGGGTAAGTGAATGCTACTATCATCTAAAATGCATAAAATGTATTGATGAAGGGTGAGAGAAAAGATAGGGATGAGGTGTATGCTGCACCTTAACCGTGCATTTCTTCATTCCATATTGTCTAGTTTTAAATAACTGACTTGTTCCAATTTGAGTTTCAAACCATTCATATTTGTTTAAAAGCTGAACCCAGCCATAAGGACAATTTTGCCAAGTAATTTTCTGATGGACAAATTCTGCCTTCACTTGCACCACTTCAAAGAGTGGGAAGAAATGGTCAATTTATTAACAGAGAATATTTTCAATGGGATCCATGCTGGGACCAGAAGTGTAGAATATATTGATGATCTAGACAATGGGGTGACAGATCACTTTGCGAAACCTGTGGACGACTCCAGTGTCTGGGTTTCTTGTATACTTAACCTTAAATCTGAAAATGTTGCCTCCTCCCGTCAACTAAAATGCTCTGTGGAGAATTCTCACCCTCATGCTTCACGCTGCTCTGACAAAGCTGGATTTTGTTTGTTTATATTTTGAAAAGCCCTGTTACAGATTGGGTTAAATCTTGCTGAAGTCACACTTCAGTTGAACTAGTAGAAACTGTTACGTTCACTCATGAAATAATAGTGATCTGGGTCCACAACAAAGGCCCCTTCAAGCTTCAGGCTTTTTCCGCCTGCATGAGACTTAACAGCCATCCTGGGCAAACCTCAGAGCCCTCCAGTGCACAGGTTTAGGAGGTTCTCATTTGAGGCCCACTGCACCCAACCTTTTAGCCACTAGTCTGATGAGTCAACACTGACTCTGATTCTGTCACTGACATGACCAAACCCTCCCCAGGGTTCAATTCTGCCTCTAACCCTCTGATTCTCTCTCCTCAGAGAATGTGACTCTGGATCCAGATACAGCAAATATTGAACTCATTGTGTCTGAGGATCGGATGAGTGTGCGGTGGGGTGATGCACAGCAGGATCTTCCTGACAATCCCCAGAGATTTTACCCTGATTATTGTGTCCTGGGATCTGAGGGATTCACCTCAGGGAGACATTACTGGCAGGTGGAGTTGGGGGATGGCGCAACCTGGTGGATAGTGGGGGTGATCAGAGAGTCTGTTCCAAGGAAAGGAGGGGTCAGATTTTACCCTCAGCATGGGGTCTGGACTGTGGAAAAGTGCAGAGATCAGTACCGCGCTTGTGGCTTCGCTAAGTACTCCTTGTCCCTGGGTGGTAGTCTGAGAAAGATTGGGATTTATCTGGACTATGAAGGGAGGCAGGTGACATTTTATGATACTGTTAAAAGGATCCCAATCTCCACTTTCATTGCTGCCTGTTTCAAAGAGGAGAAAATCTTCCCTGTTTTCTGGGTTTGGGGTGAAAGATCCCAGCTCAGACTGTGTTTGTGAGATACAGGGTAGCACGTGATGCTGTGACTCTGTGCTGTCAGTCCATAGATAATGGGAAGGGATCAGGAAAAAATAAATCATGATCTCCTCAAGGATGTCCAGCCTCTTGTTCATATCCTTTGTGATCATGGAGGATCCTAGTGATCTGCAGGCAGGAACGGAACCAGGTGTTTTGCCACTCTAGGCGGTGAAGAAAAAAAAAAAGGCGGAGAAGCCGCCACTGCCGAATTCCTGACAGCGGCTTCAGCAGCATTCAGTTGACACCTAATTGCCACCAGCAGTGAAATCAGCGAGCAGCCCCTGCTGCCGAATTGCCGCCGACAGCTTCAGTGGCATTGAGCTGCCGCTGAACTGCCGCTGAGGCCGGCAATTCGCTGCCCCTCAAAGGTTGCCACCCTAGGCGGCTGCCTAGGTCACCTATTGGCTAGCACTGGCCCTGTCTGATAGAGATGGGGCAGGTTGTATTTTCTTTGGAGCAGGGTGTCAGAGAGGCTGTATTTCATGCTTATGGTCCAGCAAGTCACCTCCTCAGCCATCACCCTTCTTCAGCAGAGACCTGCATCTCTTTCTCTTTTCTGATGGGTTTTTCAGGCTGTTCAGTTCCCTACCTACACTGTGAGTTCCCCAGCAAGTCATACTGCCTCAGCAGTCCTGCTTTGCCTTCTTCTCCTCAGAGGCCTGGTCTACAGTACGACTTTAGGTTGACTTTAGCAGGATTAAATTGATATAACCCTGTACCCGTCCTCACGAGGAGGCCATTTTTGTTGACTTATAGGGCTCTTAGAATTGATTTCTGTACTCCTCCATGACAAGGGGATTAAAGCTAAAATCGACATCTCCTGGTTGACCTTGGCTTAGTGAGAACGCAGCTTGAAGGGCGACTAAGGCTTAGTGAGGACTCAGCTTGAAGCAATTCATCCTGAACTGGCACTCTCAGTTAGGTTCCACCACTGCAATGATGCTGGTTCTGGCGGGACCCAACTGAGAGTGCCAGTTCAGGACAAATTGCTTCAAGCAAGGCAATTACAGCCCAAGGCTGGGGTTTTTCCACCTCTAAGGCAAACCAAACCAGCCAAACACAGAAGACTTTGGTTTCACCCCACTGGTTAGCCACAAGTCACACAAGCAATTCCCTTATACACTCCAGTTTCCCAGTATCACCACCAACAGCCACTCGTTCTGGGGATAAATGGTTATGAAAACCAATACCCCAATAAAAGAAAATGGTTCTCCCAATTCCCAAGAATCAGGCCCTAGACCCAGGTCAATATATAAATCAGATCTTACCCACAAATCACGCTGTTGCCAATCCTTTAGAATCTAAAATCTAAAGGTTTATTTATAAAAGGAAAAAAAATATAGGTAAGAGTTAGAAATGGTTAAAAGAAATCAATTACATGCAGTAATGGCAAAGTTCTTGGTTCAAGCTTGCATCAGTGGTAGAATAAACTGCAGGTTCAAATCAAGTCTCTGGAGCATAAACATCCACAGCAGGGATGGGTCAAACAGTCCTTTGTTGAAAGCTTCTGTGTGTAGCAAAAGTTCCTCCAGAGTAAGAATGACAGACTGAAGACTGGAGACAGAAGACAAAATGGAGGAGTCTCTCCAGGGTTTATATAGACTTTCTCTTGTGGGTGGAGACCCCCTCCTCCTTCCTATGCAGAGTCCAGTTGTAAAATGGAGTTTCAGAGCCACATGTCTGAGCCAGTCTCCATTCATTACCAGCCAGGCCACATTCCTGGGGAAGCTCGGGTGTGGACGGGCATCTACAAAGTTCATTGTTAGCTTGATTGGTTCTTGACTGGGCATTTTCTGAGAATAGTTTTTTCTCAGACAGCTGCCCAGCTGCTTTCCAAAGTCTACTTACAACTGACCAAGCACATAGCCAATATTTATAACTTTAACTACAAAAATGATACACAGATACCGATAGCATAATCATAATTAGCAAGCCATAAACTGGTCGTAGACACCTTATATGACCCCCTTTACATAAGATTTGGTGCCACTACAGGACCTTGGTTACAAAAATGATCTATATGTTCCCAGATTATTTCAGTAATGTGACACCAAGTCAATGTACAAATCAGATCTTACCCACAAATCATGCTGTTGCCAATCCTTTAGAATCTAAAATCTAAAGGTTTATTCATAAAAGGAAGAAGAGATAGATGAGAGTTAGAATTGGTTAAATGGAATCAATTACATACAGTAATGGCAAAGTTCTTAGTTCAGGCTTGTAGCAGTGATGGAATAAACTGTAGGTTCAAATCAAGTCTCTGGAGTACATCCACAGCTGGGATGGGTCATCAGTCCTTTGTGTAGAGCTTCATTTGTAGCAAAGTCCCTCCAGAGGTGAGAATCAGAACTGAAGATAAGATGGAGCAGTATCTCTTTATAGTCTCCTGTCATGTGGTCTCTGCTTTCTCTGTCCCAAAGACAAGCTGTCCATCACATGGTTCTGTCCATAGGCATGTCGCTACATACGTTGCTGAGTCACAAGGGGTCTCTGCTTTCTTTCAGTGGGCCAGTTCTATAGCTGATGGTCCCTAATGGGCCATCAAGCAGGCTAGGCAGAGCTGACACCAACTTGTCTGGGTGTCACCCAGAAGCATAGCACAAGTTTGAAATACAGACAGTATAGAGCCAATACTTATAACTTTAAATACAAAAATTATACATGCATATAGATAGCATAATCTTAACCAGCAAACCATAACCGTGTCTTGGACACCTTATTTGACCCCCTTTATGCAAGATTTGGTGCCACTACAGAACCTTTGTTGCAACAATGATCTATACGGTCCCAGTTCATGTTAATAACATCACAGATTGAGTGTCTTCTGAGACTGATCAAGCCCTTGGACCTCTATCCCTTCCTACTTCTCCACGTGGGCACCAATATTACTGCCAAGAATGACCTTGAGTGGATCACTGCAGATTACATGGCTCTGAGAAGAAGGTGCTGACTTGCACCTCAAACTCCTTTGAGGTGCAAGTCATGTTCCCATCTATCCTCCCTGTTGAAGGAAAAGGCCTAGATAGGAGCTGTCGAATTGTGAAGGTAAATGCGTGGTTATGCAGGTGGTGTCAGAGAGAGGGCTTTGGATTCTTCAACCATGGAACGTTGTTCCAGGAAGGATAATTAGCAAGAGATGGGATCCACCTAATGAAGACAGGGAAAAGTATCTTCGCAGGCAGGCTTGCTAATCTAGTGAGGAGGGCTTTAAATTAGTTTTTCTGGGGGACGGTGACCTAAGCCCTGAGGTATGTGGGGAAGTTGGATACTAGGAGGAAACACAAGGAGGAGGGGAACTCCTGATTCATACTGAGAAAACAGAACAATCAGCAAGTTATCTTAGGTGCATGTACACGAACGCAAGAAGCCTGGGAAACAAGCAGGAAAAATTGGAAGTCCTGGTACAGTCAAAGAACTATGATGTGATTGGAATAACGAAGACTTCACGGGTTAGCTCATATGACTGGAGCACTGTCATGGATGGGTATAAACTGTTCAGAAAAGACAGGAAGGGGGGAAAGGTGGAGGAGTTGCACTGTATGTAAGAGAGCAGTATGATTGCTGAGAGCTCCAGTATGAAACTGGAGAAAAGCCTGTTGTGAATCTTTGGGTTAAGTTTAGGAGTGAGAGCAAGAAGGGTGATGTTGTGGTGGGCGTGTGCTATAGACCATTGGACCTAGGAGGATGAGATAGACAAGGCTTTCTTCCAGAACCCAGGCTCTGATGCTAATGGGGGACTTCAATCACCCTGACATCTACTGGGAATGCAATACAGCAGTGCACTGACAATCCAGGAAGGTTTGGGAGATTGTTGGAGACAACTTCCTGGTACAACTACTGGAGGAACCAGCTCTTCTTTCTAGCAAAAGGGTGGGCAAACTACAGTCTGCGGGCCAGATCCGGCCCTTGGGCTCCTCCTAACCGGCCCCCGAGGTTCAGCTGGAGGGTGAGGCTGCGCGACAGCATGTCTGGCTATGGGATCAGCGGGGACACGCTGTTCTGAGCAGCAGAGTGGTAAGAGGGCCAGAGCCTGGGTCAGGCTGGGGCTGCGGAGAGGGGTTGCTTAAGGGGCAGAGAGTCTCGGGGGTGGTTGGTCAGGGATGGGGAACGGGGGTTGGATGGCATGTAGGAGTCCCAGGGGGCCTGTCTTGGGGCAGGGGTATAGCTAGGAGTCAGGGCAGTCAGGGGACAGGGAGCACGGGGGTTGGATGGGGGTGGGGTCCTGGGGAGTGATTAGGGGGCGGGGGGTCTCTGGAGGGGGCAGTCAGGGGACAAGGAGCAGAGGGCTTAGATGGGGTAGGGTCTTTGGGGGTGGCTAGGGGCAGGAGGTCTCTGGAGGGGGTAGTCAAGGGACAAGGATCTGGGGGTTTAGTGGGGGGGGTCTTGGGAGGGGGCAGTCAGGGGTCAGAGAGCACGGGGGTTGAATAGGAGGTGGAGTCCTGGGGGCTGATTAGGGGGTGGGGGAGTCCCTGGAGGAGGCAATTAGGAGACAAGGAATTGGGGGCAGGGTGTTGGATGGTTTGTGGGTTCTGAGGGGGGCAGTCAGGGGGTGGGAAGTGGGTGAGGTCAGATAGGGGGTGGGGCCAGACTGTTTGGGGAGGCACAGCTTTCCTTACCCAGCCCTCCACAAAATTTTGAACCCCAATGTGGCCCTCGGGCCAAAACGTTTGTCCACCCCTGTCCTAGTAGATTTACCAAGCACTTCAAGCAAAACCCACTGTTTTAGGTAAAAGCTAAAACAGATTTATTAACCACAGAAAGTCAGATTTTAAGTGATTATAAGTAGTAAGTGCACAGATCAAAGTTGATCACGTCAGAAATAAAAGTAAAATCACAATCTGAGTTCTATAAACTATACAGGATTTGAATCAAGCAGCCTCTCACCCTGATGGTATAGTTCCTTCATACACAGGCTGAAATATTTCTTTCCAGCTTGGGATCTCCTCCCTTGTTCAAAGTCTTTGTTCTCCAGACGTGTTTCTAGGTATTGAGTTGTAAGCAGAGTGAGGACAAATGATGATGTCACTTCCCCTCCTTTACAGGTTCTTTCAGTTTTCTGGAAAAATCTTTTGCTATGATGTCTGTCAAGCAGTGTCCATTGTCTAAGTGCTCCCTCTGAGAAGTCTTCCCTGTATACAAATCTGATGATAGTCCTTAGTAGTGCGAATTCCCCTTAATGGGCCATATTCTGTCTGGTTTCTCCATTGTTGTACCTGTTAGGCTGGTTGTGGGTGTTTCCAACTTCACAAG
Organism: Dermatemys mawii; assembly: GCA_007922305.1. Lineage (NCBI taxonomy): Eukaryota > Metazoa > Chordata > Testudines > Dermatemydidae > Dermatemys > Dermatemys mawii. The sequence goes on from ML677373.1 coordinate 2,992,684, forward strand.
ATATTTCAGTAATGCACAGATTGCAAAACTTCATAACTTCACATACAATGACAGCACATACAATGCAACAGGATATTAATGTTCAACAGATCAAGACTTTTAGAATAATACTTCACAAGGTATACTTTATACAAAACTTAAATATGTGGGTGCCAGGGTGTTGCTTTCAGGTACAGAGTGCCACAGTGTGGTATGCCCTATATCTGCTCCCTAAGCTTCAGTATGATCAACTCAGCATAGCTTTGCTCTGTGCCAAATAAAGGAGCCTGAGTGATGAAATCCAGAGCCAAACTAAGTGTTTTGGATCCCAAAGAACTGGATGAAGTTTTCTCCCAGAACTGGAGAAGATGTTCTGGATAAGCCAAGTGGAAAAGGTCTCAGAGGGAATCTTAATACTCCCTGGCAGAGCATTCTTCTGCAAAGTCCAGCCCCATCACTGCATGCTCACAGAAACACCAAGTCCCCCATCTCCAGATAGACAGAACATACACCAGCCTGCTGGTTCAGATGAGGACACCCACCTCATTTTAGTCTAATGCACTGAGAGGATTTTCTAGTATCACCAAGAATAAGTTTATTAAGAAAGTACAGAGTTTTAAATGGTGCTAAACATGGACAACAGAGAAAGAAAATTGCCACAAATAAAACAAAATAACCCATGCTTTCTAGTGGCTAGTACAGAACAAGTCATAAAGTCGGCCTCAGGCAATTTCTCTCCAAAAAGCTGGTCTCAGAGTCCTCAACCCAAGTGGCTGGGGGATCCACCTTTCACAAGAGCATGGGCCTCTTTGTTCCTTACATGATGAAAAATGAAGGAGTCACTTTCGTCTGTTTTAAAGTTCTGAAAACATTTGAAATCTATTACTTGAAAACTAACCAAGATAAAGTTCCTCTGCCCTGCTGCTGCTTTCTCAGGCTCTGGGCGCCAAGACCCCTCTTCATCCTTTGGTCACTTTGCTTTTCTGATTGGCTTGATCACTTTGTTTACCTTTAGATGCAAATGTACTTTTATTGGCCTTTGCTTGTAATCAGGTGATATTACTTTCTCATCCACCTGTTAGCTTGATATAGGCAGGCAGGTAAATCCACCTTCCTTTGTCTGGTGCATGCTTGTTTATCAACTGACTCCACAACATGTTTAAGAACATATTTCCAGCACACACAAAACTCTTCATATAGAACATGCACATACAGCAAGCAATGACCAGCATGTCACCAGTTTTCATAAAGCACCTTACAAGACAATGTTTGGATAAAACAGTGTGTTGGGTGTGGTGATTTTGTCAGACCTGCTAGGATTTACTGTGGCATGACATAGTGTGCAATATGCTGGTTGGGACTCACAGATGGGCACCCCAACTTGAACATAGGGGGTGCAGGCAAAGAGGGGAGCTATGTGCCCATGTACTCACAGACTGCACCATGAGGCAGCCACATGAGGAGGCAGATTGAGGTTCCACCAGCTCCTTCCCTCCAGCATTTCTTACTGTGGGAGTTGTGCCCTGGGCACCAGCACTGAAAGCAGGGAGCCAGGCAGGTCTTAGGAAAGGCCAGCCTCCAGGCAGATGACCTGGAGAGGGACTGGGAATGAGGATCCGGAGTGGGGGAAAGTCTCCATGGAGGAAGCACTGAGGGGCAGCACTTTGGGTAGGAGCTAGGCCTCTAGGGATAAGTCCAGAGAATTGGCATTCTGTGGCATAGCAGGATGGAAGGGTAGCCTGGGAGGGTAGCAGACCTTTTTCAGAGCATAAGAACAGCCACTGGTTCAGACCAACGATCCATCTTGCCCAGTGCTTCAAAGGGAATGAACAGAACAGGGCACTTTAGTGAGTGTTCCATCCTGTTGTCTGAGCCCAGCTTCTGGTGGTCAGAGATTTAGGAACACCAAGAGCATGGGGTTGGGTCCCTGACCAACTTGGTTTATAGCCAATGATGGACCTGTCCTCCATGAACTTGTGTGATTCTTATTTGAACCAGTAATGCTTTTGGCCTTCACAATCTCCCCTGGCAATGAGTTCCAAAGATTGACTGTGCAGTGTGTGAAGAAGTACTTCCTTGTGTTAGTTTTAAACCTTCTACCTATTAATTTCATGGAGTAACACCCGAGATGTTTATTAGCTTAAGGGGCAAATAACTCTTTCTTAGTCATTTTCTCCATACAATTCATAATTTTATAGACCTTTATCATATCTCCCTTCAGTTGTATCTTTTCTAAAATGAACAGTTCCAGTCTTAATCTCTTCTCATGAAGCTGTTCCACACCCCTAATTATTTTGGTTTCCTCTTCTCTGTATTTGTTCCAGTTCTTTGCCCCCCCCCCGGTTTTTTTTTTTTTGATGAGAGTGACCAGAACTGCATGCAGTATTCAAGGTGTGGGCATACCATTGATTTGTATAGTGGAATTATGACATCCCTGCAGAGATGTAGCGGAAGGAGATGGAATGAAGAACCAGAGGGTTGGGTACATGGGAGTCCTCCAAGGACATAGAGACTAGCATGACTACAGCTAGTGAAGCCCATTTTTTATTCCCCCCACTCCATGTATTAGTGACACTGTCTGACTGAAGATCCCCAAAGTCCTCCTGGACCATAGAAGACAGTGAAAAACAGTCTAAACAGCTCCTTGGGCAATGAAATTGGCTTCTCCATCTGGATCACTTGCTTCTTTCTGTGGTTTCACAGTCCCGACATAAAACCATGAGGACCTCCAGGGTCATAAAAAATGGAGTTTCTAAGGCTAGAGAAGCTGATTTTAGGGTTCTCAGTGCAATACTCCACACCCTGTGTCTCAGAGACACAGCCTGAGCTGGGATTGTGCCCCCACCCAGAACCAGGGGTAGATTCTTTCCCCAGGGACAGAGGCTGGTGGGAAAGTGAAGATTGGGGCCTTGTTATCAGCATTGAAAAATGTCACCTGGCCCCATTCACAGTCTAGACAAACCTGGATCCTCCTGGGCACCTGGCTCAGGGGCAGGGTGGTTGCAGGAGAGGTGAGAGCCTGGAACAGACCCAACCACTGCACAGCCCAGATCCCCACTTCGGGGTTAAAGCTGACTTCTCCCCCCATCCTCACAGATTCTCTGGCCACTCCCACAGCCCAGAATCCTCTGTTCCCCACCTCCACCTCCCAGCAATGTTTCCCCGAGATGAATCCCTCACAGCCCAGTACACAGGCCCAAGAGACAAATCTCTTAGGATTGGAGGGCAGAAGTTGACATGTGTCTCCCCATCTCACACTTTTCCGATCCTCAGACAGGATGAGTCGGGGATGAGCCGTGTCTGGATCCAGAGTCACATTCACTGCGGGAAGAGAGAATCAGAGCATTAGGGGCAGACCTCAGCCCTGGGGGAGTCTGGGACCATTTCTCACATCCCTTAACATCCTTGCTTTGGCTGAGACAGTCCTGGATCCCAGGGAGCTGCCTGAGCAGAGATGCCACGGCAGTTACTCAGACTGTAATGGGATCCACTTCTGTACTTTCTCATTTGGTTACAGAGGCTGCAGATCTCTGCTCCCTAGCTGGGGCTGCTTCATTCCCATCAACAAAGACCTGGCAAGGAAGGTAGCAAAAGCTTGTAATTAGGAGAGTCCTGAGGAGGCAGGTAACAACTTTGAACCCCAGAGGGGGTCTTCTCCCATAAATGCATCCTCTACACCCAGGCCTGGGAGCAGAGATGAAGATGCAGCAGAGGGGAAGAGCCAATGGTTCAAGGCCAGTGGGCAGGAAGCATCCACACTGCAAATATACTAATCTAGGGGGACCCTGATCCAGAGTCTCTGGACCCTGAAGGTCTGGAGGGTCAGAGACCATGATAAACTGGAACCTAGGGTCCAAGCCCTATTGGTTTCCTATGCACATGCATCCGTGGCTTGATTTGGGTCCTGGAAGTCTTCTGGGTGTATCCTATAGTTCCTGGAGGCAGAGAGGCAGTGCTGCAGGGAGCATGACAGACACAGCATTACTACCTGTCTGAGAGGTCCCCCTACCTGTTCCTCACACAATGGTGATGGAAGCTTCTCCTCCATGGAGGTGTATGGAGCTTGCCTGGAGCAGGGAGCAGTTAATAGGTGGGTCATCCTTCCCCCAGCCATACTGAGCCAAGAGCTCTGACACTCCTTCTCTCTGCAGGGCAGCTGCTATGGTACCTGCTCTGCTCATTGGCCTTTACTCCAGTCCCCCTGCCCTCTCTGGGACTTCAGGTGCAGGGTCACCTGGGCAGCATGCACTGTTAGGGTGGTCAGTGGGAGCCAGTGCCAAAACTTCTCTGCAGTATCCCAGGGATCTGGGGTGTGGTGATGGCAGGGATAAGGGATACCCCAGGATTGCTGGAGCACACTGCACCCCAAGCCCCCGGGATGCATTTTACCACTTTGCAGCAAGCAGCAGCTAGACTAGCATCTGTGTATTTTCCCTCTGATACCTTCATTTTATGTCAAACTTCCAAACAAACTGAAAAAATAAATCAAGCAAGCAAAACACCCCTCACCTTCATTGATCATCCCATTTGAAAAATTAAGAATTCTGAAGTTTCATTGTGATAGTTTGACACCCTAGAGACTGATGTTCTCATTCTCCTTAGAACAGACACAGAGGCATTTTTCTGCCAATGTGACTTAGCCTAGAGCTGGAGAACCCAATTATCTGATTAGACGGTAATTCAGTATAATGCCTTCTCAAATGGAGACAGCCACCAAATGAGCTAATTATGCATGTTTATGTTCTCATGTGCTCTTTATGGGCACCTGGGTACCATCAATAGCACCACCACAGTTAGGAAATAGGGTATGCAGTAGAGTTTTCCCACAGTGCAGAAAATTCTTACCCTAGAGTTAAAATGCAATGTTCATGCTCAAGCCCAGGATTCCCTGACAAGAGATTAGCTGACTCAAATCCTCTCTGCTTACACTGTTGCATGGTCACTGAGAGTGTTTCTGTTCATCAGTGGGTGCAGGGACTCAACACTAAGGATGGTATCAGGATCATTTATATGATTTCAGCATGGGATCTCTTAGTATTTCATGTTTTTGTTTTTATTTTTAGGGGAGGGTGTCATGGTCAGTGTTGGTTTGGTTCGTACTTTTATCTACAAGTTCATGAAAATGTTTTCATGGTATTTTTCTCTTTATTTAATGATAATCTCCACCTGAAGTCTCACCTGGTCTGTGTGATCCTAAGGATTTCCCTCTTATTGTCTCCAGTTCAGATGGCAGAGTGTCTGGAGGGGGAAAGGATAAGATAGATGATATTTCATGCTGTCATATTTGTGATATCCTCACTCTTAATTGACATAATTGTATTTTAATTATGAAAGAGAAACACTTGAAGAGAGACAGAGACACACCCAGATTTTTAACAAAGACTAATATGAATCCTCCTATTTTTGCTTTCATTCAGGCATCTCAAATCAACAGAACCAACATCCGTTAAGCTTCAGAACCATCCAAAGAGACACTATGTGGAAGACAGATTTTCTGTTCCCTCATCCTCCAGACCCAGCTGGTTTCTCATTCTCCTTTTGCCTTTTGTCATAAGCTAGGACAGATCCTGCAAAGATTTTTGCATGAATGTAACTTTACAAATATTGGTCTCTTTCACATGGGATGCGGACACTTTTCAGAATGAGGAGCCTGAATTTCGAGCTCTTTGGGTCTATTTACTCAGTATATGTACAGAGCTCAGCACAATGGGGCTTTCATTCTGCATAGACTGAAATAGGAATATTAAACTTATTTCACAGATGTGGAAACTTGAGTCAGGGAGAGAATTGGCTCAATGGGCCTCATTCACCCCTGCACTGGTAAAGGGATTGGGGAACAGTTTGTCGCTGTCTTATGCAGTAGCTGACGGGGCTAGTGCAGACATCGGCATACGCTACGGAAGTCCTGAGGTTCAGCCTGAGTTGCACCTCTGGTCCAGTGGCCCCTATCTAACTTTCTCGGAAGCAGTGTCAAAGGCAAAGGTTTACCCTGGCCACACCCCATTATTCCTGCTCCACTCTTTCCTCCTCCGCCCAGCCTTAAACAACTCCACTCTATTCCCTGCTCTCCCAGGAATATTCCTTGTGCCTGCAGCTGCTGTGGAGGAGCTGGAGGCACAAGAGGCTCCTGTGCTGGGGGGATTCCCCTGGGTTTACACCTTCCCTACAGCCTCTTTGGCCCACACAAGCTGCCATATGGGGCCAGAGCAAAATGATTAGTTGAGTCCACATTTCAAAATTGGCCTTAAATTGAGGGTTTAAATTTGGGGTGCTGATCTTTAGGCCTTGTCTACATAGTTTTGTTGGCAAAAGGCAGCTTTCATTGACAAAACAGTGGAGGTGTGCCCACTATAACACTCCGTTTGCTAACAAAACTCTCCTGCTTTACTGACAAAATGAAACCACCTCAATGAGAGGCATAGAGATTTTTGCAGCAAAGTTAGATCAACAAAGTGTCAGAGTAGACACTGTGTTACTTTGCTGTAAGTGGCCTCCAGAAGGTATCTCATAATGCCCACCATGACCGCTCTGCTCATTGTTTTGAACTCTGCTTCCATTCATCCAGTTATGTAGACATGTGTCCTCCCCTTTCAAAGGCCCAGGAAATCCCCAATACGCAATTTGTCTCTTTCTCACATACACGCTCCCCCCACACACAGTCTCTCACACACTCCCCCAACACATTCTCTCCCCCCAGTCCAGCTCTCACACACACAAAGACTCACCCTCCCTCCCTTTCACACATGCTTCCCCCCGCAAGAAACACACACTTCTGTGAGCTTCTTGTATGACTGTCCAGAAGTGTCAGTTTGGTCATATTATCAAGAGTTACTTTAAAAAGTGATTTAAGATGAGTAACTTTTCAGGCACACACAGAAATCATTACAAGGTTAATAGCAAGGTACAAACAAACAATGCCAGGTTCAGCACACTACAGCAACACATATTACTGTGGCTCAGTGTTAAAATGCTCCTTCAAGGCATCCTCCAACAGAATAGCCCTGCACTGGGCTCCTCCTATAGCCTTGTGTTCATAATGCACAGCACAATACTGAACAGCAGTGTAGATCCATGCTTCTTGACAGATGACTGGGATGCAGGGTGCCAGGGCAATTGAAAGTGGCTGGCAATACAGTAGGATGCCCATGGAACAATGAGATTGAGAAACCTTCATCATGTGACACTGCCTGCCCCATGAGGCATTGTAAACCCTTCACAAAGCACCTTGCAGCCAGGTGCACCGTGAGATAGCTACCCATGGTGCACAGCTCTCTGTGTTGATGCAAGAGCTTCTATTATGGATGTACTCTGCCAACACAAGGAGCACAGTGTGGACATGCAACAGTGGTTTAATTACAGCAATGGCTATGTGTTGGCGTGACTTTCATTGATAAAACTCTGTAGTGTAGACAAGGCCTTAGGTACCTGGATATCCTTGGTAATGGGAACCTGCAGATCCTACTGACTCCAGCTGCACGTGGGGCTGCTAAACAGCTCTGGAGCACATACCCTGTAGTTCTGTAGTTGGGAGAGAGAAACTGAGATACTCCAAATTTTGTATATGTTTACCTTAATGACTGTACCAAAGTTCACAGAGTGAATCAATGTGAGAGATCCTGGCACTTGGGCCCTTACTTCATCTGCTCTGTTTGTCTGCTTTCCACTTGTTATTAAATAGGGACATAATCTAATTATGAACCAGTTTGCCAGAGCCCATCTCCACCCACAATCCCAGAGACACACCCTGGTTTCCTTTCCTAGATCCCTGCTCAGTACCTTTGAACTTCCTCAGAATCTCCATTAGAGCAATATTTCTCTGGGAGAAATCACTGAATCTCTTTTCCAGCTCAGGAGAAATTTCCACTGGCTGCAGGAACTTCCCCTTCTCACACCTGGAGAGAGAGAATTTCATGGTATTATGTTTCTTTTACTGATTCATTACAATTCTTTGTTAGTGGAAGTTGCTACTCTTATGGGCCTGGAGTTAGGATTTCTCCACTTCTCCTAGCCTCAGAGCAGGCACAGCACAGGCCATGACTGTGCAATCTTCTCCTAAAGACCCCATTAATATTCTTCATCTCTGGCCTAGACAGAGCAGATCTGCACATCAAAGGGGAATCACGTCTTTATGACCAATTCACTCCTTCACCTCCATGCACTAATATTGGTATGTTCCCATATTTCATGCACACAGTGTTATCGGATTGTTCTTTCAGGAACTAGATTGACATGTCAATGCCCCCTGTCCCCACCAGTTCTGTCCACACAGGTCCCCAGACAGTCCTGAGATGGTAAAGACTCTTGATTCCTGCTGTCCAGGGCATGACTGTAACCAGTGCCTTGAGGTGAAAGGCCCATATTGTATCCTTAGGATTCTGAGGCAGCCGGTTCCCCAGGGATGTAACATCTCTAGGAAATACTGTAGGCCATTCTTTCCCAGTTAATAGATAATTCAAGAGTCCTGTGTAAAAGAGTGAGGATTAAATGCATAAGTGGGAATTATATTCAGAATATATATGCACCATATATTTTGCTGGAGAGCCCTAGGGAACTATAGTAAAGAACAGAGTTATCAGATGCATAGATGAACACAATTTGTTGGGAGAAGAGTCAACATGTTTTTTACACATCTGAAGAAGTGGGGATTTTTACTCACAAAAGCTTATGCCCAAATAAATCTGTTAGTCTTTATGGTGCCACTGGCCTCCTTGTTGTTAACACGGTTTTTGTAAAGGAAAATCATGCCTCACAATCTACTAGAATTCTTTAAGGGGGTCAACAAGTATGTGGACAAGGCGGATCCAGTGGATATAGTGTACTTAGATTTTCAGAAAGCCTTTGACAAGGTCCATCACCAAAGGCTCTTAAGCAAAGTAAGTTGTCATGGGATAACAGGAAAGGTCTTCTCATGGATCAGTAACTGGTTAAAAGATAGGAAACAAAGGGTAGGAACAAATTATCAGTTTACAGAATGGAGAGAGGTAAATAGTAGTGTTCCCCAGGGGTCTGTACTGGGACCAGTCCTATTCAACATATTCATAAATTATCTGGAAAAAGGAGTAAACAGTGAGGTGCCAAAATTTGCAGATAATGCAAAACTACTCAAGATAGTTAAGTACAAAGCAGACTACAAAGAGTTACAAAGGGATCTCACAAGACTGGGTGACTGGGCAAAAAATTTGGCAGATGAAATTCAGTATTGATAAATGCAGAGTAATACATATTGGAAAACATAATATCATCTATACTTATAAAGTGACGGGGTCTAAAGTAGCTATTACCACACAAGAAAGAGATCTTGGAGTCATTGTGGATAGTTCTCTGAAAATATCCACTCAAAGTGCAGCAACAGTCAAAAAAGCTAACAATTTTGGGAATCATTAAAAAAGGGATAGATAATACAACAGAAAATATCACATTGTCTCTATATACGTCCATGCCATGCCCACATCTTGAATATTGCATGCAGACCTGGTCACCCCATCTCAAAAAAGTTTCAAAAAAGGGCTACAAAAATGATTCTGTTTATGGAACAGCTTCCATGTGAGGAAAGATTAATAAATCTGGGACTTTTCAGCTTAGAAAACAGACAATTAAGATATGATATGAGGTCTATAAAATCATGACTGGTGTGGAGAAAGTAAATAAGGAAGTGTTATTTACTCCTTCTCATAACACAAGAACTAGGGGTCACCAAATGAAATTAATAAGCAGCAATTTAAAACAAACAAAAGGAAGTATTTCTTCACAAAACACACAGTCTATCTGTGGAACTCTTTGTCAGAGGATGTTGTGAAGGCCAAGACACACACAGGTTTCAAAAAACAACTAGATAAGTTCATGGAACATAGGTCCATCAATGGCTATAAGCCAGGATGGTGTCCCCAGCCTGTGTTTGGCAGAAGCTGGGAATGGGTGACAGAGGATGGTTCACTTAATGATCACTTGTTCTGTTCATTCCCTCTGGGGCACCTGGCATTGGCCACTATTGGAAGACAGGATACTGGACTAGATGACCTTTGGTCTGAGCCTGTATGGCCATTCTTATGTTCTTATGAAATGTGGGGCCAATATGCTCTCCAAGCCCATTCACAGCATTGTGAAGAATGAGGAGAAGTGAAACAGAGCCACATACCTGCTCAAGGTGCTTCTGACATCCTAGAGGGGAAAGAGACAGAAAAACAATCTTAGTCCCACATGTGGCCCACTGGGGATCCCAGAGAAGGGATTTTGCAGATATGGGGAAAAGAGGCCTTGCTTTGGCCCTAGGGCCATGGATTTTCTGAGTTAATGTCATCTCTAATATAAATGAGTCTGTAATTCTTCAAAGAAAAAAAATGATTCACATTTCAGGAATGCACACACTGAATTATACTGCGATCTCTGACTGCTTGTCTCCTGTGCCCATGATTCAGGGGCTGTCCTGTCCCTGTGTTTGGATCAGGGATGAAGGCCTGGTCTTCAGTGTAGCTGAAGTCGAAGTATCTTAGGTCAACTTACCTGGGCATCCTCACATCGGCGAGTCTACTGCTGCCGCTCCCCCATCAACTCCACTTCTGCCTCTCACAGCAGTGAAGGTCCAGAGTTGACGGGGAGAGCGCTTGGGGATTGATTTATCCCATTGATTTATCCCATCTACACTAGATGCAATAAATCAATCCCCGAAAGATTGATCACTACCTGCCGGATCGGTAGTCAACGTACCCTCAGTCTCACCTGCAGGAATTCACTTGCTGGCTTCTGACACTTCCCCTCCAGCTCATTGATTAGGTTGCTGAGACGGGAAATCTCCTCAGACATTTTAATGACATTGTCATTCTGTATCTCCACAATCGCCTTTTCCAGATTTTCCAGCTGGGCCAACAGGAGTCGCTCTTCTTCCTCCAGAAACTGCCGCAGTTGCTGAAATTCAGACACAATCTTCTGTCTCTTGTTTTGTGTCTGTATCTATTTTATTTTAAAAAAAGGAACAGGTAAGTGTTAGAGAGAGAGTCTACGGGCTGTTCATGGAGTGTTGACTGTGCAGGAGAGAGAATTTCTTTAAAAATTCTATGATGTCTAACACATGATTATACCCTGTGGTTACCAGGGAGATGATTTTCTAATACTTTCCCATTTGTCCCAAACATTTTTTCATGGGATGTTTCTATGTCTGACATGTTCAGCACACTGTGTTATCAGAGGCCTGTGACAATCCAGACCCAGAGCAGCAGCCAGCAAGACTGAGCACTACATTAACAGTGGAGAAAAATAATTAACAATGCAAGAAATGGCAGACTCAGGCAGACAGCACTGCACAGGATATAGTCTGCTTACCTTGGGAGGAGTTTTGTGAAGGCCAAAAGGGCTAGAAATTAACTCGTTAATTGAAATGGAAGCTTAGATTCTACAGAATATGAAGTGGTCCTGCTCCTGAGAGAGGGTTTCTCAGGGCTGGTGTGTGTATGTGTGCGAAGACACAGGACCCTAACACAGACATCCATGCTCATGAAGGAACACAAAGCCCACATTCCCCAAGACCATGGAGAAAGCTGCCTACAAACAGATGTCCCACCAGGTGCACCTGAAAAGGGGAGCCAAGGGGCCATCCACTTTTCACCACATGCCCAGTCCTCTCCCCATCCTCTTCTCACCAAGGTCCAGCCTGCAGGCCAGGCTGGAAACTGGAGCCCGGCCTTAGTAAAAGAGACCCAGGGATCCAGACAGCAGTGGGAAGCCATGGACCCTTCACCTACCCAGGGTGGGGGGTCCCGAGACCAGCCTCCAAACAGATGGTCCATTGCAAGTTAATAACAATGGGTACCTACCAGATACTCCTGGCTTTTCCCCTCTCCAGTCACTTTAAATCTCAGAAGCTTTTCTCTCTCTTCCCTCAGAATCTCCAAATGGGCCCGAATCTTTTCCTGAAGAAACAGAAATGATTTGGGAAGTTTCATTTTGAGAGTGCTTGTGGGGGCAGGGAGGCTGATGCGGGAGTGTTTTTCCATGTCAAACCCAAGATTCTGTAGGTGACTGTCAATCCTACTAGGTTTATGACATCAGAAACACCAAGGAAATGAAACCACATTAACAGACAGGGAGTGTTTTATATTCGGACTGTTTTGAATTATTCTCCATAGCGTTAAACCAGCAAGAAACTGGAATCACAAGATGGTGAATCAATTAACCTGTTTTTGAGAAGGTTTGTCAAGAATCAGAGGGGTAGCCGTGTTAGTCTGGAATTGCAGAAGTAACAAAGAGTCCTGTGGCACCTTAAAGACTAACT
>ML677373.1:3005327-3242522 GCA_007922305.1 Dermatemys mawii
GGTTGCATCCGACGAAGTGGGTATTAGCCCACGAAAGCTTATGCTCTAATACTTCAGTTAGTCTTTAAGGTGACACAGACTCTTTGTTACTTGAGAAGGTTTAACTCACATCCCAGATGTTGTATGCAGTGTTATATATGTGTTGGTCCCCAGATATTAGGTGTTAGTGGGCTATGGTGGGGAACAAATAAATCTATTTTTGAGAAGGTTTAGCTTACTTTGTAATTCAAACCACAGGTACCATCAGGACCATTGACCTTCAGCCCTGAACCCCTGGGGAGCCTACTCATTGGGCAGAACTTTCTTAAGCACTAAAGCAAATCCCACTAGTGGTGCTAATTTGTTTTAAGAATGCCTGGAGTTTGACTTAGTGCTGTTCCAAACCCTTTCAGTGGCAATGTCCTCTGGGTAGTTACCCCAGTGTCTTTGGAAAAGTGCCCAGAAGCAGTGGATTCTGGGAGATTTCAAAAGGCTGCATTGTAGGACTAATGTTCTTGCCCATATACACAATAAAACAGTTCAGATTAGCACAAGACAGCTCCTCCCATTGTAGTTTTGCTGCAATCCAGTCTAATCCCCATGGTGTCTGGCATGGACCAATGCTGTCTGGAGCCCTTTTGTGTGTGGACTCAAAGTGCTTGGGGTCCACACAGTTTAGCACAGCGACCTCCTCTAAAGCAGGCTGGCATCTGAGTTTAACCCTGCATGGAAGAACAACAGGAATTCAGAATCCAGTGGGAAACCTCCTCTCCCTGCTGGGCCTGAGGCCTTTATCAAGGAGTTTCTATATAATTTTTCATACATTTTTTCTTTACAGAGCTGAATGATGCAGATACATCAACAGCTGTAGGAGAGAGTATGTGTGACTGGCAACTTATGATTAAATGAACCTGTAACTAAAATTCAAAGTTATTTCTCATTAGGCTGGAGAGAAGTTCCCTACCTTGTACTCCTGGGAGGCCTCCTCTATGGGAACCACAGTGTGAGCTCTATGAGCCCAGGATCTGTCACACACCACACAGATGGGGATTTGATCCTCTTCACAGAACAGTTTCAGAGGCTCCTTGTGCTCATCACACATACTCTCCCCTCCTGACCCCATTCTTGCCTGGAAATTCAACCGTTTGGCTATTTCTACAACATTTGCCAGCTGCCTATTTGGCCTGAGGTTTCTCTGCTGAGCAGTTTCTCTGCACTGAGGGCAGGATACTTCTGTGTCAGATCCCTCCCAACACAGGCTGATGCAGGCGCGACAGAAATTGTGTCCACAGTTGATAATCACTGGGTCTTGAAAATACTCCAGACAGATGGGACAAGTAGCTTCATCCTGGAGATTTTCTACTGGGTTCCCCGCGGCCATAGCTCCCTCTGGACAGTGTAACAGGGTAAGTTTCACTTTCCTGAACTCAGAAATATGCCCTTCCTGCATCAACACTGGGTGTTGCCCTACCTGACACTGACGCATTCTGTTTGCTGAGCTGAAAGGTGCCAGCTGGTAACATTATAACTCCAGAGAGTCCTGTGGCACCTTAAAGACTAACAAAAGTATAGAAGCATATGCTTCAATACTTTTGTTAGTCTTTAAGGTGCCACAGGACTCTTTGTCACTTCTGCAAATCCAGACTAACACGGCTACCTCTCTGATTATAACCCCAGAGGCTTTTCTGAACAATGAACCACTAGGGCTCTGATGCTGCAACAAGCCCCCTGTGCTTGTGTGGAAAGTTACTGGGGCTTCACAAAGACACCAATATCCATCTGTGACGGTGAGCTTGCAGAAGCAGGGTCTGTGTGTTTAAGGAAGGAAATTATTAAATTCAGAGGCTAAAAACTTGGTTAAATTGGAGCATTTCCAAGGACTGATTCTCATTCACACTAAGACTGTTCTGATTCAGTGTAAAAGGGCCTTGCAGTGTTGCTGACCCTCATGACTTTTTCATGAGTTTCATGACAGTTGACGTGTTTGTTAGAGCCCCAGTTCTTGGAAGCTTGTGATTAGGTGAGACTCTGGCAACTTCTAAGCAGAGCCCTTATGCCTACAGCCCTCATAATATACAATACATTTTTAACATACTGTTATTCCTCCACCAACCTGGGCCCTGGCCGTGTTCCAGGCACAAGCCATTTTTGCTCAGGTCAGAATTCAGGATTTGCTTTACATTGTGAATGAGATGAACACACCGAGTGTCATGAGTAGAACTCTTTCTGCCCAAGGCACATTGTTCCCAAGTCAGGGAGGAAAACTAGCAATGTGAGTCTTTCTATAAACTACTATTCAGAATTGGATCAGGATTTAAATACTCAACACATAGAAAACAAATTAATGATACTTACATAGTTGCATTTACCACAAGCTCATGGCTCAGAAATGTTTCACAGTAATACCCCTGTTTTCCTCTTAATATTGACCCCTGTGGTTTCTTTCCCTGGTGGTGTTAGGGTCAAATACCACAGGAGGGGTTTGTCTTTCTTTTGTTTTCAAATGTACACAAACATACACTCCTGAGTGTAACCAAATTCATGGAACATTCACCAGCAGTGCTAGGAAGCACCCTTATAAACAAGTAAAATCCAGGTTCTTTGTGCTACAAGTCTTACCACATAGAGACAGGACTGAGCAGTGTATTTGTCACTTAATAGAGCAGCCCATGTGAATGGGTGGCTGTGCTGCTACTCTCCACACAGTGACAATCCTTTTTCATGTTGGTCATGTGCAAGAGGAACCCATCCTATAGGGAGATCTGCTGTGCTGCTGTCACCCTTCTGGACACACAGAAAGGCCCTGCCTCACATCTCCTCCCTGTGTGACTCTGCCATATTGAATAGCTTCTTCACGTGTCAATTTGTCTGCCCCACTCTGAACCTTAGGAAATCTATAAAGTTCAAACAGCCCATTTAGGATCCTCTCAAAAACGTACCCTGGAGATAATTAACTTTTTCCTGTTTCCACAGCAGCACGTGGGCAGTTTTACCCGACCTTCCTCATGAAGAACTTTTCTGAGGAAAATGCCAACATTTTATTTAAAATTTCTGACTAAAAATGAAGTTCAATAATGTCCGTCTAACTCCCAGTCATGTCCAAGAGCTGAATTTGTATTTTGAAGAGATTTGCTCCTCTACTCTCTCTGTTCTTTCAAGGTGCCCCAGTAGCCTTTGCAAGAGTCAAGGAGAGAGCTCCGCCAAACAGCTAAGAACAAAAAAGAAAGGTTTCTGTCCCCTGTTGCACCTCACACTTTGAGTGTCTTGTTGGTCACTGCCTCCCAGGTTCCTATCCATTTTTGCTTCCCCTACTAATTCTTCCCGGTTTGTGAGCAGCAGGTCAAGAAAAACTCTGCCCCAGTTGGTTACTCCACGAAAATTGTCCCCTACTCCACGAAATTGTCCCCTACTCTTTCCAAAAACTTCCTGGATTGTCTGTGCACCGCTGTGTTGCTCTCCCTGCAGATATCAGGGTGATTGAAGTCTCCCATGAGAACCACGGCTTGTGATCTAATAACTTCTCTTAGTTGCTAGAAGAAAGCCTCATCCATCTCATCTCCCTGGGCTGGTGGTCTATAGCAGACTCCCACCATGACATCAGCCTTGTTCTCACACTCCAGTCCAGGTGGGTTCACTTCAGCCCCTCAGCACTCAGCAGGAAAAGTGAATGTGAGGGTCAGAGGGAGGTGCTGTCAGTGACTCTGTAATCCTCATCACAAAGAAAAAATGTTTCCAAAACTTCTGAGACAGTTTTTTTAAGTCACAATGATGTGTCCACTTCTCCTGAAACATTGCATCAAGTGTCTTGCTGTCCTGATCCTGTATCTATTTATGATGGCTTCCATTTGTTCATATTACTAGAGCTCCTTCTTTCTGATGGAAGGTGGCTTTCGTGGATTAAATATTTCTGGTTTTGGTTTCCCACAATGAACTATAAATTAACAGCCAAAACCTGTGAACCTTCCTGTTCTTTTCTTGAAAGGACCCAGTAGTACTTCTCCTTGAATGCAATGTGTGCTATCAATTTTGTTTTTAAAGAGTTTCCTTGTTATTTTGGTTCAGGACTATTTCGAAAAGCTGGACGAGCACAAGTCCATGGGGCCAGATGCCCTGCATCCACGGGTGCTAAAGGAGTCGGCGGATGTGATTGCAGAGCCATTGGCCATTATCTTTGAAAACTCATGGCAATCAGGGGAGGTCCCAGATGACTGGAAAAAGGCTAATGTACTGCCCATCTTTAAAAAAGGGAAGAAGGAGGATTCAGGGAACTACAGGCCAGTCAGTCCCACCTCAGTCCCCGGAAAAATCATGGAGCAGGTCCTCAAGAAATCAATTCTGTAGCACTCAGAGGAGAGGAAAGTGATCAGGAACAGTCAGCATGGATTCACTAAGGGCAAATCATGCCTGACTAACCCAATTGCCTTCTGTGATGAGATAACTGGCTCTGCGGATGAGGGGAAAGCAGTGGATGTGCTATTCCTTGACTTTAGCAAAGCTTTTGATACGGTCTCTCACAGTATTCTTGCCAGCAAGTTAAAGTAGTATGGGCTGGACGAATGGACCATAAAGGTGGATAGAAAGCTGGCTGGATCATCAGGCTCAATGGGTAGTGATCAATGGCTCCATGTCTAGTTGGCAGCCGGTATCAAGCGGAGTGCCCCAAGAGTCGGTCCTGGGGCTGGTTTTATTCAATATCTTTATCAATGATTTGGAAAATGGCGGGGACTGCACCCTTAGCAAGTTTGCAGATGACACTAAACTGGGAGGAGTGGTAGATACGCTGGAGGGTATGGATAGGATATAGAAGGACCTAGACAAATTAGAGGATTGGGCCAAAAGAAATTTGATGAGGTTCAACAAGGACAAGTGCAGAGTCCTGCACTTAGGATGGAAGAATCCCATGCACTGCTACAGACTAGGGACCAAATGGCTAGGCAGCAGTTCTGTAGAAAAGGACCTAGGGGTTACAGTGGATGAGAAGCTGGATATGAGTCAACAGTATGCCCTTGTTGCCAAGAAGGCTAACGGCATTTTGTGCTGTATAAGGAGGGGCATTGCCAGCAGATCAAGGGTCATGATCGTTCCCCTCTATTTGACACTGATGAGGCCTCATCTGGAGTACTGTGTCCAATTTGGGGGCCTACATTACAAGAAGGATGTGGAAAAATTGGAAAGAGTCCAGAGGAGGGCAACAAAAATGATTAGGGGCCTAGAGCACATGACTTATGAGGAGAGGCTGAGGGAACTGGGATTGTTTAGTCTACAGAAGAGAAGACTGAGGGGAGATTTGATAGCTGCTTTCAACTACCTGAAAGGGGGTTCTGAAGAGGATGGATCTAGACTGTTCTCAGTGATAGCGGATGATAGAACAAGGAGAAAGGGTCTCAAGTTGCAGTGGGGAAGGTTTAGGTTGGATATTAGGAAAAACTTTTTCACTAGGAGGGTGGTGAAGCGCTGGAATGGGTTACCTAGGGAGGTGGTAGAATCTCCCTCTTAAGAGGTTTTTAAGGTCAGGCTTGACAAAACCCTGTCTGGGATGATTTAGGTGGAGATTGGTTCTGCTTTGAGCAGGGGGTTGGACTAGATGACCTCCTGAGGTCTCTTCCAACCCTGATATTCTATGATTCTATGAAGGTTACAAAATTATACCGCTAATTATACCTTGCTGCAAAGTTGAGTGCAATTGAGCTTTTTTCTTTCTATACTGAGCTCCTGAAGGCTTCTTTTGGGGCATCTTTTATTTTCCAGGTGGTAGGGTGGCTGAGACCAACTCCTACACTGCAGCTGGAGGCAGCACCACATCAGGAAAGGATGGGGATGTAATGCCTGCCAGGGAGAGAATTGTCCAGGTTGTTAGTTGCCAGCAGGTCGCAGCTGAACTAGAGACAAACTCGACTGTAAGGAGCATGGCAAAATGTGTCCCAAAAGAGACAAATGAAGGGGCAGGGAATCTCAGAAACCACTGAGATGGGTGAGGATTCTTATGACTCTGTAACACAGGGAAGCAGGGTGCTTCCAAGTATGGGAGGGGCTGAGAATAGCTCCTTTCCATCAGAAGGCAACATGGCCTCAGGCACAGGAGCAGGAGAGCTGTTGTCAGTGATTAAGGAAACTGTCCCTGTTGTTAGCTGGCAGAATTTCCCAGATGAACAAAGGCTGCTGTGTTGGGGAAGAACATGACAGTGAAGGAGGGGTGGAGGGAATCCCTCCAATTCATCCCATCACCCTTGACTAACATTGAACCCAAAACACCACATTTTCCTATCCCTGCTCCATCACTTTTACAATCTATTTAATTCTGGTCTCTACGGGAGTCAATGTACAAAAAATTAAATGTTTTTGGCATAACCTGGAGCAATGTGAGACTATGTGGGAATGAGACAATCTGTCCCCAAAGTGGGAACTCACTGACTGGAACAATCCATCCGCTAATGGGGGCGCGGGAGAGGAGAATCAGAATATCTAAGATGATTGTAGTCAGTCTAGAGTCTCTAGACAAAAAAAAGTGGGGGAGGGTCGGGGGAGATTTGCTAGCTAATTCCAGCCACATTTCCCATCACAGACAGACCCTTTGAGGCTGATGCTGAGGAGGCAGAGGTGGAATCCCGAGGCCTTTAGATCACCCACAAAAGTCCCTGTGGAAATCAGTCCCTCCCAGTAGTGCTTTCTGAATGCATAGGGGGCAGGGAAAAGAGGTAGAGGGGGAGTAATAGGAGGCAGCATCACACTTCCCCGTACAATCCTCTCTTATCCCATGATCCCTAATACTTGATTTCCCCAGCATCCAGCGGAAGGTGAAAGCCACCCCCATCCTGGGGCCAGGACATTGGTCTCCAGCATTAGCAGTCTGACTGCAGCCCCTCTGCACCACTTGGTGGTGCTGGATTCCCCTTCCATGGTGTGCTGGAGCTACTTCCCCTCCTGCAGCCCCAGGTTAGGGATTGTCATGGTGAGGGTTTCAGTGGCTCCTGACTGTGGGTGGGTTTCACCCGGAGGGGCAGAACAGGAATTAGCACCAAGTGTGTCAGAGCCTTCCCAAAAGTGAAGGGACCTGCACTACTGAAGCCTGTCCCCATCCCCCCCATGCCAGGTCCTGGCCCTCCTCTTCCCAGAGAGGCCCCCTCCCCAGAGAAGCCAGAAGATGAAGCGTGGCTGGGGAGGCCACACAGACTTGCCCACCATCTCCCAGGGAGGGCAAAAGCAGCTCCTGCCTGGGTCCCTGTTCTCCAGCCCCCACCCAGGGCAGGTGCAGTGACCCAGGCTCTCCACAGCTGCCCACATGGCTCTCCCCTACCTAGCTCTGGTGGGGGAAGAGGGAAGGCACTCAGAGCCACTCCCAGACATGATAAAAGCTGTGCCGGCTGCTGTAGGGAGCCATGGCAGACCCTCCACCTGCCTGTGATGTGGGGGGCCCGATGAGAGTAGCTCCTAGTCTTTGTCCTCACCCACCTGGGTAGGTGGAGGGTCTGTGCTGTGGCTCCCCATAGCTGCCCGTGTGCTCTTATCATGGCCAGGCTGCGGCTCCAAGGCTTCCCCTCAGGTTCTCTCTGGTGCCTGTTCTTGGCCTGGGTACTATTTCTTCTCCCCTGCCAGGGTCCCCACTTCTAGCAAAGTCCTGGCACTCTGCAGGGGGCAGCCAGCCCTGGGGCTCCTGCACCTATACAAGGTCCAGGATAAACAGAGACCTCCAATCTGCATGGCTCTCTGGCCACTTGCCTGTTCAGTTGAAGAAAGGGAATCTGGGGACTGACTGAGGGTGCCTGGGGAACAGCCTCCTGGGACCAGGAAAAGGAAGTCAACCCTGTGGGAAGGAAGCACCGCTGGAGGTGCTCTTGGGGATGCAGGTAGTTACAGAGGCTGCTCTGTAACTGGCCACATCTTCAGGAGTTATCAGTTGGCTAAGATCTGTTGAAGTCAATGTATCATCTTTGTATCGTGCATTATAAATATGTGTGGTATATCTGTATCTCAAACCTATGCTGTGTTTCTGGTGACACCCTCAAACAGAATGACATCAGCACTATCCAGCCTGCTTGATGGCATATCGAAGGCAATCAGGTGTACAATGATCCCATTGAGAGAAGGCAGGGGTTACACTTAGGAGTCAGCAGGACATATAGGGACATGCCTGTGGACACGGACTGCAAGTACTTTTCCATGTCCATATGCTGTGAATTTGTTCTGGGGACAAAGGAAGTACAAGCCACATGGCAAAGAATATAAAAAGGCAGCTGCATCTTCTCCATTTTGTCTTCAATCCTGCTTCTTATCTCTGGAGCAACTACTCTACAACCTGAAGCATTTAACAAAAGACTGAATGACCCATCCAAGCTTTGGATATGTTCCTGTCAGCCAACTCACCAATGCTGCTAAGAATCTGATAGATGGCATTTGAAGTCTTATGTATAGGGCTCAATGTCCATCATGGAGGTCGTGGAATCGCGGATTACAGAATTTTCTGTGACTTCTGTGACTTCTGCAGGGGCCAATGTGGCCAACTCCAGAGCTGCCCAAGCAGTTGGTTCTGGAGCCAGCTGCTCAGGTGGTCCCCGGGACAGCCACACTACCCACTGCTCTGGCAGCACCCAGCAGCGATCCCTGGTCAGCAGTGCGCAGCCCCCGGCAGTGATCCCCGATCAGGAAGCCATGTTCCGTGACTGCAGGCAGTGGTCCCTGGCCATCTGGAGCAGCCAGGGTCTGCGGCTCTGGTCAGCAGTCCCCTGACTGGCCCCAGGTGTCCCCGCACTGTGATCCCCCCCCACACCTCCAGTCCTCCCCCCCCCCCACAGATTTTTATCACAGCTTTTAGTATAAAACAGAAGTTCTCAAATTTTAAAGCAAGATGACCACCATTTTAATTTATTTTTTTTCAGCGACCCCTGCCCTGTCCCTTTACCAAGATCCAGCCCTTGCCTCACCCCTTCTCTGAAGCCCAGCCTCCACTCACTCCATCCCCCTTCCCTCTGTCACTTGCTCTCCCCAATCCTCACTCATTTTCACCATGCTGGGGCAGGGGGCTGGGATGTGGGAGAAGAGTGAGGGCTCCGGCTGGGGGCATGGGCTCTGGGGGCAGGTCAGGGATGAGTGGTTTGGGGTGCAGGAGAGAGATTTGGGCTGAGGTAGGGGGTTGAGGCACTGTGGTGGGGAGCGGGCTCCAGGAGGGAGTTTGGGTGAGGGAGAGGACTCTAGGCTGGGGTAGGGAGTAGGGATACGGGAGGGGGATCGGAGTGCAGGGTTCTGGCGATGCTTCCCACAGCCCCCGGTGCTTGTTTTCCATTGGTTTAGTTCTCTGAGTCTCCCTAACTCTTCTTTAATCCATGTCACAGCTCACTGCAACTCAGGTGCCCAGTTCTCTGTGCTGAATTTATCCCTTCTCCTATCGGTGCCCCCTGAGCTTTTCCCTTCTTAGGATTATTTTGTGACATCTGTAAAGAGTCCACCTCTCAGATCCATACAGGAGAGATGTTAGAACCACTGCACAGTAGATCTTCAATTTAGTGGCGAGATGGATGTTGTGTTGGTTAAGAACTTCTGTTCGAAGCCAAGGGCCAGGCTCTGAATGAACTCTCTCCTGACAGCTAGCTGGGTAATTAGATAGTAGACGGAGGAGTGAATATTCAGATTGAACAAACACAAACTATTTCCACTGCAACTTTTGAAAAAGAAAAAGACACCAGAACCTTTGTAGTGTTGTTGGGCTTGTACAAATTGTTTTCATGCATAATATCAGTTGAAGGGCTAAACTAAACAAAAAGGTGATCCAAGGAACATATTTCCATTTTATCATAAAAGCAAGACACAAAAACATAGATGCTTCTTTGTACAGTTGAATTAGGACAGTGCAAAGAGCTCTAAAAAGACTTTCCAGCCCTGTGAAACTAAATAGGTCAGGCATGTGGATCGTGCTGTAGATACTATATTTACTTTTTAAAAGATCTCTTCTGCAGCTGAGAACTATACATAGCTGTTCTCCCTCAAGACAAGGGCATCAGTACATAGACTGCTTTCCAGAAATGTTGAAAGACTTTGATTAAAATCCTAGAATAAATTAGTTACTTATCTGCTCCTTGACTGCTTCATATTCATAGTAAGTTATTCTCTTCTCAGTACTTCTGTAATATGTGAAATGTGTATATTGTCTTATTCTTTATCTGGTGATAACAATGATAAGCTTTTATCTATGTAGTTCCAATATGATAGGAACAAGTATCAGAGATTAATGTAACATCATTTTGCATCCCTTTGCTTAAACTGAATTCACTCTTGCAACTGTGCAATTCTGTATCTAGAAGGGAGTTTTCATGAATAAAGTGACAAAAGGCTTTGACTATAGTGTGTAATAGTGAGGAGGAAAATGAAGCATCTCTGATAAAAATAGGCCCACATAATACCATTGATTTTCAAGCTAAGTATTCTATTGAAACTGTTAAAAATGATGACAGGCTGTGGCTGCTGCTGCCTAACATAATTCATACATTCTGCTTATCTTTTCCATGAATGGAGACAAGGATTCATTTTAAAAGATCGCTTGAAAAATATGAAGAACGGCTCATTTCTATTGTGACTCTAACCTGGTCTGTTTTCTTTCAGGTAACAATGGGTGTCCTTGCTGTGCTTATTCTTCCTTTGCTCCTTTTTGGAATCAGTGGAATTATATATATTTACCGAGCAGTTGGCCGACTAATGTCAAAATCAGCTGTGCAAAACAAAGTGGTAGTGATTACTGATGCCATCTCTGGATTGGGCAAGGGTAAGTTGTCTGGGTTTGGGGTTTTTTCCACCGTTTCATAGAGTATATGAATCATTGTATCCTGCATGGGCATTGTCAGATGAACTTATATGTTTGTTACCTTATATAGGATATGTTTACCTACAAAATGGAGAGAAAGCAAATATAAATAGAAACACGTACTACAGTTTTGGAACGTGCACTCTTTGTTCTCCTTTAGAGGAGCTTCTGCTGCTTTAGATGGACTACATTTTTAATGTATATATTTATCTCAGTTGAATAAGAAGATTGAGAGGGAAATGAAGATGGAGTTATTTTTAGCATGCTGTCACTGTGAGATTTAATTACATGTACAGTCACTATCAGGTGGCAGCATGTCATTATAAATAGATGATTCATATAACCAATATAACCCATAAGGTCTGTACCACTCCAGTTCCATCAGGCCTTGATCATGCAAACGTATATGCCTGCTTAACTTTAAGCATGAGGAGTCTCAGGGGCTTCAGTGCTAAGGTTTGCAGGATCTGGGCCTGAGTGGCTTTGCAATGGCACAGGCACATCTGTGTGTGCTGCAGCAGACATTAAGTATCACAGTGGCCAAGTGGCACTTCTATCTCAGTTCATGCTATATAGTCACATAAAGCTAGCATAGCGGTTCATTTAGATGCATATCTGTCTTGGTTAGTTGCTCTAGACATATCACATTGCACTTACACAGTATTTTATTTATATTTTAATCTCTATTAATTGAAAAATCTAGCATTATATTCATTTACATTCCTTTTTAACGGTTTGTTGATTCTTATTAGTATATTAGACCTTGATTTCATTTCATTAAAAAAAAAAGGGCTGAGCCATTTCCATCCTCTCTGGGGACGGGACAGCTGCTGCTCTTTGCTCATATAGTCTCATATTACATGCAGAACATGCCTTCTAAAGGAATTTTTTATTTAAAATTGTGCCTTTGGGATTTGGTTTGATTTACAAGAACTGCAGCCACTACACTTTTTTTTTCTTTCCATTTTTTTCCTACACTAAATGGGAGATGTTTGGAATGGATTTGTGTTTTTAGAGAAGTTTTCTTCAGGGTTTCATCTGCATGGTAGAAAAGGAAACCAGGCTATTTTATGTGTAAATAAACAGGGAATACAATTGCCATGAGAAAGTGAATGGGGTTGGGAGCAACGTTACCTCCCTCCTAAACTCTCTATCTAGCATCTTGGACAGGTGTTTGCCCTACCATATGGTCCCGCCACACAAAATACAAGAACGTGCATTGAAAAGTATTCAGAGAACCCCCTCCAGAGACTTAAACCAGTATCCCATGTAGGGTGACCAGACAGCAAATGTGAAAAATCGGGATGGAGGTGGGGGGTAATAGGAGCCTATATAAGAAAAAGACCCCAAAATTGGGACTGTCCCTATAAAATCGGGGCATCTGGTCACTATAGATTGCTCTCTCTTTTTATGTACAAAAAATAACTGCATTCAGAAATAAAACATTGTAAAACTTTAGAGCTTACAAGTCCACTCAGTTCTACTTCTTGTTCACTCAATCACTCAGGCTTGGCTACACTGACATTTTACAGCACTCTAACCTGCTAGTTCAGGGGGATGAAAAATCACCCTCCTGAGTGCAGCAAGTCTGAGTGCTTGAAATCATTAGCGTAGACAGGCTCCAATCACTGGGAGCTGCTCTTCGAGCGCTTGGAGCTAATCCCCTCAGGGAGATGGATTACCAGGAGCGCTGGGAGAGCTCTCAGCACTTGCGCATGACCACACTCAAACTTCAAAGTGCTACCGTAGGAAGGTTCCCATGGCAGCGCTTTGAAATTTCAAATGTAGCCAAGCCCTGAGACAAATAAGTTTGTTTACATTTGCAAGAAATAATGCAGGAGATAAACTTCATGTTTACAATGTCACCTGAAAGTGAGAACAGGCATTCTAATGGCACTGTTGTAAGTGCTGTCGCAAGGTGTTGTGCCAAATATGCTAAACATTTGTATGCTCCTTCATGCTACGACCATCATTCCATCATCCACCCTGATGAGGGGTTCTGCTCAATAATGATCAAAAGCAGTGTGGACCAATACACATTCATTTTCATCATCTGAGTCAGACGCCACCAGCAGAAGGTTGATTTTCTTTTTGGGGGGTTTTGGTTCTGTAGTTTCCACATCAGAGTGTTGCTCTTTTAAGACTTCTGAAAGCATGCTCCACACCTCATCTCTCTCAGGTTTTGGAAACCACTTCAGATTCTTAAACCTTGGATTGATTTCTGTAGTTATGTTTAGGTACATTGGTATCTACTTTATGTTTGTCAAATCTGCACAGAAGTGTTTTTAAAACAAACACTATGTGCTAGATCATCACCCGAGACTGCTATAACATGAAATATATGGCAGAACGTAGGTAAAACAGGAGGAAACATACAATTCTCCACCAAGGAGTTCAGTCACAAATTTAATTAACACATTTTTTTTTTAACTAGCATCATCGACATGGAAGCATGTCTTCTGGAATGGTGGCCTAAGCATGAAGGGGTATACACATGTAAGGAGTATACACATGTTTATCATATCTGGCACGTAAATACCTTGTAATGCTGACTACAAAAGTGCCATGTGAACTCCTTTTCTCACTTGCAGATGACATTGTAAATAAGAAGTGGGCAGCATTACCTCCCGTAAATGTAAACAAACTTGTTTATGTTAGCGATTGGCTGAACAAGAAGGAGGACTAAGTAGACTTGTAGGTTCTAAAGTTTTAATTGTTTTGTTTCTGAGTGCAGTTATGTAACAAAAAAAAATACAAAAAGCATTACACTTTCATGATAAAGAGATTGCCCTAGAATACTTGCTTGAGGTGAATTTAAAATATTATTTCTTTAATATATAATTTTTACAGTGCAAATATTTGTAATAAAAATATAAAGTGAGCACTGTACACTTTGTATTCCATTTTTTAATTGACATCAATATATTTGAAAATGTAGAAAAGCATCCAAAAATATTTAATATATTTCAATTGTTATTCTATTGTTTAACATTGCAATTAAAGGTGAGATTAATTTTTTTAATCACAATTAATTTTTGAGATAATTGTGTGAATTAACTGCAATTAATCAACAATCCTACTTTGAGTCCTTGCAACTGGATTGGAATTGTCACACCAAGACAAATTAGGCCATAACTGTAGGTACAACCACCATGGGACATACCTTGAACACCAGCGGGTGACTACTGTAGGCAATTTACCTTCCCAAGTTGCTTTGCATGAGCACTTGGTGGTGTATTTCTTGGCCAACTTTGCAGTTATGCTTCCTCAAGCTGCAGTTTCTCCATCTGTTCTCATTGTGTTAACAACAATGGTGGGACCTTTAGCTGAGTCGGTGCATTATTAATCAGTGACATTTCTGATTATTGCAGTCCGGAGCCACAGGTTGGCCACCCCTGTTCTATATCAACAAATGCAAAGTATTACCACACTGGAAGGAATAATTTCAACTGCTAGTTTGTGAATACATTGACAGAGGTGCCAATGGGCTTGTGCAGCCCAGGCTCAAGCCTGTGGCACTACAGGCTCACTGCAGTTTTTAGTGAGTGTGATGATCTGTCAGGGTTCCCACAAGTGTGTTACCCCTTCTGCTTCAGCAAGTGAGAACTTTGCTGTTGCTAAACTCTGTATATTGTCAGCTTCCTGACTCTATAGCCTGTCTGCTTTGCCAGCAAACTCTTCAGGGCTCTGCCAGTCATAACCTTGCCTGGCATGTAATAGAGAATTCCCAAGTTCCTCATAGAGGCCTTTCTCTGCAGTGTTCAGCTCTTCTTACTTTAGCACCCACAAACCTTATCAAATTTGTTGTGCCTTCACAGAGACACTTCACAGCAGCTTATTAACTTACTTTATTCACAAAAGGTTTACATGACACTAAATATAAGGAATAAGGAATGGTTACAAACAAATGAAAGTAAAAATGTGCTTCTAAGAAAAAAAACCAACAAACAAGAGTCTTTTCTTCAAAGATGTTTTTCTTACCATAGTCTTTCATCCATCATGGTTTGCTTATGTAGCTTTAGCCAGGACTCAACATACAGAACTCAAAACACTTGGTTTTTCACACTTTAGGTCAGGCCTGCACAACATGAGGCCCGGGGCCACATGCAGCCCTCGCAGGCTCACTGTGCGGCCCACGGGGGGGTAAGTAGGGGTGGGGCAAGCCAAGCGGTGGGATGGGGGGAAGCGGATGGGGGCGGGGCTTTTCGGCCTGCAGCTGTTCTTTTTGCAGTAATATGGCCCTCGCTGCTTTCTGAGTTTTGCAGGCCTGCTTTAGGTGAATGATAACTTAGGGGTTCTTTCTCCATCTCTTTAGTAGTCCAGTAACTCTTTGAAATCTATTAATTGAAAAGTAAGCCCCAACAAAGTTTCTCTCTCCTGCTGGGTATAGATGTCATGATGCGTTCTCCTCTGTTTGTTAGCTTGATAGCTTTGTTTATCTTGTTTGTAAATGTATTTTCATTGTCTCTGCCTGATGGGTAGGCAGGTCAGACAAGGAAATCCACGTTCCTTTGTCTAAAGCAGACTCGTCTTAGGCATTGCTTGCCAAACAAATTTTAAGGACATAATTCCAATACATATCCATAACTTTTTGTATGCACCCTTTATATGCACCACACAATGAGTTCTGAGACCATTGTGTTACATATGATATCTTACATGACACCTTTTTGATATAGATTATGACAACAGTGTGTCAGGTACAGTGAGTATGTCAGGCCTGACAAAAGTTGCTGACACAGAGTAGAGAACCACCAATGGGCCTCTTTGTCACATTGAGCTGGCTGGATTAAAGATAGTGGTACAGTTACATGATAGTGGTACAGTTACATGAACTGCAAATTACATCCTCATTTTAGTGTAAATGTAGCCTCAGCACTGTGACCTGCAAGTTCCTTGGCTATTTAGAGTATGATTAGATCACAGGACTAGAATGCGCTATTCTGCATGCTTTTAATATTGTAAAATATGTTAATCTGTTTTGTACTTCCTATTCATGTATACATTTCCTGTACCATGAAGGGGTTTTATGTTTCTTCGTTATTTTTTATTGTTTTCTTTTTCCAAAATTAATGAAGTTTGAAAAAATATACAGTTTCATCAACAGCAGAACAATCATTTCAAAGTGAAATTACTCCAACTGACTTTTTACCATTCCTTATTAATATATTTATTTTCCAGAATGCTCTCGAGTCTTTCACTCTGGAGGAGCTAGATTAGTGTTGTGTGGCAAGACATGGGAGAAGTTAGAAGCCTTGTATAATGCTTTAATCAGTGTGGCTGATCCCAGCGTGGTAAGTATGTACTCTGCAAGTTGGTTCCATACCAAGTGAAGGATTAGAACCAGTGTACTGTACTGCAAGCTCAGCATAGTGTCACATTCAGCTTTCTGCCTCAGACTTAGCTCTGTAAAATGGACTTGTCCCTCACCTCATGCACAATGACAACTTCATGTACTGTACAAGATAGCTTACTGCTGGAATGACCTAGTGTCATTGCAGGGGAGAGACAATTCTTAATTTAGTCGTAAGTGAAGTACAAGCTCTGTCATAAGTAGTTTCCACTATATGAAGAGTTTGCAGTTTGGTTCAATAGTTCTCAGCACTCCCACTATAAAAATTGTTCCAGCATCCCGGACTCTGGTCCAAGAGATGAATATAGATGAGATGAACTTCCCAGTACTGGCAACCATAATGTAATTAAATGTATCATCTTTTGTATGGTAGGAATACCAAAGAAGCCCACCAAAGTAGTATTTAACTACAAAAAGGGGAAGCATATAAAAAGAGGAAGCTAGTGAAATGCAAATTAAAAGGTATAGTCACAAAAGTGAAATACCTGCAAGCTGCATGAAAACTTTTTAAAAATACCGCTCCTCACAAAATGTCTCCATGTAACGAGCCCTGAAAATATCAACATCATGCAGGGGTAACACGAGATGCATGTGTGTGGGAGAGGGGTCAGTTTGCTATATGCACCTCAGCCTTTATTTTTGACACAACACTAGCGACTAGTGAAGAGAAGGGATTTATCCCAGTTGTGGAGCTTCCAGGTTGCCTAACAGAGGGGTTTCCTTCAGCAAAAGCCGGATTTTCAAAGGTCATGAGTTGGGTGATCAAATACCACGGGATAATTTAAATACCATGAGATTTTAAAGAATGATGACTTGGGTTCTTTTTAGAGAAAAGCTGGGTGAGGTAATATCCTTGATTGGACCAAGTTCTGATGGTGAGAGAGATAAGCTTTCATAGTATACAGAGCTTTTCCTCAGGTCTTGGAAAGGACTTAGAGTGTCACAGTGTTCTGGCTTCGGAGCCTTTATAGCAGGGGTAGGCAACCTATGGCACGGGTGCCAAAGACGGCACGCGAGCTGATTTTCAGTGGCACTCACACTGCCTGAGTCCTGGCCTCCGCTCTGAGGGGGCTCTGCATTTTAATTTAATTTTAAATGAAGCTTCTTAAACATTTTAAAAACCTCATTTACTTTAAATACATCAGTAGTTTAGTTATATATTATAAACTTATAGAAAGAGACCTTCAAAAACATTAGAATGTATTACTGGGACGCGAACCCTTAAATTAGAGTGAATAAATGAAGACTCAGCTCATCACTTCTGAAAGGTTGCCGACCCCTGCTTTATAGTACACTCAGATCAGTTTCCCAGCCTTTCTTCATAAGAAACAAGGGGTAGAAATTAACTAGGTTTAAAAATGAGAGCTGAGATTCTCCCATAATTTCTGGGCTCCAGGAACTGGGATTTTAAGAACTACACCAAGCATTGTAAGAAAATCATGTGAGATGGCAACACTGAGTCAGATTCCTTTGAGAGTGGGTGAAAAGGAAAAACAATATTCTCAAAATGATGCTGAGAGCACTTCCTTTGCATATGACAGTAAGCACACTTTAAAACAGAGAGCAGACACAGTCTCCTTTCATTTAACCTTGTATGTCTGAAATAACAAAATACTATTTCCTTTTTTAAAAAAGACATTTACACCAAAGCTCGTACTTCTGGATCTCTCAGACATAAGCTGCATTCAAGATGTAGCTAAAGAAATATTGGATTGCTATGGATGTGTGGATATACTGATCAACAATGCTAGTATGAAGGTGAAAGGATCAGTGCAGAGTATCTCACTGGAACTCGATAAAAAGATTATGGATGCCAACTATTTTGGACCTATAACACTAACGAAAGGTATTTTGATTTTTTTCTGCTTTTGAAAGTGCTATTTAAAGATTGGGTGCCAAGTCATTGTGTCATGTTGTGGCATGGCTTGGGTCAAATTTTCCTTTCAGCTCCATCAGTGAAAATCAGAAGAATATCTACTGAAAATCAGTGGTGTGAAATTGGAGCAAGTGAGAACAGAATTAGGTCCCTTGAGTTGGAAGAAAAGAGTGTTTATCAACAATAATTGACATCATGGCCCCATTTTCCAAATACTCAGTTGTATGTTTGCAGTGACCCCTGGAGACATGTGCTTCTGCTCTGCTGTGAAGACATCTACTGTCACAAATCAGAAAGGAGTTCATGCAGTCAGGCTAAAACTTAGCCATGAGAAGAGTGCATCCAGCACATAATTGTGTACAAATTTGGGGTGCACAAGGGCTCGATCATGCAAAGTGCTGAGCACTCTCGTCCTGATGCAGCAAAGCACTTATGCACATCCTTAACTTTTAGCATGTCAGTTGTTCCAGTGACTTTACTGGGGCTACCCTTATGGTTAAAGTTAGGCACAGGTTTAAGTGTTTTAGTTGGCTAGGGTGAGAGCACCATATGGGATCAAGCCCTTAGAGCAGAGGGATTTTGTAAAGGTACTTCAGAGTGCCAGATATTTTACTGCCTTCTGTTTCTCTCACCTTTCTCCTCCTTCACTCCCTCATTCTTTGTCTGCTGTCCCAAGAGCAACCAAAGTATCATTCAGATGCTCTGGGTTCTACCCCGTTCCTTTTTCTCGTCATCCCAGGCAAAGTGTCTTGAGACTGCTGTCAGCTCTCTCGCAGGGAGGACACCTCTAGACCTGCCAGTCACTTGCTCATGTTCATTTGTAACATTTTAACATTTTTCACTCTTAAGGGAAAAAGAGTCTCGTTTTCCTCAGCTCCAGCCATCAGACAATGTATACTTGAAAGTGTGTTTCACCCTCAGCATAGATATACCTATATGTCTCCAAAACACTAGGCTGTTGTATACACCCCTGGGAAGGCTGAGAGCTGGAGTCAGGCTCCAGTAGAGGCTACAGAAAGATCTCTCAGTTGCCAGATCTCTTCATGAGAAAGACATGGGAGGAAAATAGTGGGTCTCAAAATTATTCTCAATATACAGAAGGACAAGAAGATCCCAGCTACACCACAGCTAACAGTGCCCGGACAGACCTTCATGCATCCTAGCCATGCCAGAGAGCCATTGGAGCAGGGACTTGAACATGACCCTCCCAAGGGATGTTCTAACCACTGGACTGTAGAGTCAACCTCTCACTTCCTTGCTCTCTGTCTGACCCAATGAATATTGAGTTATTTTATACAAAATGAAACAGCTTAAATAGGAGAGATATGGATCTGGGCCCTAAACCCCACCCCCTTCCTTTTGCATTTCATTCTGGGCTAGCTTAACTAGCATCCTGCTCCCTTTCTTAGGCACCTAGCTCTCCCCGTACAATGCATGGGGAGCCTGGACAACTAACTCAGGACTGTGAATTCCACTGAGCACCAGAGTGCCTAGGATTTAGGCTTTGCAAACCAAAGTCCCCTTTGTGAATTTACTCCCTAATTTCTGTGTACTTTGGTTCCCCATAGGTAAAAAAGGGATATTAGCACTTTCCTACCTCAAGGTACCTTGTGAGGATATAGTGTGATGGGATCCCCAGGGTGCATCCTGGGACTGAGGGATTGCTGTGTCCCCTTAACTCTCCCAGCTGGGCTGTCTCTCACAATACCTTGCTAGTGACAAGCAGCAAGCCCCTCCATGTGCTGTTATCACTCAGCACAACCGCATGTGGAGCCCCACACCCAGCTATATTGCATGAATGCTCCCAAAGCCACTCATGAACCACACAGGGAAAGGCACCAGCCAAATCCCTCCCTGCCCCCCAGCTCCCAGCTCTTTACCCCCAGGAATATACCCTCTTGCAGTGTTGAAGATGGGCAGCACCTAAAACACCCACATTCAAGTCACAGGAAAGAGCAAAGTTAGACAGACAGCTCCAGATCCCAGCCCAGCATAAACCCACTAGCAGATTTTGCAGTCTATTATCTACAGCCAGGCACTCAGATACCACAAAATATGCACTGAGGAGAAAGTCACCTTAACACATTCAAAACCACCTTCACCAAAAAGGACACTCCACCAGAGAAGTAGATTTCGTCATGGAATGGGTCACCCGAATACCCCACAGGAACCTGCTCCAATACAGAAATAAAACCTTCTTCAATCACACACCCCTATTTGTCACCTGCCACCCTACACTGGAACCCATACACAGCATCATTAAACAATTACAACTAGGGCCGACAAGTTTTTAAAAACTATTCATGATTAATTGAGAGATTAAAAAATTAATCACAATTAATAGCAGTTTTAATGCACTGTTAAACAATAATAGAATACCAGTTGTTTTAACATTTTGGATGTTTTCTATATTTTCAAATATATTGTTTCAATTAAAACGCAGAATACAAAGTGTACGGTTCTCACTTTATATTATTATTTTTATTACAATTATTTGCATTGTAAAAAAGATAAGCAAAAGAAACAGTATTTCAATTCACCCCATACAAGTACTGTAGTGCAACCTCTTTATCATTAAAGTTGAACTTAGAAATGTAGAATTCATTGTTAATTATTATTATTATTATTAATAATAATAATAATTTATTACATAACTCCCTTCAGCTGAGTGAGCCCTTGTTTGCAAAGGAGAGTAGATTTTACCTCAGGGGGTTGACATGTGGCAAGGACAGAGAGGCTGGTGCAGGGAAGCTGAGCTTGCAAGACCTCTGTTCTCTGTGGCAATGTTTCTCAGTTTGTTTGTACTGATGATCCTGTTTGGACTTAAAAAAATTGTGACACCCCCCTAGAAAAAATTGTGACCTCCTCCCATTTTCAGCCAGAGGGGATAAGGGAGCCCAGGGTGGGGGCTTCAGCCCCGCTGGGTGTAGGGCTCAGAGGTTCAGTCCTGCTGAAGGTGGGGGGGATCCGGGCTGCTGCCCAGCTGGATGTTCTGGGCTTCATCCTGACTTGGGAGGTCAGCCCCCCTCAAGGCTTGGGGGTCTGGGCTTCACCGTGGCTCGGGGCTTCAGCCCTACTCGGTATGCGGGGCTTTTTACAAAACAATAATTCCATATCTGACCTCTCAGTCCTCATCCTCAAAGGAAACCTTTACAATACCTTCAAAAGATGAGCATGGGAGCTTAAATTCATAACTTTGCTAGACATTAAAATGAACTGGACTGCATAGAGACACTAAATGTATCACTTATTTTTATTACAACAGTCTGTAACCCACTAACCCTCCTCCCCAGCCTTTTTAATCCCCCTCCCCCGCCATGACTGGAGGGATGTTAACTGGCCACTTTCCCTTGAATGCTACCTTGAAATATGTGTTAACTATTTGTGCTAAAAATTCTTTTCCAGCTTGTCTTTAGCTGTGAGTACATTTCCTAGAACCTAAGAGCTCTGTGTAAAGCTTGAAAGCTTGTCTCCTTCACCAGCTGAAGTTGATCCAATAAAATATATTACCTCATCCATCCTGTCTCTCTAATATCCTGGGACCAACACGGCTTCAACAGATTTTCTATATCTTAGCTTAGTTCATTCATTTTTTTTTCACCTTTTCCTTCTTGTTGTTTTTGTTTTTCCAGCCCTTCTTCCTAACATGATCTCAAGAAGAACTGGCCAAGTTGTCCTAGTAAATAATATCCAAGGAAAATTAGGAGTCCCATTTCGTGCTGCTTGTAAGTCATTACATGACAAAATTTACATTGCAAAATATGAACTATACCTATGACATGAAGATTATGATGATAGCTCATTAAATATGCTAAACTGGAATAGGGTTCAGCAAATCATCTCTGTGTCTTCTGAGATGAATAAATTGCAAAGGCGTGGCTAGTGTGGTATTAGGCCTAGGGTCAGCAACCTTTCAGAAATGGTGTGCTGAGTCTTCATTTATTCACTCTTTTTTAAGGTTTCACGTGCCAACAATATATTTTAACATTTTAGAAGGTTTCTTTCTATAAGTCTATAACATATAACTAAACTATTTTTGTATGTAAAGTAAATAAGGTTTTTAAAATGTTTAAGAAGCTTCATGTAAAATGAAATTAAAATCCAGATCTCCCCCGGCTGGTGGCCAGGATCCAGGCAATGTGAGTGTCACTGAAAATCAGCTCACATGCTGCCTTTGGCATGCATGCCATAGGTTGCCTACCTCTGTTCTATGCAGTTGTTAATATAGTTTTTTAATTCACAACAACCATGGCCTTGTCCAACTGGAAAATATCAAATCAGTCCCAGATCTTGCAATGGGTGGGCTCTGGAATTAATGAGGATTCCCGTGGGTGCACACATCTGCATCAGATTGCAGCACAGGGGTTGATGGCCCCACAAGTGTTACTAATAGGTTACATAAAAATACCCCAGCATCTATATGCTTCTGGAAATAACATCAACATATAGATCTGAAATAATACAACATTCACCAGCACTACATTTTAATTACATACTTAATATATAAATTTCAAGATTAATTTTTGTGAGGGGACAGAGGTAATGAGCTAGATCCCTAGCTTCTATAAATTGGCATAGTTCCACAGAAGCCAACAGGGCTTGTAACAGGGTCTGCTGGCCCCCTCTTCCTGCAGCCCACTGGCTGCCCAAATAAAGCTCAGAGAGGCTTTCACTGTGCAACACCTGTGTCTTTATTATCTTACAGTGCAGTGCCCACCACCAGTGTTAAACTATGTACAACTTAGAGGCTTGTTTGGCTCCTCACAAAGGCAGCAGCCCTCAGCCATGAGATTGACCTTGCTCTGGCCATTCCCCCCTTCCTTCTGGCTCCTTCCAGCCTTTATAGCCCTCAGGCCAGCAGGTGTAGCCAATCCACAGGCCAGGCATTGGGCCTTCCCCAGCCCCAATCTATCTCCCCTGATTGGGGCTGGCTGAGCAGGGGCTGATTAGGTGCCTCTGCACCAGCACCTTGCTACAGGGCTACACTGATTTACACTGTAGCGGTGTGGTTACCTGCTCCGGCCATGGTAGGGTTAAGGCCAACCCTGTGAGAGGGTTGGAGCCATAAGGAAAAGCTGGCTGATTAGAAAAGCAGGCACACCTTGCCCAGTCCACTCAATCCATTCAGTCCCCTTCTGTCGGGGTGGACCACATGTGACCGCATTCTCCACCAATTAATAACACCAGACAGGAGAATCTTATCATTTCACATATAGTGTTGCCATACATATTTTGCCAGGACAATATTGACCGACAAATTATGATTTTTCAAATGACACCTTACAAGGTGTAGGCCTGGCTTAACATAAGTGACCTGCCTCATTTCTTAGTGGGCACAACTGAGAAGGTGAATGGAAGGTTAAGTTATAAATAGGGGCTTGACAAACTGTATGCTTGAGTCAGGATAGTGCTAACTAAGATAAGCAGACAAACCCTGATGCTAGAGACAATGGACAAGATAAAGCTGGAATGTAAAGATCAGGTTCCCTGTGAACAGCACATGGATAAAGCATGGTGTACATGTATTGGTTCTTGCAAAGTAACCAATCCAGAAAAAAAAAAAGTGTGATTAAATGTAGAGACAATACAATGTAATGTGTTAATGTATATAAAGGGGGAAGAGGTCTTCTGTGTAACTTTGGATGTGTGGTCCGCCCTATATCTACCCCTACTTTCAACACAGAGTAGCTTTGCTGTATGTCAAATAAAGGAATGTGAATGATGAAATCCAGAATAGAACTGAGTGTTCTGGATCCCAGAGAACTGGATGAAGTGTTCTCCCAGAACTGGGAAAGGTGTTCTGGATAAGCCACATGGAAAAGGTCTCAGAGGGAATCTCAGCAAAAGGCATGCTTTGTATAAGATTACTAGACCAGTGTATAGAATGTAAATACAGACACCAACTCTCCCAGACTTATTGAGGGAGGTGATTCTGTTCCCAGCAGCAGGAGCTCTCACTGCTGTCTGATGGTGCAGAACTTTCAGCTTTTCTTTAGACCCCCAAAATCCCATTAATTAATTCTCTCTCTCCCACTCTCACACCTACCTAAGCCCCAACTCTGCCACTAATTATATGCCCCCATTGCATGTCAATGCTTGCCCAATATCTGCACTCCCCACCCTGCTCAGCAATTAATTCTGCTCCCCACACTTCAAATCAATTCTACCCCCACATCTGACAGTCACCCAGACCCAGCATCAGCCCTGTGCCCCTTCTAGCCTCCACCTCTGCTTCTGCTGCAGCTCTTGGAGATTCTTCACAGCCTGCTCTCAGGCCTCCGAGGGTCAGCGCAGCTGGCCCCTTTTCACTCTCCCTCCCGCCTTTCTCAGGCCTGGTATTGCAGGATTCGGGGACAGGAGAGCAGGGAGCAGAGTGACTCAGTTCATGGGGAACTGCTGGGATCTTTCTGCTCCTTCTCCCTTCTCTCCTACACAAAAGTATTCTCTGGCTCCCATAGCAGGGGGGAGAGTTCTGCCTGCCCCCTCCCCCTACTTCCTGAGCAGAGAAGCCAATCAGAGGTACAGGCTGGACTGGAAATGTGTGATGGCTGGTGTTTCTCAATAATGCTAGCCTGGCTCCAGAAGGGGTCAAAACTGAGTTAGATGAAATGGCTGGAGCTGGCAACTATTTTTAACTCAGACACTAATTAACAGATTTCCTTGTAAATTCTCATAAAAAAAATTTTCTGTATGCAAAGAGGGTGTGTGTGTGTGTACAATCTAATTAACCAAAGCAGTTAAATCCCTGATTTAAACCTTAAATTCAACTCAACCTTATCTATGGAGTGATGATCAGTGCTTTCATAACTTTGTACTACTGGGTGTCTGTTTCACCTGTCTTCAGTTGAAGAGTGAATCTCTTCGATTGTTGACTTTAGTTTCCGCAACTCTCTCTGGAAAACTCTTACCATGTACAGGCAGAGTTATGAAGCAGAAATTTCAAGGTATGCATAAGTCAGTGTTTCTGCATTTTATGAGGCTGTTTCTCCTGTTGCTTTTCTCTTAGATGCTGCTTCTAAGCACGCTGCACAAGGATTTTTTGACTGTCTTAGAGCTGAAGTAGAAGAATTTGATGTTTGTATCAGCACCGTGAGTCCAACATTCATCCGTTCATACCATGTTCAACCAGAGCCGGGCAACTGGGAGGCCTCCATTTGGAAATGTAAGGTTCAAAGAGCAAATGAGAGCCAAAGGAGTGGTAGAAGTGGAGGATAGTGAGGTAGGGGGTGCGTGGATAGAAGGGAGACAAGAGGAAGGTGTTTCAGAGTGGCTCAAAGGTGATCAAAATGCACTAGAGAAATATTAGTGCAGGCATCAGAGTTCACACATTAGTGCAGGGTAGAATTACAACCCAGCCTGTGGAAGTGAGCTTCTGAGCCCAGGTGGACAGCTCTAAAAATAGATGTATTGCAGCTCTTTGAAGTTGCAGTTTGGGCTGGAGCTTGGGCTCTGAAGCCCGCTCCCGTTCTTGGATATACCATAAGTGTCCATTGAGACAGGCCCCCAGAGAGAACAGATGATGGGGGCAAAATAAACGAGAGATTGCATAAATTATGTGAGCAGTGTAGGGAGAGGAGGAAAACGTGAGAGTGTAATGGTGTGTGTAAAAAGAAAGGCGCCAGGCAGGGGAGTGGAAACAAGGGAGCTGTGATGGGGAAAGGAAGTGGAAATGGGGAAAAGTGTTATGGGAGCATGGAAGAGAAGGCCAGCAAGATGGACAAGTGAGAAAGGGAAGGACAGTGGAGAAGGCGTATAACTGGTATATTGAGAAGAAACAGTACATGAGTTCAGCTTGGATGGGAGAAAAACCATGCACCTTTACTCACCATTCTGCCAGAGGAGTTTTCGACTGGGAAAGCTTTTGCAGCCAATTGATTTGATTCTGTTTTGCCAACCCAAAGCACTGAGTCAGGCCCCAAAAATCATGAGAATGACTTAAAAATCATAAGATTTTTTAAAAAGTACTAAATGTTGGGTCTGTTTCTTTACCATCTGGTCTCAGGCTTTAGTTTTCAGTCAGTTTGCCTTTTAAGGCTTTTCCTCATGTCGGGTGGGCTAAAAATTGGGTGTCTTGTAGTCTGTGTGTGAGATGAGTTTGATGGGTCTCAGCTCCATGACACAAGTTCCCCATTGTACTTTGCATTAATGTGGGGGCTTCCAAACTTTTTGCCAATATGACTCCATTTTAGTGATTTATCCTTCTGGGACCACAGACTGCAAGGAAGATGCCATTTTGAAGAGCAAAATGGCATTCTCCACACAGTATGTCCTCATACGCACCGTCTTGTGTAGTCCATTGGTTTGACAATGATGTTTTCAAGCTCTCTCTTTTTGTGAGTTCTGGAGTGACTCTGAAGTCCAAAGTGTGATGCACATACTCGTAAGCAGATCCGGCAAAGTCATTGGTGAGTGTCTTGGTAGCTATAGCAGTGACATGAAGCTTTTCCCTTGCTGCTGGCAGTCAATTATTTCTGTCCCCTTCAAAGGTTTGGAAAGCTCTGTGTGTTGAGTTTTGCCATACTGATCTATTTGATCGGCCTTCTCGAGATCATCCAGTTTTATTGCACCAAAGCCTGTGCTGTTTTTGATGCTATACTGGTAGCGCTTTCTGGGGTGGCCTTGATTCTGAAGTACATGTGCCAATTATCCATAGAAAATATTTCTGGGGAGTTGATGGTCAGGCACCCTAATGATGTGTCCAAGCCAGTATAGCTGGGTTTTTATGAGCATGGCCTCAATGTTTGTGGCATTTGACTTTTGGAGAACCTGCAGGTTGGTAATTTTATCTTGCCAGCAGATCCCCATAATGGTGTGCAGAGACTGCATATGTCAGGCCTCTAGCTATTTGATATGCCATTTGTATGGTGTCCGGGTCTCACAGCTGTAGAGGAGAGATGTGAGCACAAAAGTATTGTTAAGTTTTATTTCTGTTGAGAGGGTTATGTTGTGGTATTTCAGGACTTTCTTACATAGCTTTCCTAATGAATGAGAAACTTTCTCTACCCTGTTAATGATTTCTTTTTCAAGCGCTCCATCATTGGATACCTCAGTGGTTTAAATATTGGCCTGCTAAATCTAGGGTTGTGAGCTCAATCCTTGAGGGAGCCATCTAGGGACACAGGGCAAAAATCTGTTGGATGATTTAATTGGGGATTGGTCCTGCTTTGGACAAGGGGTTGGATTAGATAATTTCCTGAGGTCCCTTCCAACCCTGGTATTCTATGATTGGAGATGTTGCTGCTGATATAGATAAAATTGTCAATTTATTTTAGTTGGGCTCCACTAATGGAGATGTTAGGAATATGACATGGAGGGGTAAAAAATGATTGATGCAACACCACAGTTTCCCCCAGGCTGATTGTCTGAGCGATTCGGTGAACAAGAAGTAGGACTGAATGGACTTGTAAGCTCTAAACTTTTACATTGTTTTATTTTTGAGTGTAGTTATATACAAAAAATCAACATTTATAAGTTTTATTTTCACTATAAAGAGATTACACTACAGTATTTGAATAAGGTGAATTGAAAAATATTTCTTTTGTTTATCTTTTTACAGTGCAAATATTTATAATAAAATAATATAAAGTAAGCACTGTACACTTTGTATTCTGTATTATAATTGAAATCAATATATTTGAACATGTAGAAAACATCCAAAATATTTAAATAAATGGTATTCTATTATTGACTAAAAGTGCAATAAAAACTGCAATTAACTGTGATTTTTTTATCTCACAATTAATTGTGATTAATTTTTTAAATCATTTAATAGCCTCAATTCATACAAATAGTCTCCTCTCCCAAACATCCCTCCACAGTAGTATCCTCCGATTGCCAGCTTCTTTTGATACTGACAATATATCACATAAAATGTGTATTCAGAACTTTGCATAAAACATCAAAGGCCTGACTCTGATCTCTCTCTCGGAATCAGAAGTAATTCCAGTGACATCATAGAGCTCTATACAACAGGTCAAGGACTTCAGAACCAGGCTTTTATTCTTAGCAAAGAAACCAAGACAAATCTGTGGGGTTGTGTAGGGTGTGTATGTCTCCTGAGAGGAGAGTGAATGCTCAGTGTTTATTATGTGGCAGTGTGGAGTTTCCCAGATACCTTAATTGCATTTCCAGACTTTCTAACAGTTTCTAAGGGGCTTTTACTTAATTTACAGAAATTCTGTAGCTGTAAGTGTAATATATTTAGGTGGTGGTGCTGTTGGTGGCAACTGGTAATGTTACCTGAACTACATTGAAATAGGCTTTTAACCTTCTTAAACAGGGGTCTCCAAACTTTTTGAGGCGAGGGCCATATTAGATTTTTGAAGGGGCTTTGTGGGCCATTGCTACGCCCCCCCCACTTTGCTCCTCCAGCCACTGCCACGACCCCCCGCTTTGCTCCTCCAGCCACACTGCTGCCGTGGGCTCCTGTTTGCTCCTCCTGCCTCTGCCATGCCCCCTCACCCTTTGCTCATCCAGCCGCACCATGGGGGCACTCACCCTTCTGCACATGGGGCCGCCGGCAGCAGCACACGCGAGGTGGTGGCGGGGGG
The DNA here is from genome assembly GCA_007922305.1 of Dermatemys mawii. Lineage (NCBI taxonomy): Eukaryota > Metazoa > Chordata > Testudines > Dermatemydidae > Dermatemys > Dermatemys mawii. Next base: position 3,033,875 of record ML677373.1, read on the forward strand.
GGGCAGTGGCGGCTTCTCCACGTGTCTGCTCAGCTGGGGCCTGGGGGCCGGACAAATCGATGCCGTGGGCCGTATCTGACCCCTGGGCTGTAGTTTGGAGACCCCTGTTCTTAAACAAAGCTTCTTGTCTGGAAATTTCTTCAGGGTTTTAAAACCATTAAAGCGATACTCAGTGTTGGAAGGACTTTCCAACTCACACAAGGATTGTGTGTATAGGAAAAGGAAAGCCAGGAGAAAGAGGGAACAGAAGGAGATATATTAGAGGAAAGCTGTAAAACGATTACATGAGCTGGGGATGGAAGGACAGAGGAGAGGATGGGGCCAGAGCCGGCGCAAGCTTTTTTGTTGCCCTAGGCGGCAGCATTTCTGCAGCAGCTTGCACGACCCCCGTCCACTTCTGTGGCATTTCGGAGGACATACCAGGAAGCGCCCAGTGGCTGTGCGAGCTGCCACCAAAATGCCACCAAAAGCTCCAAAATGCCGCCCACAAAATACGATGCCATCCTAGGCGACCACCTAGGTCACCCAGTGCTTGCACCAGCCCTGGATGGGGCAGATGGAGGGTAGGAGTAGGAGGAACTAGGGGTTCAGGAAGCAGGTTGGAGTCTTCTTAGCACTAATTCACAACTGGTTTGTCTGTTGCTCCATCGCTCCCTAGGTCTGCCTCGGTGACGCTATACTTTTGTCCTGCTCCACACTATCTGGCTGCTGCTCACTCCTCTCTGATCTGATTTACAGTCTTTTTCAGAAAGCTGGCATATGGCGTGCACCCAATGGAGGTTGCTGAGGAAGTTCTGCGCACGGTGAGCAGAAAGAAACAGGAGGTGTTTATGGCCAACACCATCCCCAAGGCAGCTCTTTACATTCGCACTTTCTTTCCGGAATTGTTTTTTGCCATAATTGCCTCTGGTGTTAAGGAAAAGCAGAAGACGGAAGAGAAATGATTTGGTTCAGCTCTTTTTTCTGTTTGTGGCATGAATAAAGTCTCTGTTTCAAGAGTGAGTGTTTTCAGCTTCCCTTTCAGTGAACAATAAAGCTGGCAGTAAAGCCAGGTTGCTGCCAGACTACAGACTTTAAAGAGTCCACCTCTCCCAAAGCCAGTGATTAAGATAAAGTATTCTGTTATTTGTATTAAATTAGCACCTAAGGTCCCATGGTTTTGGGATATGCATGGACACAGAATGAGAGACAATCCATGCTCCAGAAAGTGGACAGTCTATAACTGGATTAGATCAGACTCAGACCTGGAGAGATGGAAGAAGGGTACATCACAGTTCCAAAGTTACACAGAAACCCTTTCACTTTATTTTCATTATAGTAAATCTCACTGCATTTACTATACATTGCATTACATGTTTTTGGCTTGGCTTAGTTACTTTGCAGGAGCCAGTCCCTATGCAGCATGTTCTGTTCCCAGCCATGGTGAGTACAGCCTGAGCACCAGGGTGTGAGTTGGGGAAATAAACGGGGAATAGCTCATGGGCATGAATGTATGTGTATAGGGCAACTGAATGGAATACTGGCACCACTTTCCATAGGCCAGGGTGATTTTAGTTGATATCGTGCTCCTGAGGGTAACAGAGACTGAAATGGAACAGCTCCTGCAGGTGTCCGGCTGCAGACCAGGGCTGTCTGCTGCTAGCCTATGCCACTTCTCCTATTTTTGTATCATCTGCAAAATTTATCTGTAATAACTTTGTGTTTTCTTGCTAAAACACTGATTAAAACATTGATAAAATCCTTAAATAGCATAGGGCCAGGGCCGGCTCTAACTTTTTTGCCGCCCCTAGCAAAAAAAAACAAAAAACCCTCCGAGCATCGCTCCGCCGGAGCAAAAAACAAACAAACACACACCCCCACCCCTGAGTGCCGTCCCACCGCCCCAAGATTACCGCCCCTTAGAAGGCGCCGCCCCAAGCACATGCTTGGTGGGCTGGTGCCTGGAGCCAGCCCTGCATAGGGCAAAGAACTGATCTTTGTGGTACCCCACTGGAAGCATGCCTGCTTGATGATGATTCACCATTTACAATCAAACACTGAGACCTATCAGTTAGCCAGTTTTTAATCCATTCAGTGTGTGCCACAGTAACTTTAAAATGTTCTAGTTTTTCAATCAAAATGTGTAATACCAATCAAATGCCTTAAATAAGTCTATGTGTATGACATCAACACTGTTCCCTTTATCAGCCAAATTTGTAATCTCGTCAAAAAAGATATCAAGTTAGTTTGACAGGATCTATTGTCCATAAACTCATTTGATTTGCATTAATTACATTGCCCTCCTTTAATTTTTTATTAATTGAGTTCTGAATAAACTGCTCCTTTATCTTCCCCAAGTTAATTTTAGTTGTGAACATAATTAGTGGAAAAAGGTTAAAGATTCATGAATTGTCACCATGACCTGTTATATACTTCTTTAAGAAAAGATGCAAGAAGGAGACAGACTGAATTTAAATAGAGAGGTTCTATGCTAACATTCAAAGACGGTGCTACGATTATGTTTGATGAACAAGAGGAGTAGTGGACTAGAAATCAATGGACCAAAATTAGTGCTTTGAAAATTAGGCCTACTTGGGAGGGCAAAATAACGAAAGGAAGGACCATTCCACTTGTCACCATTTTGGAGGCTCCTTAAAACAAGGCAAGAGGGAGAAAAGGAAGGAACCTCCCTCCACTGTGGCGGCAGCAGCAAGATTTTTATTTTGTACTCCAGCAGGCATGCTTGACCGTCATTGCTGCAGCAGCGAGGACCCCAACCTGATACAGGTGAGATCCTGCTCTGTCTTCCCCTCCCTTTTGTGTCTTTTTCTGTTCCTTATGATCTCCTTTTCTCTTGACTTGTCACCTGATCCTGAAATCAACTGTACTGCTTGGCACCAGCACAAGTGGTGAGATGGTCCATCCAACTCGGCTCACTGGAGGAGAGCCAGTGAAGGAGTGGGACCAGATCAGACCAATCAGATCAGGTCACTGATTTGGTGACTGTTAATACTTTTAGCTCTTTGGGCCCATTAAAACAACAGTCCCCATATGAATCAGGCTGTACAGGAATTGCCCAGTGTTAATCAGGAGAGAGGAGAACACCATCAATAACAGAAAGAGACATCCAAGTTACCTGAGAATAGTAAAAGGCAATGAAAAGGATGCTGAGATCTGTCTACTGCCCTGGGAAATTGAAGTAGGACACAGTGAAGTAGCTGCCAGAGGCTCCGAGGGGCTCTGTTCTTTTAAAATATTTTCTTGAAGTGGTCTGCTGGCTGAATAAGTGAATACGTTCTCTCAGTGCTATAGAGGACTTCTGCCTATGTAGAGATTTCACAATGATCTCTTCTAACAGAGTTTAAGAACTAGTCTTACAGCCTGTGCTTTAAGAGGCTCACAAGACTAGCACAGGAGATGTAATTTATGCAATGGGAGCTGAATGGTTAGATCTGGATACAGGAGAGAAGTTTCTCAGGCACAACACTTAATTGTGGTGAGCATGACTGATGTCCTTCCTGCTCCCAAAGCTTCTCATTCAAATTATTGCTCACTAAGTAAAAAAAAGTTTCATCTTTCCAAATCTGCCATTTTAAAAGCATGTAAGAATCCATGGACCTGCTCAATCTGTATGTACGGGGATCAGTAGAGCAGATCAGCCCAAGGTCCATCTGGTCCAGTTTTCTGTCTTGATGTGACCAACATGATCAGCTTCAGAGACAAGTACAAGAAACTTCTGTAGCAGACAGTTATGAAATAACCATCCCATAGAGGTTGTTCCTTCCTAACCCTTCTCAGTTAGCAGCTGGCTTATTTACTGAAATATGAGGGTTCATCTAACTCTTACTTTTCCCTACCAAATGTTATTGTGGATGTAATCATTATATGTAGAGACATCTATTTTTTTTAAAACTCTTACTAAGATCTTCACCTCAGTGATATCTTGTGACAGAAATATTCACACGTTAATCATGTGTTAAGTAAAAGCATATTTATTTTGACCAGTTTTCAATGTTTTGCCTTTCAATATCATAAGATATCCCCTTCTGCAAGTAAGCAAATAAAGGCACCTGATTTACCATCTTTAGACCATTCATTAGTCCAGGGGTAGGCAACCTATGGGCTGCATGCCGAAGGAGGCATGCAAGCTGATTTTCAGTGGCACTCACACTGCCCGGGTCCTGGCCACTGGCCCGGGGGGCCTCTACATTTTAATTTAATTTTAAATGAAGCTTCTTAAATATTTAAAAAACTTATTTACTTTATATACAACAATAGTTTAGTTATATATTATAGACTTATAGAAAGATAAAATGTTTTATCTTTAAAAATGTTAAAATGTATTACTGGCACATGAAAGCTTAAATTAGAGTGAATAAATGAAGACTTGGCACACCACTTCTGAAGGGTTGCTGACCCCTGCACTAGTCTATATTTCTGACAAATGCCCTTGTAAGGATGCGCAAGACATTGTGACGGTAGACTGCTAAGGGCGCTCTCATCCTCGACTCCAGGAAAGGAAGGGGTGCTCACCCCCACCCCCACCCCCACTCCAGGGGGTGTGCGCTCATTTCCCCCACACACACTCCTGGGAAGGAAACGGTGCTTATTTCCCCCCCACTCCTGGGAAGGAAAGGGTACTTTCGGCCACTGTTATCAGTCTTTGCCCTGTTATCGCATACTTCCCATGCCGGAGTACTTGGCTTTCAAGGTCTGCTTGCTTTGAAATGAAACACCTGTTTGCATCGTGTGATACTAACAAGACAGAAACAAGGTATTACTTATTCATGAGGTATGCATGAGATGCAAATGTTCCTGTTATTTCTTTGCCTGTGTGCCCACGCGCAGTGGGCTTCTTCCCCGGGCATTGCTCCGATGCGTCGGGTCCCCATGTAGGTGACAGCAGCGAAAGGGAGCCCCCGCTGCGGGTGTGTCACTTTGCCTTCAATAAACTCACTACTTCTATTCAACAGCTGTTTGCGTGCCTCGTTCCTACGGGACAAAAAAGTACCCTGCAACAGCCCTCTTGTTAGTCTTTTCTATATACTAAACAGTCTCTCCTCATAAGAAAATCTTTCCAAGACTTTAATACTTTCCATTGCTCCTTCCAATTCTGCAAGATGAAGGGGGAACAGGAACTTTGCACAGACCTCTGTCCCCAGAATACTGTCACAGACACCATATCATGTAGTCTTCAGTAAACTATGATTCCCCATAAATATGCACATCAGCATAGTGGTAGCAGGGTCATTTGGCACAAAAACACCAGCACTCACAGCATGGGTTTCTCATTCAGCTTGCACAATAATACCCTATCACTTCCAGCTTGTTTATAGACATCAAATTCCATCAAAACCCTGACAAAGCCCTGGCTGGGATGATTTAGTTGGGATTGGTCCTGCTTTGAGCAGGGAGTTGGACTAGATACCTCCTGAGGTCCCTTCCAACCCTGAAATTCTATGATTCTGTGATAACCATCCTTACGGTGTGTGACACATGGCCAGAAAGGGTTAAGCATCTTACAGGATAAATGACCCAAATTCAATCTTTAGAGCAGAGGTGGGCAAACTTTTTGGCCCGAGGGCCACATTGGGGTTCAAAATTGTGCAGAGGGCCGGGTAGGGAAGTCTGTGCCTCCCAAAACAGCCTGGCCCCGCCCCCTATCCAACCCCCACTGCCCGTGTCAGAACCCCCGACCCATCCAACTCCCTCCCCCCTGCTCCTTGTCCCCTGATCGCCCCCTCTGGAAAAACCTCCCACACTCTAACTGCCCCCCCAAGACCCCACCCCCTATCTAAGTCCCCCTGCTCTTTGTTGCCTGACTGCCCCCTCCCGAGACCTTCCCCCCACAACCACCTTCCCCCAGGACCCCACCACCTAAGCCCACTGCAAGCCTTGCTTACCGTATGCAGTTGGGCACTCCAGCCTGAGCGGTGGGCCTCGCGGCTTGGCCCAGGTGGCACCCAGGCCCGGGAGCTCAGGGCCTCATGGCTCACCCCGGCCTGGGACCGCAAGGCCCCGCAGCATGAAAAGCTCAGCCTGGCCCCGGCCTGGGAGCATGGGCCCTTCGGCACCCCGCGCTGGGCTCAGCCCCCATGCCAGGAGCTGCGCTTGGCCGAGCCCTCTAGTAGGGAGCCCCGCAGCATGCTGCACTTGGCCCGGCCCCCCGGCCAGGAAGTGCGGGGCCCAGCGGCACGCTGTGATTGGCCCAGGCCTCTAACCCAGGAGCCCTGCGGCATGCTGCACTTGGCCCGGCCCCCCGGCCAGGGAGCGTGGGGCCCTGAAGCACGCCATGATCGGCCCAGGCCTCTGGCCCGGGAGCTCTGCAGCGTGCTGCGCTTAGGCTCAGCCCCCACAGCTGAGCAGTGCGCGGCCCCGTGGCACACCACAATAGGCTTGGCCCCCGGCCTGGGAGAGTGGGCCCCCGCGGCACGAGAAGCTCGGCCCACCCCCTGGCCAGGGAGTGTGGGGCCCCGCAGCATGCAGCAATTGGCCTGGCCCTCCAGCCCGGGAGCCCCGTGGCGTGCCGCGCTAGGCTCATCCCCCGGCCAGGGAGCGTGGGGCCCCGCAGTGTGCCGGAATCGGCCCTGTCCCCCCGGTCGGGAACACGGGGTCCCGCAGCGATCGGCTTGGCCCCCCCGGCTGGGAGCGGAGGGCCCTGCGGCGTGCTGTGATCAGCCCAGCTCCCCAGCCGGGAGCGTGGAGCCCTGCGGCGTGCCATAATTGTCTGGCTCTTTGGCCCTGGAGCCCTCCCGGTGTGCCGTGCTAGGCCCATCCCTGCCCGGGAGTGCGGGGCTCTGCGACTTCTGGCCCGAGCTCAGCGAGCCAGATAAAAATGGCCGGCGGGCCACATGTGGCCCGAGTCCATAGTTTGCCCATCCCTGCTTTAGAGATAAGTTAGAAAAGTATGTAAATAGTAATTAGGGCCATCATGTTTGATAGACTAGAACTTTGAAATGCAAACCTCTATTGTTAGAGAATTAGATATGATATTAAGTGTATGTGTTTACTTATATCCTATTAGATGTTAGCCATGTAAGCAGACAGTTCCTGTCTATCAGTATAGCTGTTGATTCAGAGATCAAAAGGGAATATTAACATTCAGCTGAATCTTGGGTAAAATAATGTCATTGTTGATATGTCTCTTTAAAGTTTGTGATAAGCTGCCTAATGGATAAATTGCCTTATGTTAATCCATGCAGCTAATTATGAGTGATGCTTAGGAAATAGGTCTACTTCAAAGTCTGGATGATTGCTTGTTGTTCGCCTAAGGACTGTATGGTCAAGAGGCTGCTAGAAAACTATAAAAGACTCTTGAGACCTGATCCTTTTTATCTCAGATCTGCTTTATGCTTTGTGCAGCGGGAGCTTAAGCTGTAAGACTGAGATCTCCAGTTCTATTGGGATCACCCTGAATATGAATATTGGAATATAACCTATGGACCAATTCTGAAAGAACTCTTTGTAACTACAAAGCTCACCATCTCTACTATGAATCTGATCTCAGAACTGTATTCATGTCTGTATGTATATTGACCTTTTAACCATTCTTAGTTCATAAGACTTGGCTGTAAGCATGTATTTGGGTAAGATCTGGAATATTCATTAACCTGGAAGGTAATGTGTCTGATCCTTTGGGATTGGTAGAACTTTTTTATACGATGAATAAGATTTGTAGTAGACCTCAACATATTTGACTTGAGTGTCTGGGTGGAGGCCTAAGGCTGGGTTACTTTAAGGGAACTGTGTTCTTGGCTTCTAGGTAACCAGTAAGCTATTATAGAAACTGTTTTGTGCTTCCTTGGTAAATCTATTGGAATATCCACCAGCTTTGGAGATTGTCTGCCCCATTCCTTACAGTTTTTCCTAATCGAGTTACCTCAGTGTGGCTCCCCGGATCTCTGTCACATGGTGAAACTAATCAGTGTAGCCTGAAATCTGCTGAATTTGGCTAGGAGGTTGCATCTTCAATGACAAATAACCTATTCCAGTTCTGGTCCAAATTATGGGCCAGATTCTTTATTGCCATGGCCCTGGTGTTGTCATTTCTACTAGTAAAGTGGGTGTAAGCCAGTACTATTCTGATGTAGTAGTGTTCACACCCACTTTGCACATCTGTAAATGACTGTACAAGATGCAGGACAATGGAAAATATAGCTGATTGCCTTTTGTGGACCACTCTATCTGACTCAGTTCCACAAACACTATGTCTTGCTTGAAGCATTGATAAAAGCATTTCTCTTTACAAAAAATAAATAACGCTACACAGATACATTTTAAATTAATAAATATAGTAGAACATATTTAGCAATACTCTTCACGGTGTGGCTCCGGGATATTGTTTAAATCTACAAACATTGAAATGCTGGCTGGATTATGTATGTCCTTTAACTGATGCACCAAGTCCTCTGTAGTGCTATGCAAAGAGCTGACATACATACTCCAAGCTTTCTCTGGAACTCCAGGATCTGGAAACTTGCGTTTATTCTTTAAACTTCTCTCCAGCTTTTTTCGTTTGTGCTTGAATTCCAAAATAGTTTTTGTGTATCTGTTAATGGTGGTGACAGAGGCAGCCATACAGCAAGCAAAGGAACCCCATGCAAGACTGTCAACAAAAAGGCTTGTTAGAAAGTGACAGCAGTTTTGCATCCACATCATACTACTGTCTCCCCCAAATACACTGTAGCAACAGTGATCAAGCTATGGAATATCCATTTATTGCTATAAATTATGGATTAAATGGGGGAACAGACTCCTAATGGAAGGTTTTAACAGCTACTGTAGAACTACACAGCTAAAGGTGAAGCAGAGTTAACTGAATACTTACGTTCAATGTCTACCTTCAACTGTATGACCATTAAACAGCGTATTTGTGTGTTCTGGAACAAAATGATTCTTGGCATAAGTGAGTGTCTATGAAAGAAGGGTCCCTCCTGCTGAAACAAACTGGTGCATGCAGATAACTCAGGGTACGGCTACACTACCCGCTGGATCGGCGGGTAGTGCTCGATGTATCAGGAATCAATTTATCGCGTCTCATCTAGACGCGATAAATCAATCCCCAAATCAACGGCTGTACTCCACCTCGGCACGAGACGTAAGCAGAGTTGGCAGGTGAGCGGCCGGGGTTGACCCGCCACCATGGGGACAGCCAGATAAGACGAACTAAGATACTTTGACTTCAGCAACACGAAAAGCATAGCTGAAATTGCTTAGTTCGAAACCCCCACCCCCAGTGTAGCCCAGGCCTTAGTGTGAGTAAGAAATTTACATTAAGCAAAGCTATATCTTGCTAGAATTAAGTTTTGGGCCCTAGAAAGCATGTTATTTTCATCTGGTTTGTAACCCTTTCATAGCTCTTTCACTCTTGCTTGAAATCACTGAAATCTGTATTTGAATGGGGGGCACTCACCTCCCGAGCACCATCTGCTGTTCCATTTGGTAATGCAGGCCCTTTCCTGCTCCTGGTGCTCCCCGTAAGTTACTGACCTCACCAGGTAGATCTTCAGTGGCTCAGCCCTCCAGCCAAGTTGCATAGTCAAAAAGTAAACCCCTTCCAGGGATTATAAGAGTTCAACAAACTGTTCGCCCTCACTAGGGTATTCAGCTCTATCTCTGAGCCCTATAAAAAAATCCCATCCTTAGATCAGGCTTCTAAACAAGCCATGTCTCCCTCTCAGCACTTGGGTCACTTTCCCAGTGGCCAGTGGGGAAACCCAAGCCTGCCCACCACTCCAGGTCCCAAATCAGGGATCCCATTCACAGCTGCTACATGCTGCATCCTTTAATTAGTGGCTGCTGTTTTTCCCTGAGATGCTTCCCACCTAGTCTCTTTGCCACCACCTCAGGGTTACAGTTCTTAGTTCCTCTCTCTCTCAGATCCAGTAAATGCAGCCCACCAAACATCTTGGGCCAGCAGAGCATCCCTTTAATCCTAGCCAGAGACTGAGCTGCTCAACCTTGCAGCTCCTTTTATTTGAGCATACTGGACTCTGATTGGCTGCTTCTGTGTAGCCTTTCTAGGTAGGCCTGGAGGACTCACCTTCACTACTCCTTCCTGGGGCAGAGGGCAGTGGGATTGCAGGGCCTCCAGTAGGGGGTCACGAAGGGCTAGGTGCACCCTGTCACAACGTTCTTTGTTAATAAACTTATTCTTAGTGTTTACTACAAAACATTTTAGTGCTGTGTAGTAAGGTGAAATATATAATCCCCACTGAGCTACCAAGTTGTTATCTGTAACTGGCTCTTTGGAAGCAGTGAACTTGGGATTATCTCTGTGAGGGTCCAGTAAGAGGAACTGGACATTGCATGGGAGGTGGTTTTGGGGAGAACTGGGATCAAAAATGTTGATAGGAACACTCTGGAAGAAGTAAATGAGCTGGTGGAAGTCAGGGTGAGACCATTATGCTGTGAGCTGGCTGCTGGTGCCAGAGGTCTCAATCAAAGCTATACAACACAGAAGAACCCAAGGTTAGAGGGCAAGGAGTGAAAGAACCCCTTAATAGGGTGGATAAACCCCCAAAACATCATAGGAAGAAGATCAAATAACTTTTAAGACACTTTAAGCAGGACCACACCATCAGTAAAAAATATTAGCTCCACTTGGATTTGGCATCACTACCCCCTGCTTAGCGAGTGAGGTCCGATTTCAATCAAAGGATACTAAGTACAGTTCTGCTGCCCTTTACTCATACCATAAGGATACCAACATTTCATTACCATGCCATTTCATACTAACCTGGATCTTAATACAAAATAACCAAACTTGGCCACTTAGGTGAGCAGATTTGTCTGGTTATCACCTAGACAGGGTCTATGCAAGTACGATCTGCTCCTGAGGGTTTTTCCCCTAATTCTTCACTAGATAGCAGGGGAGAGCCCATTCAGATCCTGCTTACATTCTCCTCCCAGCCAAGAATCTGTTGTCCTGGCAAATCACACATCATATTGTATTGGGTCCAGAATTCTCCTCATAGAGTCTTGAGAAGCCTACTGTTGCTGATTCAAACCTGTGAGCTAGATGTATCAGTTCTCTAACCTTCCCAGGTGCTCATACATTAACCTGTTTACTGGTCTCATAATCCTATTACTACTATTAAGAATAGGGATTGCAGTGTCAGTGAGGACTTCTTGGCAAGGGATGGTAACACTTCCATTGATGGTCCCTCAGACACTGATATAGGCCTCTTCGTCTACTGCTCCAAAAGAGAAGGATCTGGAACATCAGGGACACCTTCCATCTGTATGTCCCCCTGCCCAGCAATCTAGCTGTGTCATCAGAGTCCTGTCTTTTTTCAAGAGATATGGGAAGGCTGGTGGGGTAGACTCATTGCCATAGGCTGGTCGCATTGGTTGAATGGATGTGCTAGACACAGGCCCAAATGCTTCTTCCATGAGGTTTAATGCCAAAATAAGTTCAGCAGATAGAGACCAGAATCTGTTCTCCATTCTAGGATCGACCATGGTAGTGTCCTCCTCCTCAGTCTCACTCTGAGTCATGCTGACTAGGGGTGGGTTAGCCCCAGGAGGCCCACTGCATGTGTTGGGCAATGGTTTTGGTCCAGTTCCTTTTTGCCACCTAGGTCCCATGTTGTGGCTCATTTTTTACTACTACTACTACTACTTCTCTTCTAGAAGGCAAGTCTTAGCGCCAGGTCTTCATCCTCTTGCTCCACTCCTCTAAGATGTATATAGCCATTCTAGAAAGTGTAATTTCCCAAAAATATAACTAAATTGTTTTCCCAAATTAATAGTTTACTCAAAATATGCTTGCAAGGGGCACTGACCCAGGACCCTGGACAAGCCCACAAATCTGCAACCCTTCTGCCAGGTCAAGTCAGCAGCAACAAGGGCCTGGTTTAATATCTAGGGGATCCTATTAACAATAGAAAACAGAGCTCTCACCGAGTAATCTAGGAAAACTGTCTACTACCCATGGGCACCTCTTAGGCCTGGTCTACAGTAGCGGGGAAGGTCGACCTAAGATACGCAACTTCACCTATATGAATACCATAGGTGAAGTCGACGCATCTTAGGTCGACTAACCTGCCGTCCTCATGGCAGCAGCGGTTGACAGCGGGCTCCCCCGTCGACTCTGCCTTGCACCTTTTGGCAAGCTGGAGTTTCAGAGTCGATGGGAGTGCCTCTGGGGATCGATTTATCACATCCTGACGAGATGCAATAAATCAATCCCCAATAGATCGATCTCTACGCGTCAATCCAGCTGGTAGTGTAGACATGGCCTTAGAAGCAACACTTCCTCACTCGCTGAAGGTATGGCTACACTGCAATTAGAAACCTGTTGCTGGATGGGCCAGCAGACTTGGGCTCAGGCTAAGGGGCTGTTTAATTGCAGTGTAGATATCCAGACTCAGGCTGCACTTCACAGGATCTTAGAGCCAGGGCACCATCCCATATCCAAGTGCCTACACCGGAATTAAACAGCCCTTTAGCCTGAACCCTAGTCTAATGGCCCATCCAGCCACGAGTGTAGACATATCCTGAGTCTGTACATAACAAAAGAAACCTTTTATTAAAGAACTAAATAAAGCATTTGGGAAAACACTGCAAAAATTACTTGAAAGTATACAACCAATAAATAAAACCCATGCCCCACTGTTGAGCAGAATCCTTTGGCTTTGTTTTGCACCTTGTGATGTGAAAGTCCAACAGATGAATGTGTCTCTAATATGCATTCCCCCTTTTCTTCCACTGCATGCCATTCATGGTTTGTTGTCCAAGGTCAGCAGTGTTCCTAGAGTCTGAGAATGTGTTTGGGTGGGTTTGCCTCCCAGCCCCAAGAGGAGAGTGTAATTGAGTAACACCTCCACCTTTGCTCATCAACGTTGCTGCAGTTTCTGTCACAGTCATTATTCTACCCGCCTTGCTACGTCTTTTTCAATGCTGTGTCCCGATGTTCCACCACTTAGCCCAATTCTCACTGCTTTCAGCTTTCTGCTGATTTCACTGGGCAGTGGGGAACCTCTCTGCTGCTACCTTTTCTACATTGTCTTTTCACTGCAACACTAGCTCCACAGCTGGTTTAAGATTTAGCTCCTTTAGAACAGCTTGTCAGTACATGCAGCTCCAGTTATTGACTAACAACACCCCCGAGCCCACCAAGATTCTCAGCTGAGTCTAGTCAGCTTTGCTTTTAAACACTGGACAAGAGAGGATCAGATAGATCTAAAGATTCACTAGACAGGACTGCAACGCAAGGCAAGGATACCTGTACCTATCTTCTCTAACTTTCACTGGGATTTGACATTGTTAGCCTCTGCTTAACAAATGAGGATCCATTTAGGGTCCAATAGGGCATCCAAAATCCAGTTTTGCTGCCCTTTATTCTTACAATAAAAATAACAATATTACATTGTTTCAGCATTCAATACTACAGTGAATTTTTACCAAAACAGCCAAAATTAATCACTTTGGCAGCATATCCCTCTGCTGATTACCTAGACAGAGTAGGGATGTCTATGCAAATACAGTCGGCTCCTCGTATCCTTTCCCCCTACCCTAGAGGTCAGGAAAGAGTTCATTCAGACCCTATGAGTAGTTGAGGGCTATAAAGTAGCTCAGATTCACTGCCGGGGAATGGGGCTCAGTGGAGCATTTCTGCCATGTACTTGCCTTCTCCATCCTTGCCTCATAAAACTGACCAAGGAAATCCACAAGGATGCAGAAGTGTACCACAAATTATTCCAGGGATGGGGGAAATACTTTACACTGAGAGACTTCAAGAGCTTGGTCTGTTCAGCTTATCAAAAAGATTGAGAGGTGACTTAATTACAGTGTAGAAAGGCTAGATACACAGAGGAACTTAGGCACTGCAAGGCTGAGCGTCGCATCTACCATGTAGGCATCCTGCTACCCAGTGCAATCCTCAGCCCCACGTTTGGTGCCCAGCTTAGGAGATACATGACTCTTGCATTTGGGGAGGCTGGGCACAAGCTCCAAAAGCTTCCTAGAAGTGGGAGGGGTCACAGGTATCTGGACTGTGGACCTGCCCCCTGTTTCATCCTGAGCCCCAGCCACTTCTCGGTCTCCTCCTACCCGAGGCCCTGCCCAGACTCCATCCCCAATCTGCCCCAAAGCCTTGCTACCAGTTGGCCTCTTCCCCTAAAACTATGTTCCCACTCCACTCCCGTCCCCCGTGAGGACTCCGTGTCCACTGCTTGCTCCTCTCCGCCTCCTCCCCAAGGACCCCCACCTGCCATTCACTCCTCTCCGCTCCTTTCCCAAGTCCCCCATCTGCTCCTTTCTGCCCTCTCCCCCGAGACTCCCTTGCCTTCTCCTATCCACCCCCGCCCACTGCTAAAGGACCCCACCCCAGCCTAAGGGGAGGTCCACAAGACCTGGAAACCAAATGATTCTGGGGAACAACTAATGAAATAACAGGGACGGGAGTTGGGTCAAAGGGTCAAAGGAAGGGAACCTGATGGGGACATCGAGCAGAGGACCCCGGACAGCACCCACTGCTCCTCAGAGGCGTCAAGGGAGTCAGTGGATGCCACCCAAAGGAACTCTGCCCGGATGTGTGAATGAACAGAGGATCGGAAATAGGTCCCACAGTCACAGGAGATCCTGTCGACCGACCGCCTCTCCCTGGTAGCAAGAGAGTGGTTGATGGGAGGTATATAAGCCATAAGATGATCAAGGCTTTATTCCCTGTGGACTAGAGAAAGGTTATGACAGGTTAATTAGAGCACCTGGAGCCAATTAAAGCCCCACCCAAAAGCTAATTAACCTTCCCCGCCCCCACCCGGCTTCAGTCAGATGGAGAGAGGGAAGGAGAGCTGACTAGAGTATGGAGGAATACTGTTGTTAGCCAGAGGACCAGAGCAAGGGAAACCCTGCCTAAGCAGAGCAGAGGGACTCCCCCAGCACAGAGGATTGAGGGAAACCCTATCCAACGGGAGAGAGGGTAAGCAGCCCGCAAAGCTGAAGGGACTGGGAGCCGGGGTAGGAAATTGGACATGGGTCACTTCCCCGCTTCCCTCTCTCTCCCACTGGGGCACTAGCAGAGCCCACAATGCCCAAGAACAGGGGTAAGGGGTGGTGCCCTGACCCACCACACCAAGAAAAAGTGTGGGACCCACCACAGTAGCGTTGGCCATTTGCCACACTTTGCATTTATCAACATTGAATTTCATCTGCCATTTTGTTGCCCAATCACTGATTTTTGTGAGATCCTTTTGTAGCTCTTTGCAGTCTGCTTGGGATTTAACTTAACAGAAGACTGAAATAAACTGAATGTTGGGGCAATATTTAAAAAGGGTAAAGGGAAAAATTATAGCCTGTCAGCCTGTCATCAATCCCTAGCAAGATAATGGAGTGGCTCACATGGGACTCAATTAAATGTGGGTAATGTAATTAATTCCAATCAACAGGAATGGAGGAGCTACGTTGCTGCCCTAAATGCCAGAGGCATAATGGGTACTAGCTAACTAACTCCCTCATTCTCAAAGTGCCTGAACAGCTTTGGTTTAAATTTCCCCAAAACGATTCCGACTGAGGCAGGCACCTGGCTTGGAAAATTTCATCCTGCATTGTTGAAGTTGTAAAGTTATAAACAACTGAAAACAGGTTTTTATAAACTGTCAGCCAATCCTAATAATAAAGGGTGCTAAACAGCCCATCTACAGTAACAATAGATAATAAGACCCATGGGACAAGAAGGCCCCTGATTGGTGCAGAAGGGTGGGAGGACTCCCCAACAGTGTCCTGTGCTTGAAGGTGGGTGATGGAGTGGGAATCATGCCAGCTGCATGCCCTGGTGATGGTACCTGCTTTCCTGGAACTAGGGGACCTTATACCATTAGACAAGACTACAGAAATTACAAATAAAGAAGTTAGTTGTGGAAGTTGGTTGTAGTTAGTTTCATCAGTGGAAAGCTCAAATCCGAGCCATTAGTTGTTACTTGAGGACTAGGGCTGCAGAGAGAGCAATTTAAATGTTAATGAAACAGTTAGATATTTTAATGCAAAAATTACCAGTAGGACCAGCCATAATCCCACATCTGTGGTCTCCAGTCTTCTGGACCAAGGTTGACAGTCATTTGAAAGACAGTTGTGTACATCATGTGAGCGACCATGCCAAAGAGACCTAGAAAAATATAACTTTGTAAGATATATTAAAAAATAAACACATGCAAAAACCATTTCTGGCATTTTATTAGAGATTATTCCAGAATATGGAGAATGTTCTGTGAAGTATTTAAAGATCTAAAAATAGCTGAAAAATTCTTTACATTGTAAAGAGAATGTAACACCCACCACACTGCTGGTGCTGCTCCAGAAACTAGTAACTCATACGTGGGAAGCCCCTTCTGTCAGGGACTGAGTTGTTACAGTCACCTCTACGCAAACCTTCACTGTGCACTGGGGAATGAGGCTGGGATATTTAAAAGGTATTGCAGGGAGTTAAAGTGTACAAAACCTACTGAATTTCAGTGGTAGTGGAGTGCCTTACTCCTTTAAGCTGCTTTTAAAACCTTATATGAAATTCATCCTGAGTAGTGTAGCTCATAGGGCTAGCTTGCCTTCATTATATTCTGCTGTAATGCAAGGAACCTATAGGCCTGTATCCTGTAAGACATTAGCTTCAGCAGTTTAAGCGTAAGGTTTGAGGCCTATCAAATTTGGCACAGATAAATGGCCCAATAGAAAACCCCAAGTATTGGGGAGCTGAAAACAGAGTATTTAAGGGGAATTTCAGACCACAGGAACATGAATCCAACTACAAGAATGTCAAGGTAATGAAGTGGTATACAAAACAATAACAGGTACATGAGCTACATCTGCAGATACCTGACCACCAGAGGGCCATGGCAATGAGTTAACATATATGATAATAAGTTGAGATCATTGATATACTAACTTATAGGACAGGGGTGAGCAAACTATGGCCCGCGGGCCAATTTGGCCTGTGGGACTATCCTCCCAGCCCCTGAGCTCCCAGCCAGGGAGGCTAGCCCCCGGCTCCTCCCCTGCTGTCCCCTCTACCCTGCAGTCTCGCCAGCACTCTGAGGGGCGGGGCTGCATGCTCTTGTGCAGCAGCATATCTAGTCCAGCTGGGCCACGCAGCTGCCAGACATGCTACTCTGAGCAGCATGGTAAGGGGGTGAGGAGCGGGGGTTGGATACGGGGCAAGGGGTCCCAGGAGGCAGTTACGGGACAGGGAGCAGGGAGTGGTTGGATGTAGTGATGGTTCTGGGGGGCCAGTCAGGGAACAGGGAATGGGAGGTGGGGTTGGATAGGCATGGGAGACCCGGGGAATCTGTCAGGGGGTGGGGTTGTGGATAGGAGTTGAGGCAGTCAGGGGCAGGGATCAGGAGGGGTTGGGTAGGGGGTGGAGTCCTGGGGGGGCAGTTAGGATGGGGGGTCTTGGGAGGGGTGGTCAGAGGACAAGGAGCAGGGGGGATTAGATGGGGATGGGTTCCCAGGGTGGTGGTGGTGGTGGGGTCTCTGGAGGGGGAGGTCAGGGGAAAAGGATCAAGGGGATTGGATGGGTTGGGGATTCTGAGGGCGCAACCCTCCATACAATTTTGCAACTCTAATGTGGCCCTCAGGCCAAAAAGTTTGCATGCCCCTGTTATAGGAGAAGGACACTCTTACGTTAGTAAGGGGAGGAAATACAAATAATAAAAGGGGGGGGGGAACTTACTGAATATGCATAAGACATAGTGGCATCAGCATAACATATTATAAAAGTTGCATCCCAGACTATGGGCAGTAGAAAAGAGAGAGAGAGATGTAGCCCTTGGGAGGTGCCAGAATGATGGCCACTGGTGTTGAGGGGAAAGTGATGGTGATGAATAAGGTGATGGTTAACATTTCAGTTCATTCTGCAAGGGATGGTGTGAGCACAAAGTCAATGTCCCACCTCAACCCCACTTAACTCTTATTTTGAAGGTGTAAGCCGGAGTGTAATGGAATGCTAAACTGTAGTATACTGTTCAGCCACTACATGGCACTGTGTGTCAAATACCTTATTTAAGCTAATCTCAGCTCTACTAGGCAGTTCATTGAAGGCTCTTAGGATGAGCATATGTGGTATGTGTCTTGCTCAGAAACAAGTTCTGTAGCCATTCCATATCTTGTACAGGAGCATGACATAGTGTCAGAAGTAAACTAGATTTGGAGGAGAACAGAAGCAAGGCGAACACCTATAAAGGTTGCAGATAGCAGAAACAAAGCAACAAAGGTTGCAGAATCTCATCAACATGCCATGCTTCAATGCCCCAGAGAACTTGATCTTTGACAAACCTTCACAATGGACAGACTGGGGGCATCTTTTGTAAGATTTTGAACTGGAAACGAGTTCCACAAAGACACTGGAGATATATAGGTCTCTTCTTTAATTTATGCTATGGAGAAAAAAGAAGAGTGTATCCTTAAATCCTTTGATTTTACTGAAGAGAATCACAAAGATGACTATAACAGTGTTCTGGCTATGGTTGATGTATATTTTATACCTTAGAGAAACAATCACCATCTTGTAGTGGTGGAGAGGCTTGCGTGTCTTAATGACCCCAAGAGCCATGCTACCTGGAGTCATGTACTCTTTTAGGGCTACCCATGGCAGAACAATCAAGGGCGAGGTTCCAGACAAAGTGTGATCCAAGAAGTCCCTCACAGCAGAGCAGATGGAGGATAACTGCACAAGAGAGGTGAAACTGTTGTATAGTGTTACAATGGCTGTGAAGGTGGATGAAGGCTGCAGCAAACAGACCTTTGGGTCAGATTTTTAAATGATGCAGACAGGTACCCAACAGGACTTGATTCCAGTACCAGTAGAAGTTAGATGCCTAGGCTTTTTTGAAAATTCTTCGAGGTGGCTATCTGTATCTCTAGGTGCCTTTAAAATCTGACCCTAAGTCATTTAGGTCAGATTTTAATGAAAATGTTACTCTTTGACTTTGTGTAGCATCAAGACACATTAAAACTGAAGTTAAAACATAGACCTCATCAAATCCACTTTCTGTATAACAAATGCAAGATAACATATAAACACCATGCAAAGAGAGGCCTTCAAGCCAGAAAGGGGAGTCAAGCAGAGATATAACTTTAGTCCAAATCTTTTAAAAAAATACACATCAGTGACCAGGGCTCCATGTATTCTACAGCCCAGTATTTTCCACAAAATTCACCCCCTAGCCAGAGTTCTGATTTGCCACATTCATTTCAGTCAGGACTCCATAGCCTAGCTCTCTAGAGAGTAGTGCAGCAGGGGAGGCCTAGGGAGCAGGGAAATTTACTGTTAAACCTGGCTACAATCTCCCACTTCCTAGCACACTCTGGAACCAGTTAGTTCTGAGTGGGGTCACCAAGACAACCATACAACAGCCAAGGCCTGGGCAGCCTGACTGTCTGAAAAACAGAGCGAAAAGACATAACTGTAAACAAAAATATGCAAAGACAAATGTTCTGCCAGCGAGCCTTTTCAGAGCTGTTGCTGTGGGGAATGCGGGTGGGGATAGTGACAGCAATAAAGAGTATTTCATTGTGATAGAATAAATTGGCAAAATTGTGGAATTTAGGGATTGCCACCACAGAATTTGGTGACTTTGTTCTGCAGAGTACACAGGAACCTGTCAATGAATTACAAACCCTGTTGAAATAATCTCTTATCCTGGGTATCCTACTAAAGGACACAGACATACTATCACCCACACAAGAAGATCTTCAAAGAAATTTACACATTCTGCAAGCCTACTGTAATACATGGCCCTACTGGTCACTCTGGGGAAATACAAATCAGGATCTCTCAGAAAAAGGCCAGCACCAACTAAGAGATTAAAGTTTTCATAGTTTCAGACATTTTAAGGCTGCAAGGAACACCCTATGTTCATCAGATCTGATCTCATGCATAACACAAGCCAGAGAATTTCATATAGGGATTCATCAAGACCATACTTTCTGGTTGAACTAGAGCACACATTTTAGAAACATATCCAGTCAAGATAATGGAAAATCCACGACATTTTTAGGAGAGTAAAGAATGCAGGCCAAACCTACAGAAGCAGGACTGTACCCTGGAAAGCAATGTCTCTGAAAAGGTCATTGTGGACAAACAACTCAACATAAGCACACAGTCAATGCTGTGGCAAAAAGGACTAAGGTGATCCTTGGATGTACGTATAGGGTAGTAGTGAGAAGAATCAGAAGCGAATTTATCTCTGTATATGCATTGGGAGACAGATACTGGAAAACAGTGTCCAGTTCTAGAGTCCACATCTTTTAAAGAATATTGAAAATTTGGAGAAGATGCAGAAAAGATCTACAAAAATAATTCAAAGACGGGGAAAAATGCCTTCCGTTGACAGCACTCAATCTGTTTAGTTTATCAAAAAGAACAAGAGGTGATTTGATTAAGAAGTATATGTATGTTCAAGAGAAGAAAATAATAGATACTAAATAGCTCTTTAATCCAGCAATGAAAGAACCAATGCAAGCAAATTCATATTAGAAATAAAGCACAAATCTTCAATAATGAGAGTAATTAACCATTGGAACAAAATACCAGTGGAAGTGGTGGGTTCTGTAGTTCTTGATGTCTTTTAATTCATGATTGGATGCTTTTTTGGAAAACATACTTTAATCCAATACAAACTAATATGCTCAGTACAGGAGTAACTGGATTAAATCCTGTGCCCTGTGTTATACAAGGGGTCAGACTAGGTGATCTAATGGTTCATTGTGGTTTTTAAATTTATGAATCATTATGTACCAGTTCTCCAGTTACTGTTTCATTTGCAAATTTTACCAGCAATGATTTTATGGTTTCTTCTAAATCACTGATAAAGAAATTGAATAGTATTTGGCCAAGAACGGATCACTGGGAAAACCCTAGAAACTAATTCCCCCTGCTGATACTCACACCTTCTTGTCAACTGTTTGAAATGGGCCACCTTGATTACATTGGCCTCATTAGCACTAAAAAAGTGATTTTCACCTCTTCTTGTCATCTGTTGAGAATAGCCCACTTCCACCTTAATTGAATTAGCTCATTAGCACTGACCCCCCACTTGGTAAGGCAACTTCCATCTTTTCATATGCTGTGTATTTATACCTACTTTATTTTCCACTCCATGCATCTGATTATCTGATTTCATAAGCCCATGAAAGCTAATGCCCAAATAAATTTGCTTGTCTCCAAGGTGCCACAAGGACTCCTTGTTGTTTTTGCTGACACAAACTAACACGGCTACCGCTCTGAATTCCTTAGGAGGATGATTCCCCATTTACTTTTACTTTGGAGATATATCCATTACCTGGTTTTTAATCCATGTAACAAGTGTTATATTAGTTTTGCATAGGGCTAAATTTGTAATCAGTGTTATGCAGCACTAAGTCAAATGTCTTGTAATCATATTGAAAAATTATATCAATATTGTTCGACAAGACCTATTTTCTGCAAAACCATGCTGAGCCCGGCTCTGCTGTCTGGATCTCAGTATGGAACGGGGGGGTTATTTAAATCAAGTCTAATTTCTCTCTCTGTGTTGCATTTTTTAGATTAATGAATTATGCCATTTACAGTAGCATTAGAAAATCCAGGGCCCCAGCCTGCAGTCCCCACTCAGGCAAAACTCTTTGGTTTAAGGATCTGGTCCATAAATTTAGAATTTTACTGCAAAAGCCTTTAGCATTGCAACTCAAAGTTATATCTTGAAAATGTACAATATATAAATGCTAAACTGTACCTGCTAGTACAGTGAATATGGCAGCAAAGGCGTTGAGCTTTAACCCATCAATGACTGTAGTGTAGTAGCACACTTCTATTGACATCAAAGTGGCTCCAGTTAGAAGCAAAATGATATAGAGCAGCTCTGCTACAATTGACAGCCACAAAACACCTGAAAAGACAAATCAATAACACTGATATTATTAGCAGCTATTACAGACGTTTAGTATATTTTTTTCTTCTTGATTTCTATACCTTTAAATCAAGGGTCAAAATTTGTGAGGGTGCCCATGCAACTTCTGACTTTAAAGGTACTTAGCTATCAATGAGACATTCTACATTAGGCTTCATCTTAACAGATAAAGAAGAACTGATCATAGAACTAAAAATTAATGGTAAGAAAGATACCAGTGATCACATTTATAATGTGCAAGCGGAATAGAGACCAGACCAGTAATACATATACTTGGTGCTTTAAAAGGGCCAATTTCTCAAAGCAAAAATAAATTTGGAACCAAATCAGCTGGGAGGAGGAATTAAATCAGAAAAATGTGAATGATATTTGGAAATTGCGTAAGACCACTTTACTAGATCCCTCAAAAGCAGTAATCCTGCAATGGAGCAAGACGACAGTATTGGTCAAAAAACTCATCTGGTTTGGAGGGGAAGTGAAGGGAGCTACAATAAAGTTAAAAATAATATAACACAAATGGAAGAAAGCAGAAGATGATAGTAATGAAAATACATCAAAAGCTAAGAACTGTAGAAAATTGATAATGGAAGCAAAAGGAAAGAAGTTAAGAAGGAATTTTTACAACATATTAGGAACGAAAAGAATCCTAACAATGGGGTTGGTCGGTTAATAGATGTAAATGGTAGAATTATCAATAATAAAGCATAAAACACAGGTGTGCTCAATAAATATCATTGTTCTGTATCTGAGCGAAAAAAAACAGATGTAGTCAGATAATATGATAACACTATTTCCATTCCACTGATGTCTCAAGAGGATGTTAAACAGCAACCACAAAAGTTGTACAGAGGCAGATAACTTGCAGCTAAGAATTTTTTAAAAAGCTGACTGAGTAGCTCACTGGAGCATTAATATTGATTTTCAATAAGTTTTGGAGTACTGGAGAAGTTCCAGAAGACTGGAAGAAAGCAAATGTGGTGCTGGTATTTAATAAGGGATGATCCAGGTAATGATCCTGTCAGCTTCA
The DNA here is from genome assembly GCA_007922305.1 of Dermatemys mawii. NCBI lineage: Eukaryota > Metazoa > Chordata > Testudines > Dermatemydidae > Dermatemys > Dermatemys mawii. The sequence continues at coordinate 3,056,765 of ML677373.1, forward strand.
CAACTATCCCAGGCACGATAATGAAGCAGCTGATACAGGATTTGATTAATAAAGAATTAAAGGAGGGTAATATAATTATTGCCAATCAACATGGGTTTATGGAAAATCGATCCTGTGAAACTACCTTGATAATCCTTTTTGTTGAGTTTACAAGTTTGGCTGATACAGGTAGTAGGGTTGATGAGATATGCGTGGACTTCTGTAAGTCATTGGAATGGTTACTACAGGGACATTTTGATTAAAAACTTCAAAAGATATCAAATAAACATGGCATACTTTAAATGGATTAAAAGCAGTCTAAGTGCAATGAATATAAACTAAAAGATACATCAGAATAGGAAAAGGTGCAGAGAATGGCAACAAGAATGACTAGGGGTATGAAACAGTTTACATAGGAGGAGAGATGAAAGAGACTGGGACCATTCAGGTTAGAAAATAAACTATTAAGAGCAGATATGATAGAGGTCTATAAAACCATGAATGGTGTGGAGAAAGTGAATAAGGAAGTGTTATTTACCCCTTAACATAAATACAAGATCTAGGGGTTACCTGGTGAAATTAATCCCTTTGCCTTCCTGGGAGCACTCTCTGTGGCAAGGCTGGGGGCAGGAACAGGGGCAGAATTAAGAGCAGGGTGGAAGCTGAGGGACCCTGGGACACGTGAAGCATCAGGAGGGTTCCTGGCTGGGTAGTGCTGTTGCACAGACTAACTTGCAGCTCTGGTGGGATCAGGGAAATACCTGTTCCTGGGGGTCATCTGATCCAGACCCTGCTCAGGGCTGCAGCACGGCTGAATCATTGCAGGCTCTGTTGGAGGGGTGAGTCATATCACCTGAGTGAGTTGCCCTAGTCTGGTTGTGGAGTTGCCTCACCTTACCCCCCTATGACTGGTTTGTTGGGATGGTACTGATGGAAGTCACAGATCAGGTTGGGGCCATGGAAGGTGGAGAAGATATTTGTCTAGACTCATTTATTACAAGTGCTACATACATGGAGAAGTGTAAGATAACCCATTGCTCACTGGAAAATAACCTGAATTCTGCCACTGTCCTGTGGTTCAAAGGGGAAGGAATCATGCTCACTGGCTCCCATGAGTGCTCCTCTGGAACATAACCTTCCCAATCTGTTAGGTACTGGGGCTTCTCTGAGAACCTGATTCACCAGTTATTATTCCTGGGCTTGCACCATGACTTGAGGAGAAAGACCATGGTTCTGACCCATGGCCCCAGTTTCAGTGCTGCCCTCAGCCTGGTCCTATCCCTATGTTCAGCTTCAACCCCTGGTACCAGTTCTCACCTACTCATCCAACCACCAGGCCTGACTGCCTACAATCCAGAGCCAGATAGTTTGCATGGACTCTACTGTTTTGGACTCCAGGCCTAGGTGTATCACCTGGGTGCTGCAGCCCCAGAGATGTTGTCCCTACTTCAGAACCTCTAGAACCAATTGCCCAGCTAAATTTAGAGAGCACCTTCCTCCCAGTGCTGGTTCAGACCCTCCAGAACTTCGATGTGTGGACACCTGGCATGAGGCTGCAACGTGGAGAGCAGAGAAACATAAACCTAGGCATCTAGGTAGCTTCTACTGGAAGAATGGAGGCACTGAGTGAGTTTAGGCACCTACAGCATTCGGAAGCAGCTGAGTGGGGGTTTTGTGAATCCCAGTGGGCCTGATCCTAGGATTTTGGTACCTAAAGTAGCAGTTAGACACCAGAATGCAGCAATACAGTTAATGGAAGGTGAAGAGATATTTGTCTAGACTCATTTATTACAAGTGCTACATACATGGAGAAGTGTAAGATAACCCATTGCTCACTGGAAAATAACCTGAATTCTGCCACTGTCCTGTGGTTCAAAGGGGAAGGAATCCTGCTATAACAGGACTCCCCTTGTGTAGAGGGAGGTTGGCATAGCCAGGTGTACACCACCCACTTCTCGCCTCCAGGAGTCTGAGTAGGTCTGGCCAGAGTTCACTACACTGAGGTTACCCCAGGACTGGGAGGCAGTAAGTTAACAGACAGTCACCTATGCCCCCTCCCTGAGCCTCATTAAGCAGAGTTCAGAGTACCCTGTTCATATTGCCAAGCTAATGCACTACCTATCCACACTGGGGTGAGAAGGGAGTTGACGTGTTGGTAGACAAACTCACAAGTACGAATAAAACCTTTTAAAAAGTTTATTAACTACAGATATAGATTTTAAGTAATTATATGTGGCAGGCATAAAGATCAGAGAGAGTTCCATAAGAAAATAAAAACTAAACACGCATTCTAAATCCTAAACTTTTAGACTAAGCAAGAGTTGAATTAAACAGCTTTTCTCACCGCACTGGATGTCTAAATACCTTTAAAATCGGGTCCAATGCTTTGGAAACTCTCACCCTTATGTTTTATCAGATTTGGGCTTCATCCTGGAGTTTGGTAAACCCAAATAAAGCCCCAGAAGCCTTCCTAAGGGATTAAAGGGGAGATTTCCAAAGGCACAAAGGGGAAAATATTTAGAATGCTAAATGTAAAGCAGGAAGGTTACAGAGCCCTGAAGTACTAGAAATATATATTTACCTCGATCTGCAGGTGGAGTCAGACTGATAAAACTTCGACATTTCTCACCTAAAAGACATATACAAATATAATGTTTAAAAATAAAATGCAGAACTAGATGACTACAATGCAAAGACAAAATGTCCTCTTGTATTCAAATTAGCATGAAAGACATTTCACTGAATGCATGTACATATAAACATACATGCTGGTTTTAGTTTAGAACTGCCCCTAAGGGGAGACTTGTTTTAGTATACTGTGCACTATATTTTACAGCCCAACCTAGTGAACAAAACACTACATTTACGATAATAACTGCATAAAATGCAGGTTTCCCAATTATAAATCTGACCTTCATTACAGTATGGTCTTCTGCACATGACCACATAAGGCCCCATATAGAGCCCTCTGAGACACTGATGTTGGTATTTAACTAATCTTTGAACACTGGTTAAGTCCCAAAGGGTTACGGAAAAGTTAATGTTGTGCTACTGTTCAAACAGGATCCAAAAGGTTGACCTTGTTTACTAGCAGCCAGTTAGCCTGACACTGACCCCAGGAAAACAATGGAAAGGCTGATGTGGGATGCAGCTGTAACTGCCATGCTTGGTTTTCAGGATATAGTGATGTGAAGAGGGGAGCAAACACTGGGGAGGAATGCCCAGTTTATTTGTTTTGATTTGGAGAGCTTGATTTTTTAAATGAGATTATAATCTTGGTTGACAAACATAAATGTGTTGACATAATATACTTAGACTTCGTAAGGCATTTAGCTTAGCACTGTATGACATTCTGATTAGAAACTGAGCCCCATATAAAACCAGTGCAGTATCTAATAAATTAATTTAAAACTGGCTAACTGTGCCAAATGTGGAGGTGCTTTTTAATAATTATTAATACTGGTGAGAGGTTTATTGCAAGAGTGAGTGGGTGAGATTCTGTGGCCTGCAACGTGCAGGAAGTCAGACTAGATGATCATAGTGGTCCCTTCTGACTTTAAAGTCTATGAGTCTATGGATCTGGATCTACCAATAGTGTGATGTGTTCGTACTGTATATGGGAATGCGTATTTCACCCTAAGGGGCTGATTGGGTAGCAGAGCCTTTCAATCCAAAGAAAGACGGAGGAGGCCTTTCTGATGGTCTAAGGGTCTGTCTACCTGAATTACTGTGTTCTCACTGGTGCTGCGCTCCATCCCCCCTGCCCCATGTGTGTGTCTCTTAAACTTCTGGGGCAGATCCTGTTGTTCTTTGTGTGGCACTAAGCTGAGCCACTCTAGGATTCATTCTCAATGAATTGTTGGAGAACTTGTCTGTCCTTCTGGGCCCATGAGGTGAATTGTGGGAAGGCACCATAAACCCCTTCTGGACCAGCAAGCCTGGGTGTCAAGCACCATCAAACTCAGGGGAGAGGGTTTGCATGTGGATGGGAGGAGGATTAGCAGCATCACTCAAGGAAGAGTCTGAGTTGGAGCTGCAATGAAGACAGATCCTAATAGTCACCTAACATCTTACACTTAAAAGTCTCTAAGTGATAATCCCAGAGGGAGTAGCTTCAATGGCTCTAGTCCACACTCCTGGGGGACTTTTGCTACCATTCTGAATAGGGTGGGTGAGATTAAGTGAACCAGGTTGAGAATAAGACACACAGGAGGATCTGGCTGTCCAGGGGAATGTGATTGTTTCTCTTCTATTCCTGTAACTGAAGAGGAAAGTCTTTCTAATTTCTAATCACAGGATTCATAAAGCAAATAAATTGTTTTCTGGAAGACTAATTTACTGAAGACAAACTATGAAACCTTCCCACAGCTTTGTAAATACTTGGCTGACAATGGAATTATTCGGCCTCCCACATAGGTGATGGCTGTGCATCTCAGAAGAACAGTTTGCATCCTTTTCCCTTGATTTGGCATCACTAAGTGTGGCTGGGTATGAAACCCCTTTCAGTGCAAGGCTGATTCCAGCAGCTGAAATTGAACAGCTGGGTGAAATGTTCTGCAAATGATTCTCGTGAGGAACATATGCATATGCACCAACTCTGTGGGTGCTCTGGGGCTGGAGCACCCATGGGGAAAAAAAATGGGTGCTCAGCACCCACTGGCGGGCCCCACCAATCAGCTCCACCACTCTGCCCTAGCACCTCCCACCTGCTGCTGATCAGCTGTTCAGTGGTGGGCAAGAGGCATTGGGGAGGGGGAAGGGAAGAAAGTCGGAAAATACTATCTAGGTGTAGCTACTATAAGGTGGGTTAGTAACTGTTTGGAAAACCATTCCCAGAGAATAGTTATCAATGGTTCAGAGTCAAGTTGGAAGGGCATAACGAGGGGGCTCCTGCAGGATCAGTTCTGGGTCTGGTTCAGTTCAATATCATCATCAATGATTTAGATAATAATACAAACTTCTAAAGTATGCGGATGATACCCAAGCTATGGGGGGTTGTAAATGTTTTGGAGGACAGGATTAAAATTCAAAATGATCTGAACAAACCAGAGAAATGGTCTGAAGTAAAAAGGGTGAAATTCAATAAGGGAAAATTGCAAAGTGCTCCATTTAGGAAGGTACAATTGGTTGGACACATACAAAATGGGAAATAACTGTTTAGAAAGCAGTACTGCAGAAAGGGATCTGGGAGTCATAGTGGAACACAAGCTAAATATGAGATCAACGCAGTAACACTGTTGCAAAAAAAAAAGAAGCAAACATCGTTCTGGGATGTATTAGCTGGAGTGTTGTAAGCAAGACACAAGAAGTAATTCTTATACTCTACTCCGCACTGTTTAGGCCTCAACTAGAGTATTGTGCCCAGTTCTGGGCACCACATTTCAGAAAAGATGTTGACAAACTGGAGAAAATCCAAAGGAGAGCAATGAAAATTATTAAAGCTCTATAAAACATGACGTATGAGAGAAGACATAAAAAATGGGTTAGTTTAGTCTGGAGAAGAAAAGACTGAAAGGGGACATGATAACAATTTTCAAGTACATAAAAGCTTGTTTTAAGAGGGAGTAAAGGGAGAAGAGGGAGAAAAATTGTTCTCAATCTCTGAGGATAGGGCAAGAAGCATTAGGCTTAAATTGCAGCAATGGTTGTTTAAGTTGGATATTAGGAAAAACGTCCTAACTGTCAACATGGTTAAGCACTGTAATTGGCTAGGGAGGTTGTGGAATCTCCATCACTGGAGATTTTTATGAGAAGGTTAGAAAAACACCTGTCAGTTTAGAAAATACTAAGTCCTGCCATGAGTGCAGGGACTGGACTAGATGACCTCTCGAGGTCCCTTCCTGTCTCTCAAGTCTATGTTTCTATGAATCTAAGAGTGAAATGTTTACAAGCAAATAAAAGTGAAAACATACATCTAAACGTCTGAAATACATCTGAAGTCTGAAGCTTTAATCTTCCAAGTTTTGGTTCCAGGCTTTGTTAAAATGGCTTTTCTCACAATCGCAAGATGGTTAGAATCTCTTCCAGTGGCCCCAATATGCTGGTGCCTTTGTCTTTTTAGGTCAGGGGTCTCAAATTCAGTTTACCTTAGGGCCAATGCCAGTCCTCAGATCCTCCCAGCAGGCCAATAATGTCACTGTAGATTGTGTTTAAAAAGCCAAACATTTATATTTATATTTTATTTTGAATTTGTTAGAAATAATAAAACTGCCATACAACTTTATGTAACAATGGTCTACAATTTTTTAGAAGTCGTCTGCTTCAGAGATAAAATGTGATATTTATTATGTATTTTGATGTGCTGAATTCAAATATGACAATTAAAACAACTGATTGGCTACTGTTTCTAAGATATTTAAGTTTTTACATTTTATGTCTATGTATATTGTGTAGATAGTAGAGTTTTAATCATAAATTGTAAACCTAGGTCTTTTCATGTCTTTACGGTTGCTTTACATGATAATATTTCACCTGTCCTGTTTATGTAACACTTTAAAAATCAGCAAAAGGGTTATATAAATAAAATGTATTATGAAACAAAAGGCAAAAAACTATTATGTACATAGTTTAGTCCTATTCAGCGTCTACTCGGCGCTTCTTGGCTTGTCTCTTGTATTCATTAAATGGAGCATCTCTTGTCACTGTCCAGCAATAGTCTGCAAGCATTGATGGGCTCCATTTGCCCTGATAGCGTTTCTCCATTGTTGCAATGTCCTGGTGAAATCGCTCGCCGTGCTCGTCGCTCACTGCTCCACAGGTCGGTGGAAAAAAATTTAGATGAGAGTGCAAAAAAATGTATCTTTAGTGACATGTTGCAACCAAGGCTTTTGTATGCCTTGAAGAAGTTTTCCACCAACAACTTGTAGTTGTCTGCCTTGTTGTTTCCGAGAAAATGTATTGCCACTGACTGGAAGGCTTTCTGTGCCGTCTTTTCCTTGCCACACAGTGCATGGTCAAATGCATCATCTCGAAGAAGTTCACGAATCTGAGGACCAACAAAGACACCTTCCTTTATCTTAGCTTCACTTAACCTTGGAAATTTTCCACGGAGGTACTTGAAAGCTGCTTGTGTTTTGTCAATGGCCTTGACAAAGTTCTTCAGTAGACCCAGCTTGATGTGTAACGGTGGTAACAAAATCTTCCTTGATTCAACAAGTGGTGGATGCTGATCACTTTTCCTTCCTGGTTCCAATGACTGTCGGAGTGGCCAATCTTTCTTGATGTAGTGGGAATCTCTTGCATGACTATCCCATTCGCAGAGAAAACAGCAGTACTTTGTGTATCCAGTCTGCAGACCAAGCAAGAGAGCAACAACCTTCAAATCACCACAAAGCTGCCACTGATGTTGGTCATAGTTTATGCACCTCAAAAGTTGTTTCATGTTGTCATAGGTTTCCTTCATATGGACTGCATAACCAACTGGAATTGATGGCAAAACGTTGCCATTATGCAGCAAAACAGCTTTAAGACTCGTCTTCGATGAATCAATGAAGAGTCCCCACTCATCTGGATCGTGAACAATGTTGAGGGCTGCCATCACACCATCGATGTTGTTGCAGGCTACAAGATCACCTTCCATGAAGAAGAATGGGACAAGATCCTTTTGACGGTCACAGAACATGGAAACCCTAACATCACCTGCCAGGAGATTCCACTGCTGTAGTCTGGAGCCCAACAGCTCTGCCTTACTCTTGGGTAGTTCCAAATCCCTGACAAGGTCATTCAGTTCAGCTTGTGTTATGAGGTGTGGTTCAGAGGAGGAGGATGGGAGAAAATGTGGGTCCTGTGACATTGATGGTTCAGGACCAGAAGTTTCATCCTCTTCCTCTTCCTCGTCTGACTCAAGTGAGAATGATTCTGGTGCATCAGGAACCGGCAGTCCTTCTCCGTGGGGTATTGGGCGTATAGCTGATGGAATGTTTGGATAATGCACAGTCCACTTTTTCTTCTTTGACACACCTTTCCCAACTGGAGGCACCATGCAGAAGTAACAATTGCTGGTATGATCTGTTGGCTCTCTCCAAATCATTGGCGCTGCAAAAGGCATAGATTTCCTTTTCCTGTTCAACCACTGGTGAAGACTTGTTGCACAAGTGTTGCAGCATATGTGTAGGGCCCACCTCTTGTCCTGATCTCCAATTTTGCAGCCAAAATAAAGGTGATAGGCTTTCTTAACCATAGTGGTTATACTGCACTTTTGTGATGCAAAAGTCACTTCACCACAAACATAGCAGAAGTTATCTGCGCTGTTCACACAAGTACGAGGCATCTCTGCTCACTTTGGCTAAACAGAAATGTGTCCCTTTGCAAAATCAAACACTGACAAATAAGAGAGCACGACACTGTATGATTTCTAGAGCTGATATAGGGCAATTTGTTCAGCAGAGTGATGTAAGCTTCGTTATGATTGCATCATCCATGACTTCTAGGAATAACATGATGCAATTCATATCATGTATGACGCAATACCAGCTTCAGATTGCATCATTCATTGTTTTGCCTAAAAAGCAAGTACTGTCCAAACCCAGTCATAGATTTATTCATAGATCCAGTCAAAGATGTATTTTAGTCATTTCTGGTTTAAATTGAGATCCCTTCCCTTTATAACTCACTTATCCTCCACCATTCCCATGTCAAGGGTCGTATATACTGACCCAATAGCATATCTTGAAAACTAGAGCCAATCAACAATTTTAAGCATCATTTTCGTTCTCAGTGACCCAAAATTAGTAAAGTTTGACTACATTTATTTCAGAAGCATTTTGGCTGTAGAGCAGTGTAATTCTTCGCCTGCCAGAGAGTTTTTAGTGTTTGCCAGACACCTGGCAATGCTTCAGTTCTGTCAGTTTGTTGACGTTTGGCCTCAGTGACTGAGCAGCTGAAACCTTCAGGATTGCAGCAAGGTGTGTATCAGACAGCTGTGTTCGGTATTTTGACTTGTTTATATTCATCATGGGGAAAAAAGTGATGCTGCCTCTGCCCAGCAACTAATGATGCTGCCTCCATGGCTGACTCTGCCTGGCAATTAGTGATGGTATCTCTGTCCCTGACCCCCAGCCAATGGGAGCTGTGGGGAGGTGTGGGGAGGCAGTACCTGCAGCAGACATTGCCAGCAGCGTGTCTGCATGCGTCTTTCCTCCACGGCTCTCAGTGGGGAGGTTCTTGGGCTGCACATGGCCCACGGGCTGGGACTTTGAGACCCCCGTGTTAGGTGAAGACAGAGACATAACTTTAATAGTCCAGTGAAGCTTTGAAGTGGATTCTTCTGAGACTTATCCTGTAAAGTTTATTCAAGCAGTGAAAAAGGCAACATAGAGTCTGGTGATGAAGGAGGCTCCATGCTCCTTCTCCTCTTCTGTGTTTGCTGAAATGCAACATTTCTTTGTCTCTGTAGTGGGGCAGCTGCCCCACTCCTGCAGAAAAAGGATTAAAACAGCCCTGGGAAGGGCTGTGGCTGGGGGCAAGCTGCTACCAGGCTGAGTGGAGTGGAGCTGGGCTGACTGGGAGGCAGGCTCAGCTGGGGGCCATGCCCCAAACAGACCCAGCTGGCTATATAAAGGCAGAGAAGCCAGGAGCAGAGAGAGAGTCTCCTGCTCTAGCTGATGAGGTGGACAGGCCTGGCTGCTGGGAGCTTGACAAGGTGCCTAGAGGGAAGCAGGGCTGGGGGATGGCAAGAGGAGCTGGGGAAGCTCTGGCCAGGAAACCCCCAGGCTGCAGGGCCTAGGGGATGGTCCAACAAAGGGGTACTGGGGTTGCAGGGGGCGGCCTAGGGCTCTAGAGGCAGAAGCAGCAGGCCAAACCTTCCTTGCTAATGATGAATGGCAATGATACTGCAGTCTGAGCCAGAGAATGGGGAAGTGGTGACTGGCAGTTGCCTAGACTGAAGCAAGGTGGGGATAGGAGTGGGGGTTCCCTGGGGAGGGGAGACCCTGAGACTGTGGGGGTACTGCAGAGATGCAGCACCCTAGGTAAGAGGGCACTGGGGTCCAGGGAGGGACATGGGGCCAGTGGCAAGTGGGACTATGACCTGCAGAGGGTGCTCCGGATGCTGGGATGAGCTAATTCCCTGGACGACCAGCGGGAGGTGCTGCAGGGGCGAGTCGCCGCTCTGCTACAGTCTCCTGCCATCTCTTCCCCCTGCTGACTCAAGGACCCTGTTTATTATTTAAGTATAAATTAAGGTAAAATTTAGGATAAACCTGGTTAACATCTTTTGCCTATGCAGCGTTGTGTGGGTTTGAACCTGTGATAATGACATCATAAAAGGGATTCATAACTTCATATATAACGGTGCTACACACAGTTCACCATATTATTGATCAGCCAGTTATTAATCTTCCAATGATGCTGAACAAGGCATATTTCCCACAAAGCCTGTTGTAGTGGTGTGTAGGGTGTGAATATAGGGCTGCTTTTGGTCACACTCCCCCCTTGCAAAGCTGCAGGAGGGCTAGCCAGTGGCTTAGCCAGAAGCAGCAGGTTAGAGCCCTCTTACAGTCATGGAGGTCACTATTACCTAAATTTAGAGACTGCTGGGTGTGTCAGGCTCTTGTGCTTCCCCTCTAAACTTCCTTGCAACATTTTCTTTTTCACTAGCTCTTCTGGTCACTTGGGAGCTGGCTTTTCAAAGCCATGTTCCTCAATAGCCATGCCCCCTTATCAAGGGATCCTACAGGGATTAGGGATCAAAGGGTGACAGGCTAACACCTTGTTAGGAAGCTCTCAGCCTTGCCTAGCAGGCTGCTAGGCTCAGCACATGGCTCCTCAGACAGAGCACACTCTAAACTTCCATTAAGCAGCACATGGCAAGCAGCACGTATACAACAAACAAACAGACAACAAACTCACTCCAAATGTCACGTAGTTGCACCTCCTTTACCTGGAAAACTCCCTAACAAAACTCCCCTGGTTGCTTCTCCAGTTTGCTATCTCCTTTATCTGCTTTATAAGAGCTATTCAGCAGTTCTGTTTCAAGCAGGTTAGCACATCCACACTACAAATGAATATGAAGCAGAACCACTCTCAGATATTCACGCACTTCAGAACATAGTACAATGTGGATGTTGGGAAAGAGGACTGGAGGAGGGTCAGAGAATCTATGGCCAGAAGGGGTCACTGTGATTTTCTAACTTGACCTCTTGCATAGCTCAGGCCAGAGAACCTCATTGAATTAATTTCTCTTTGAACTAGAGCAGATCTTTTAGAATCTTGATTTAAAAATTGTCACTGATGTAGAATTCCCCATGGCCTATGGGGGATTGTTCCAATGATTAATAACCCTCACTGATAAAATGTTATGTCTTATTTAAGTCTGAATATGTCAGTCCTCAAATGTCAGTCCTCAAATGTCAGCCATTGGATTGTGTTCTATCATTGTCTGCTAGATTGAAGAGCCCATTATCAAATATTTGCTTCCCGTGAAATACATATAGTCACCCTTAGCCTTCTCTTTGGGCTTGGTTACACCGGCACTTTATAGTGCTATAAAGCCCCCACGAGTGCTATAACCTCCTCCCCGTCCACACTGGCAAGGCACGTAGAGCGCTATAACAGCTGAGTTATAGCGCTATTGTTAATCCACCTCCGCATGGGGAATAAGGGCTGTAGCGCAGCTGCTGTAGCGCTACAGCAAGAATGTGGACACCCACTGCGCATTAATTGGCCTCCAGCCCATCCCATAATTCCCGTTCGAGCCACTCTGGTCATCACTTGCAAACTCTTTTGTCCTGTCCTGAGGTGACCACACGTCAGACCCGCCCTTTAAAGTTCCAGGGAAATTTGAAAATCCCCTTCCTGTTTGCTCCAGCCAAGCGTGGCGTGCTCTCAGGGAATCCTTGCAGGTGATCATTCTCATTGATCTGATTGATTGCTTGGCGTGGTCTCAGGGAATCGTTGCAGGTGATCATTCTGATTGATCATCATGACTCCACGTGCCATGCCTCCTTGCAATAGGCGATCCCCAGCATGGAGCAATAGCGAGGTGCTGGACCTCATCAGTGTTGGGGGGAAGAGGCTGTTCAGTCTCAGCTGTGGTCTAGCCACAGGAATTTTGATACCTATGGGCAGATATCACGGGCGTTGGTGGAAAGACGCTATGAGTGGGACACTCTGCAGTGCCGTGTTAAGATAAAGGAGCTTAGGAATGCGTATCGCAAAGCCCACGAGGCAAGTGGACACTCCAGGGCAGCCCCGGTGACTTGCAGATTTTATAAGGAGCTGCACGTGATACTTGGTGGTGATCCTACGGTTACTCCATCGACCACCATGGACACTTCCCAGCCCACCAGTGAAGGGGGGGGGTGAGGAGGAGGACGAAGAGCAGGAAGATGAAGAAGAGGAGGAGGATGAGGACGAGGCGGCAGCGACCCAGGGCACGGAGGAGTCCCAGGACGCATGCAGCCAGGAGCTCTTCTGGACCCAGGAGGGCAGCCAGCCACAGCGTCCGGCGGTTGCAGGGGCCAGCTCAGCAGCGGATTGCGGAGGTAAAGCTGCTTTTCTATGGGGAAGGCAGGCAGCTTGGGGTGGAAAGGGATGCAGGGGGCATTCCACCCGGAGCTCTTCTCAAGCCAGGAGGAGGGCAGGGGGGCATGCAGCCAGGGGCTCTCCTCTAAAGCCAGGAGGAGGGAGGCCAGCCACAGTGTCCGGCGGTTGCAGAGGCCAGCTCAGCAGCGGATTGCGGAGGTAAAGCTGCTTTTCTATGGGGAAGGCAGGCAGCTTGGGGTGGAAAGGGATGCTTGCATGGTTGCCTACATGTGGAATAGAGCATTGATGTAGTCTATCACCTCGCGGTAATCGTCATCAGTAATCTCTTCAAAGGTCTCAATAAGAGCACTTGCAATGCACCTGCGCAGGTTTCCCGGGAGAGCCAGCGTGGCCCCCGTCCCGGTCACGGTCACTAGTCCCCACCACTGTGCTACAATGGGTGGGGGGAGCATTGCTGCACATAGGCAAGCTGCATATGGCCCTGGGTGGAAGCCGCCTCTCATTAAAATCCCTTCCCTTTGCTCCTCAGTGACTCGAAGCAACGAGATATCTTCCAGGACAAACACCTACGGAGAATGTTGGAACAGTGTTCAGAGTAGGGCTCCTGCCACTTCCCAGCACTCCACCCCACCCCCCGCCACAGCTTTTCAGGGCAGGGAAGAAATCCTTCCCCCTGCCTGCTGCTCAGAGTGGGGCTCCTGCAACTTACAGGCACTCCCCACCCCTTCCCCTGGCACAGCTTTTCTGGGGCAGGGAAAAAATCATTTCCCTTGCCTCTGGAGTGCACTCACCATGGCAGGGGCTCTGTTGCTGTATCTGTGCTCTCTGCGGGACAGGCAAACGGGGAATGCGGGGGAATCATACGCATGTCTGCTCTTTACAAGGGAACCACTTTTAAATGTATCTTTTTATTTTAGAAGGGTCGTCCTTGAGCCCTGTGCCATCGCTCTTATTAACAGCTGAGAGGCTGAGGCGACTGAGGAAGCGGCCACAAAGGAGCAAAGAGGATCTTGTACAGCAAGTAATGCAACAGGCTCTAACGGAGAATCGAGTTGCACAGAGGTGGAGGGAGAACGAGAGCAAGTTGAGGGAGAAGGCGCAGAAGGAGAATGCGATTCACCACCGGAAAAGCACTGATAAGCTGTTCTTATTACTGCAGCTTCAATTGGAGACTATGCAGTGGATTGTCACCCTTCAGGAGGAGAAGCACCGCGCTCTCCACCCCAATTATCATTTGCCCCAAATCCCTTCCCCTTCTGTGCCTCAGTACCCTCCAGGCCACTATCATCAGCTATATGGTTATCACCATCCACAGCTGCCTCCAACCCCTCTGTCTTCACCGAACAACCCCCAAACCCAGGACCATTATCCACTGCAGTCAACCCTAATAACATGCCTTACTGCCCTCCGCAAATGGGGTTTGGGGGACATGGCCACTGTGAGGGCACTGGAGACTCGGAGACCCGGACATATTCCGATCTCTGACTGACCCCATGTCATCCCCATTGCACCTCCTCCGGCTTCCCCCTCACACGCATCACAATATTTTCTTTCAGCAACCGAAGTACCTGTTCAATAAATGAATTGTCTTCTTAATAAATGGGTTTCTTTATTAAGTGTACATACATTATTACAGGCTACAGAAAAGCAAATGCCTGTTCCTATTAAAAGAATGCTCCCTCCCTCCCTCCCTCCCTCCATCTGCACCTCACTTTAGAACTGGCTTTCAGCCTCAAAATGCTCCCTCAAGGCTTCCCTGATCCTAACAGCCTCGCGCTGGTCCCCTCTAAGAACCCTGCTCTCTGGCTGGGCATATGTGGCCTCCAGGCATTGAACCTCCGAGGACCATGCCTGAGTGAAGGCTTCGCCCTTCCGCTCACAAAGATTATGTAGGGCACAGCATGCGGAAATAACCACGGAGATACTACCCTCAGCCAAGTCTAGCCTCCCATAAAGACAGCGCCAGCGCTCCTTGAGACGCCCAAAAGCACACTCCACAGTCATTCGACACCGGCTAAGCCTGTAGTTGAACCTTTCCTGACTGCTGTCCAGGCTCCCTGTGTAGGGTTTCATGAGCCAGGGCATTAAAGGGTAAGCGGAGTCACCAAGAATCACTATGGGCATTTCCACTTCCCCCACGGGAATCCTCTGGTCTGGGAAAAAAGTCCCGGCTTGCAGCTTCATGAACAGGCCAGTGTTGCGGAAGATGTGTGCGTCATGCACCTTCCCAGACCAGCCAGCGTTAATGTCAGTAAAACACCCACGGTGATCCACAAGCGCCTGGAGAACCATGGAGAAGTACCCCTTTCGGTTAACGTACTCGTCTGCTAGGTGGGCGGGCGCCAGAATAGGTATATGGGTCCCATCTATCGCCCCTCCACAGTTAGGGAAACCCATTTTTTCAAAGCCAGCAACAATGTCATGCACGTTACCCAGAGTCATGATTTTTCGTAGAAGGATGCGATTAATGGCCCTGCACACTTGCATCAGCACAACTCCAACGGTCGACTTTCCCACCCCAAAGTGGTTGGCCACCGATCGGTAGCTGTCTGGTGTAGCCAGCTTCCAAATCGCGATGGCCACCCGCTTCTCCACCGGGAGAGCAGCTCTCAATCTGGTGTCCTTGCGCCGCAGGGCGGGGGCGAGTTCAGCACACAGTCCCATGAAAGTGGCTTTTCTCATTCGAAAGTTTTGCAGCCACTGCTCGTCGTCCCAGACTTGCATGATGATGCGATCCCACCACTCAGTGCTCGTTTCCCATGCCCAGAAGCGGCGTTCAATGGCCGTGAGCATGTCCGTTAATGAGACAAGAAGCTTCGTGTCAAACGCATTCACCGCTTCGATTTCGTGTTCAGACTCATCACTGTCATCCTGCATGTCAAGGTTTAACTCCACTGCACACAGAGATGTGCTGGCGACAGTCGTCAGCATGTTCCTCAGCAGTTCTGGATTCATTGCGGCACACAACAATGGAAGACGGAGCGCGCCTTGCTGAAACCATTGAAAGATGGCGCCGGAGGTGGAAGGAAACACAGGGATTGCTGGGATATGCCAAAAAGCATCATGGGTAGTTGAAACAGGATACAGAATGCCCCGCAAGTGATGCCCCCCCCACCACAAGGCATTGCGCCAGATCGGGAAGAGGTGTACTGTGGGATACACGCCCTAATGTGCTGCTCTTAATGCCGCGTTAAGTGCTGCAAATGTGGCCATGCTATAACGCTGGAGCATCTCAGCGTGGACATACAATAGCGCTATTCATATTACTGTATAAGGGGACCGCTATAACCAATAGCGCTATAATCTTGTAAGTGTAACTGTGCCCTTTGTTAAACTAAACACATCAAACTCCTTAAGTCTATCACTATAAGGAAGGTTTTCCAATCCTGTGATCATTTGTGTGGCTCTTCTCTGAACCCTCTCAAATCATCAACATCTTTCTTGAATTGTGGACATCTGAGCTGGACACAATATTCCAGAAGCAGTCACACCAACATCAATACAGAGGTAAAATAATCTCTCTACTTCTACTCAAGATTCCCCTGTTCATGCATCCAAGGTCCCATTAAGCCTTTTGGTCATTGCATTACACTGGGAGCTCAGATTCAGCTAACTATCCATCATGATCCCCAAGTCTTTTTCAGAGTCACTGCTACTTAGGACAGAGTCCCCCATCCTGTAAGTTTGGCCTACATTCTTTGGGACTTCTTTTATATACATTTGCATTTGGCCATCTTAAAACTCATATTGTTTGCTTGTAACCACTTTGCCAAGTGATCCTGATCACTTTATATCAGTGACCCATCTTCTTCATTATTTACTTTCCCTCACTCTTTTTGTCATCTGCAAACTTTATCAGTGATGATTTTATGTTTTCTTCCAAGTCACTAATGAAATATTAAATAGCATAGGGCCAATAACCAATCCCTGTGGGACCCCACCAGAAACACACCAATTTGATGATGATTCCTCATTTACAATTACATATTGAGATCTGTCGGTTAACAAGTTTTTAATCCATTTAATGTGTGCCATGTTAATGGTTTAGTATTCTAGTTTCTTAATCAAGATCTCATGCAATAACAAGTCAAAAGCCTTACAGCAGTCTAAGGATATTACATCAACACAATTAACTTTGTCAACCAAACTTGTAACCCCATTTTAAAAAAAGATATCAAGTTATTTTGACAAGATCTAGCTCCCATAAAATAGATTGGCATGCTGATTAGCATTAATGCTATTGCCCTCTTTTAATTCTTTATCAATCAATAAGAGACCACAGTAGAGGGCACAGGGGAGGCCAGGTCACCAACTCTTGTGATGTAGTTTGTGATGTCCCAGGTGTGAAGAAAAGGGACCCCTCTTCCCCAGATTCCCTTCCCTTCATGACTGTGGTTCACCAGCCTAACCCTAAACCCAGGTATGTTGTTACTAGGGTAAGTTGAAAATTTTGTGTTAACTTGTTTTAGACTGAGAATTGGGTTTTAAACTAAATGTAATTTTTCATGAAATATGTCTGTTGTCTTTGAAAATGTTTGATTTTGATCAGAAAACTGAAAACCCCCAAACCAAAACGTTTTTGGCCAAAAAATGAATAGTATTTTTAACAAAAAAGAGGAAATATGTATGGTCATATAACATGTGTGCACCTTTTTGCAATAGAGAGGAGTTGAGACTAGACAATGGATGCAGCTAATGGTGACGATCGAGGCGCAGAGTTTGAGGAATGGGATGGAACTGTCATGTTAAGTGCATAGAATAAAAAAAGAAAATTCATCTTGATCCTGTGGTCCAGGGGCACTTGGCCTGGCCTTCTGCCTTGGCTCCCTAAGCAGCAACTCCAACAAGAACTAGGAAATCCAGATGTCTTCATACAGGACCTTTCCCCACTGACACCATACACTCACATCCACCTTCTGCTTCTCCAGAGCCCATACTTGGCTGAATGGTGTGTGTGCATGACTGGGCTAGTAGGGCAATAGCCATCCCAGGGTACTCTATGGAAAAGGGCCAATCCTCAAAGAAGGGAGAAAAGAATGCACAGGAGATTGCGGAGCAGAACTAAGGTGACCAGATAGCAAGTTTGAAAAATTGAGATGGAGGCTCATGGGACTTTAAAGGATAAGAATATAAGAATGGCCATAGTGGGTCAGACAGGTGGTGGGCCCTCCAAACTCAGTCAGTTTGCTTCCCCTCCAGGTGATCTAAAGGATGCCCCTGCTTCCTGCTCCAATAGATTTGTGTAAACTTGGCTCCAGCCTCTTACACTCACAAGTAAGTCTCAACCCCTCCTCCCAGCCTCCATCCAGATCCCCTGAACAAACCTCATTAGATTGGTTCCAATCAGCTCATCCTTTCAGCCACTCACAGCTCAAGAGACAAAAGCTCTCTCACCTCTGCAGTCTCCAAGGATCACTTCTTCCAGAATGTCTGTTTCCCATCTCCTAGTCTTTGTTTTGTCCTAACAGAGGGACTTCTCTGCTGATCCCTGTTTACAATTTAAGATGTCAAGCCCAGTGCACAGCAAAATTGGGATCCTTAGATTTATGGCTGCTAATTGCTGAGGGTTTGATGTTTATGGGTCTGGACTGATTTGACTCTTCTGTTGTCTTTTTTTCTGTTTCTCTCTCTCTCTTTGGGACTACAAGGGCAGTAACTGTAGTAACTTAGAAATCCGGACTTATAGTGCGCACCATACTTGTACTAAATAAACAGCCTTATTTTGCAAAAATGCAAGATCAATCAGCAGTTTCATTTTATGGCAAACTAATTTCATTCTATGCCATCTTGGTGTTTAGTGTTACTGAGAGTGGGACTAGGTTATGTAAAAGTATTTATGATTAATAAATGGCCAAGCTATTCTTCTGTGGGGAAAAAATGCTCTTCTTCTGCCTTTGTTTAGGAATGACAGCATCATGATGAAAAGAAAATGATCAAATTTCATCTCCTTAGAGTTAGGCACGGAGAATGAGGAAACCCAGAAAAGAGAATCCATTTCTTTTACAATAAAATGTCATTCTTAGCACAAAATCAGGGACTCTCTTAAAAATATCTACCTAGGAAACACACCTCACATTGCTGTAGTATTTGCACAAGATCTGCTGTAAATTAACATATGTACATAACATGACATTCTAAAATAAGAAATAACACTGCCCTTCCTACTTTGCAGTCAGAGATCTAAAGAGATTATTCCCATCAGACATGTTTATTTTAATCCAGTTCACAGATAATATCAGAAAAGTAAAAAACAATTCCAAACAATTTCTTTCTCATTAAAAGCCTTTTAACTTGATTTATTCTTCTATTCAGAGCAGCTTGTTAATTTCTAATGGTTAATTTCTAATCAATTAATGCTCATTTACCCACCTAATGCTAACCACTGAAATCGAGAATCTGCACTGCAGTGTGATGTTCTAAACTTCATAACAGTTATTTCTAAGGGTTTATTTGAACATGTTTCTGTCTGATCTTTCCTGAAGCTTTAGATCTTCTCCCTCTGGAGAAGTGGCACCCTTGGCTGATACATTTCCCCCTCAAAAAAACATACAGCAGCAGGAGAACAGGGAGAAGGAGATAATCAGGAATCATTTTAGCTAAACACTTTTTGAAATAAATGTGTCTGGATGTCACTCACCTTCCTCATTAATAATCTCCTCACATGAATACCAGATGCCAGCGTGAAACTTTCGGTCAATGAACTTGTCATCGCCTGTCTCCCAGATATACTGAACGGCGTTGCTATTATTCAGATCAGAGCTATTGAAGCGGATGCAGTGAATCCCTTTCCCCTGATCTGTACAGAAAGGTTTTGCAACTTTTCTTGTCCCTTCACACCAGTAACTGCTGCTAAATGCTGTGATGGAGAAGATTAATGAGAGAAAACTGAGCGAGAGGGCTGCTGAGGCTCTCTGCCGTCTGTCCATGCCCATGTCTGAAATCTGCCTACTTGCAGGGCCAGCATCAGTGTTGAAGTGTGCTGAAAAAACCAGGGATAAAGCTTTTCATCTGGTTGTATGGGGAAGCATTCACTGAAATTCACTCTTCAGTTCTGGATTTCCACCAGTGAATTGTACCAGTTGGTAGTTAAGATGATAAGCAGAAATCATAGGCTCATTGTTTAGCAAGAAAGAAAATAGGACACAGCGGATTGGTCCAGTCAGTGAAACTTGTGCAGAAGATGTAAAGGGGGAAAGGATGCTGGATGCACGTCTGTTGAATCACAAGACTCAGGGATTAGTCGGTATCAGCAAAAGCAACGATGAGTCCTTGTGGCACCTTAGAGACTAACACATTTATTTGGACATAAGTTTTCATGGGCTATCCCAGGCACAGGTGTGTGATACAGAGAACATTCCTGACTAGGGAGGGCAGCTCAGGCTTCAGAACCTCTTGTTACATGTAATACTAATTTCTGAAGGAGCGAATGTTATTTGTAGGGGGATTCTTAAGGAGATAAGCCCTGTCCTTGAGATGGAGCAAGGGGAGTGCTCCGTAGCCCAGGGGGACAGGAAATCTGTTTGGAACCATACCAACTACAAGGGCAAGAAGTGTGTGTTTGCCTTTGTCATTAATGGAGCCACTGCAGGCTGCCCCCAGTACTGCAAAGTGCCTCCGTGGAATGCAGGTTGGTGAAGTGCCTGAGGTGCTGTTCCTTCTGTACTGGTGCCAGTCCTGACCCTTCCCCAGGGAAAGGAAGAGCAGGCTGGGGTACACTCCAAACAAGTGAAGAGATGTGTCACCTCTTACTGTGTGACCCTCATTGCCTCGCAATGTCTTGCTCCTGAAGCTGTTCGCAACAAGTCAGCCACAAGCACGTACTCTATCTCTATGTACTGGGCAGCCCTGGTCCAATGCTTTGGATCGTGGAGCGTGCCTGCAACATCATAGACTTCCACTGTTCTTCACCAGTCTTGGTGAATGCCCGGTGAGGTGACCCCACATTCTTCCTAGCCCTGAATATCCATTTGTTTTCTGAAATGTCCTGTCCTGTTCTGGAACAGTCAGGGGAATTTTAAGATTAGTTGTTCCTATAAAATGTCAGTATCCAACAGTCTGTTATTTTAACTGGCGTTACCAAACAGTTGAGTTCAAACACAGCACTGGGTTAGTTAAATTAAAAATAAAACAAGTGCATTTAATTGCACAGAGATATTTTATGTGAATGCAAATACAAGGATTAAAGTCAGAAATGGTTACAAGAGAAATAAAGATAAAACACTTTCTAGAAACTAAAACTTAACAAGCTAGTCTGGTTTCAAGGTAAGATCCTCACCATGTGTTTCCATCAGAATGGCTGGCTGAGCTCCTGGGTCAGAATCTATCCCCCCAAGCCAAAGGGCTGGTACCTTTGTCCTCATAAGTGATAGATAACTTGGGGTTTCTTGGCCTCTCTCTTTGACTGTCCAATGAAGCTTTGAAATGACTGCTGATGAAGGATACCTCCAGATAAAAAGTCTATTTCCAGCTGTGAGGTAGGCGACATGGAGTCTATCTTGAAGAAAATTTTTCCTGATGCTCCCTATGAGCTAGAATTGTGTCTGTTAAAATGCAATTTTTTTAGTTCCTGCCTCCTCCGGAACATTAGACATGTGATTGTCTATTTCCTCCCTGCCATTATAATGTAAGCTTTGCCTCCACCTCTTGCTAGTTTGATGGGTCTTTTATGCAAAATGTAAATACATTCTGATTGTGATTCAAAGTACCATAGAAGTAATTCCTAGGTGGAGAAGCCACATTCCTTTTCTGACGTGAGGAAATTCCTGCTTGGCTGACAAAACACATCTTAAAAATTATCATTTCAGTTTATATCCATAACTTCGATCAGTTGCTTGCCCCTATATTATATGATGATGATCAGTGAGTCATGAGCTTCACTGAGACCTTGCATAGCACTTACCAGCTACATTTCATACATTCAAGAACTGGGGTACACTTGAACGGGTTAAGCCAGCTGCAGTTTTTTTAACCAGATACCTTACCCACTCCCCTGCTCTCTAGGGAGTGACTGCAGGGTTTCTTCCAGCAGCCCCCTTCTTTCTCTCGCTTTCTGGTTAGATATCAGCCCAGCCTGCCCCTGCCAGGCTGAGCTTCATCATCAGCTAGTGCTTCTCAGCCCTGACTCTCCTTCAGATGCAGCCTGTCACAGGACCATGTCAGCACTTTCCTACTCAGGCCTCGTGTGGGGTAGACACCCCATCATACCGAGACTTGAGGGAAATACGTTGTGCCCAGGCAGTGAAGGAGAGAAAAAAGCATCCTGACAGTAATGGAGAGGGGTGAGGAATGGGGGGCAGGGGTTTGCAGGAACCAGAGGGTGCAAGAGAGAGAGGTGGGGAAGATCAAAGGTATGAGGGTCAGTGGGGAAGTGGGAGGGGAGTGGATTGGAACAGAGGGAGGAGGTAGTTAAGGGTGGGAGCATATAGGAGCAGGGGGTGAGGGAGTAGTGGGTATATAGAATCATAGGATACATCTATACTGCAGCGGGGAGGGTGCTTCCCAGTGGAAGTGTCCAACCACTAGCTCTGTGAGAGCTAGCATGCTAAAAGTAGCAATGCAGCTGGGGGTGGCCCAGGCAGTGGCCTTGGTAGCCACTGGGTATGTACCCAGAGGGTCTGTGCAGGTTTGTACTCAGGCAGCCAGCTTAAGCTGCCGCCTCTGCAACCCGCCTACACGGCTATTTTGAGCACACTAGCTTAAGCAGAACTGTCATATATCTTTTTACTTATGCTAGAAAGCAGGCTCCTAGCTACAGTGCAAACATAGCAAGGGTGCCAATTTGGGAGGGTGGGGGGAGAGACTCGGGGGGGCTCCCGCCCCATCCTGAGTTTCATACAGGAGGCTGCCAGATGGACCTCTTAAGGGCACAGAATTAGTGAGGAATGTGAGTTCTGCAGAACCGAGGTGCTTCTTGCAGCTTGTGCTCTTGGAGCAGAGAGTCAGTGTTTTGTTTACAAAACAGAGGCAGGGTGATTAAGAGAAGAAAGGGCTGGTGATTAAATTAAGGATCTGGAAGTCCTTAGATGAACCTGTAAAACAGGAATTCCTCTGAGGGGAGGGAGGAGAGAATGCAGGGGACTCAGAAGTAATACAGCAGAGCCCTCTGATCCAAGTCTACATTCAGAAAAGAGGGAGATATGAGATGGATAGGGGAAAAGAAGGGGCCAAAACCCAGGAAAAGGATAGCAGTGATATAGAGAAGTTCCCACTCTATCTATGGTACTTATGTGGCCCCATAACCATAGTATCTGAGGGCTTGTCTACACTGAGACGTTGTTGACAAAACTTTTGTCTTTCATGGGTATTTTAAAAAGCCCCCCCAACCTTCCCACCCCCAGCAAAAAACAAAAGTTTTGCGAATGCAAGTGGCAGTGTGAATGAAGCTTTGTTAGCAGGAGTGCTCTCCTGCCCACAAAGCTAATGCTGCTCATGGGGCTGGAAGTATTTTTTAGGCAAAAGTGCAGACAAAATACTGACAGAGAGCATTTACACATGCTGACTTTTAGTGACAAAGCTCCTTGTCGCTAAATGCTGCATAGTGTAGACAAGCCCTTTGTGCCTCACATCACAGCCTCTCGGTGAGGTACAGCAGTGCTGTTATCTCCATTCCACAGATGGGGCACACTAGGGTGACCAGATCTCCTGATTTTATAGAGATGGTCCCAGTATTTGTGGCTTTGTCATATATAGGTGCCAGTTACCTTCCACCCCTGTCCCAATTTTTCATACTTGCTGTCTGGTCACCCTAGGACAAACAGACTAAAGGCCAGATTTTTAAAGGCACCAAGTGGGAAAATGTAGTCCCTGAGCCAATGTATATATGATGTGTAACTCTGGATAAGATGGCTCTGATATTTAAATAAGATGAGGAAGACTTGTAGCACCTTAGAGACTAACCAGTTTATTTCAGCATAAGCTTTCATGTGCTATAGCCAACTTGATCACTTAAACCTGTCTGTTATTTAAGTATGAAGTGTATAGTTATTGACCACACATGTTATCACATGTTCACTGTGATGTTAATATCTGAGTGGAGACACTAATGACAATAGTTTTACTTGATTAGCATCTAGAAGATTTGATGCTCCATCTTTCTTTCAAGAGGATGAGCTGCCCAGAGCTTCTGTTCTATTTATTTTCCTTTCCTGCCTGCAGTGGCCCTGAGATTCCTGAACATAAGAGAGGCTGTACTGGGTCAGACCAAAGGTCCATCTAGCCCAGTATACTGTCTACCGACAGTGGCCAATGCCAGGTACCCCGGAGTGAGTGAACCTAACAGGTAAAGATCAAGTGATCTCTCTGCTGCCATCCATCACCCCCCTCTGACAAACAGAGGCTAGGGACACCATTCCTTAACCATCCTGGCTAATAGCCATTAATGCACTTAACCTCCATTAATTTATCCAGTTCTCTTTTAAACCCTGTTATAGTCCTAGCCTTCACAATCTCCCCAGGCAAGGAGTTCCACAGGTTGACTGTGCGCTGTGTGAAGAACTTCCTTTTATTTGTTTTAAACTGGCTGCCCATTAATTTAATTTGGTGGCTCCTAGTTCTTATGGGAACAAGTAAATAACTTTTCCTTATTCACTTTCTCCACACCACTCATGATTTTATATACCTCTAGCATATCTCCGCTTAGTCTCTTCTTTTCCAAGCTGAAAAGTCCTAGCCTCTTTAATCTCTCCTCATATGGGACCTGTTCCAAACCCCTAATCATTTTAGTTGCCCTTTTCTGAACCTTTCCTAATGCCAGAAGTCTCAATTGTTTTCTCAGCTTTCAAACATGGAATTTTCTTGGAGTTTGGTTTTAAATATTCTCTTGTGAAAACTGCAACGCAAGCGCTGTACTGTTGTGTTTAACATCCTTCTGGAAAGTAACTAGCCTCTAAACAGAAGGCAGTGTTGCCAGCTCTCATGATTTTGTCATGAGTCTCATGATAATTATTGTTTTCCTTAAATCCCCAGCTCCTGGAGTCAAGTGTATATGTGACGATTTCATCCTTTATTCTTAAAGAGAAATGAAGTTTCTTGCCCTTGTGGCAAGAAAATGTGACTCCAGTGCACTGTGAAGGCTTAAAAAACAAAATTTAAATAAAAAGAGCATCAAATGTATTATTTTTACATACTCTCATTATTTTTAAAGCCAAGCTCATGATTTTTAGCGAGCCTGATTCATGATGTTTGAACATCTAGAGTTGGTAATACTATGAAAGTGACTTGACAATGTCACTCCTGTTTAAAGTCACTTTCTAGTCTATTATCTGTAGTGGGATAACACCCCTAGAATCCCAGGCAGGTGCAGTATAATCTCATGAGGCCTTGTGCTAGTAGGGTGTTTCCAGAAGTTAAATGATCTATTCCAAGCTTGATGAACTGCAAAAAAGTGATAGAAAATAATCTAAATTTTTTCTATAATTGTTTGAATTGTTATATTCAAGAATTAGTAACAAAATAAGAACAGCCATTTAAAATTTTAAACCTAACCAGTGTCCCTTAAGGGAACTGGCACACGATGTCAGAACATGTTAGTATTAGAGGTGAATGGGTCTAATATTTATTAAATTTTCTTTCTTTATATAGGAATCAGAAATTATTACTTGACAGGAGCACTGTATCTAAGTTATTATCTGGAAAAAAAACAGTTATCAGGTGACCAAGTAGCATCTGGAATCACAATTAAAGTTGCCCCCCAAGCCTCCTCAAATCTGAAATGGTGCCCCTGAAACATAGCCATGGGGCAAGGGGACAAGAGCTAGGAAAGAGTGAAGATAGGAGGAGAAGGGGAGAAAGACAGGAGCTGAGATGGGGTGGAAGCGCGGGGGCAGAAAAGTCTGTGAGTAATACAGCGCACTCCCCTAAAGAACCTAAAAGTGAACAGACGAGTCCCGAGTCTCACCACTCCTCTGTTTGCAAAAAGCTGTGAAACTCCTTGGAAAAGTGTGTGGCTCATCTCACTCTAGTGGCTGCTCCACCTAGAGGACAACATCCTACTACAGCTACAGATAAAAAGGTCACGGGGGCAAATCCACTTCCTCTCCTCCAGTGGAAGCTGGGATGTCACTTCAGTCAATCCCAACTTTCAACTCACCAAGAGATGGGATAAAAACAGGAAACCGTCCGTGGGGTAGGAGATTGTCCCCGAGGAGGGAAATGGTTTTCTCATATGCACATGGCATAGGAGAGGGCATAGACACCCAGACAAAGATTGCCAGGAATCTGAAGTGTGGGAGGTGGGGAAGAATTGGTAACCATGGCCCAGGAATAACTGCTTGAGTAAGACTCACTCTGCAGGGGGCCAGGCCTGTCCTGACCACCAGGCTATCAAGGAGGTGCTCGCTCACCACCCCGGCAGGAGGGAAACCCCAGTGGACAGCACTGCAGGTTGATATACTAAGGACTGAAGGATCATTGCTCACCTCAGTCCCTAGGAGGATCAGGTCCAAGCTTCAGACCCACAAGTTCTGGGGCAAACAAGTCATGTGAGAACTTCCCATCCCTCCTACAAGTACCCCTGTACATTGTGGCGTAAAGGAGAGAGGGTAACATGGCAGATATGAAGATTCTCTTTAATAAGTGATAGTGTATCTGGATCTGTCATTAGCCTGTATCATACTCTAGGGTGGGGATTTTGCCTCTGGGTCTGACAAGCTCAGCTAGCAAAAGAAGGAGCAACCCACTCTAAGAGTCACTTGATAGATTGCACTTAAGGTCTGTAAGGCCCACCCCCAACAGCTTTGATTGGTTAGGAACAGGAGGGCAGAATTTCCCTTCTAAATTCCCACCAATACCACCCTTTTCTTTATGGGATGGGATAGAGAGAATTGATCGGATAACTGGCCAACAGACTCTCTTTGGGAGAAAAGGATGTCACTCCTGAATGGACATAGCAGAGATATTAGTGACTGGAGTTACAGGAGGGGAAGGTTGTCGCTCTGGAACTAAGAGAGGAGATTGGCTGGGGATCACCAGGATGACTCTTGGCCAGTCAGCTAGCCCCAAGGGCAGGTGGCAGTGACAGGCCCTGGGGACTTTCCTTTTGTGTATGAGAGAGGAGACACATGGTATGTCTACGCTGCAAGGAAACGTGGTCTCAGCTACAACAGCTCACTCAGGTTGGACTAGCAGTGAAGACACAGCTCTTAACTTGGTATAGCAGCTTGAGTTCCCCCTATAGGTGCTGAAGGATCTCTGCATCATTCGGGGCTAAGGCCTGACTCTAGGCACAGCCCTGAGCAGGAGATGGGGACACACTGTGCTAGCCAGGAGGAGCACCAAGCTAGGTGCTGGAACTAGGAATGGGGAGGGGGAGTATTGCCTCACCCCCAGCTTGAAGTGATTTCCTTTATGAACAGGGTTTACAGTTTGTTCAATGGTTCTCAGCCCCCTATTATAAAAATTGTTCCAGCATCCTTGGCATCAAGAGACTCAGGCCTCAGAGGCAGCTGTCAGGGTCACAATACCTCCCACAGGGTAGTAATTTATTACCAGCCTGTCCCAGTAGGAAATTACTAACCCATCTCCTTGCTCTGACTCAGCTACATTGACTAGTAAGTTCCAGAGGGGAGCCAAAGCTCCATCTATTTCCTGCTCTCCCCCACCCTCCATGCCCACCTGCTCAGTGGGACTGAAAGAAAGACATCCCCTGATTCATAACAACACTGCAAGAGGTGGCAACACATGTTCCATGTCACCATTCTGCCCTCAGTGTGCAGACTGGGTGATGTGTGCTCCATAAGGATCAAAATAAACCTGGTGTAGCTGCCTCCAGTGCACCATCTAAGCTGTGTCCAGGTTCCCCAGAGATTCTGTATAAAGATTTTTCTTTGTATTTACCCAGGGTTTGTATATTAATGGCATAGGAGGTTTTAGAATATATAAGGGTCTGGATTCTGCTCCCACTAAAGTCAAATGGCAAAATTCCGATCAAGTTCTATGCGAACAGGATCAGCCCCTTAATGTTTAGTATTGTCACTAATTCTCATTGGCTGACAAACAACAGAAAGCAGACATGCTTGTGAAGTTTAGAGTAAATTCCCATTGCCTTTACACAGAGAAACGAAAGGAATTCAGAGTCTCAAAACTGTTTCAACAGATGTGTTAGCTTGTTTAAATTCAGATCTAGGAAAGAGTCACATTTGTGAAATTGTCTGTAATTTTAAAAGTGCAGGCATTAAACTTTTCACAGAACAGGGTGGGAAATTGGCTCTATCGTACAGCTAGAGCATAGCACATAACTCTTGAACCAAGTCTGCCACTATGGGTATCTCCACACACTCTGGTCTCTGCTCCAACATGCGCTTCTCTTCCAGAACATCTCCTGGATCTGTTTCTATTGTTATGATACTGTTTGTGATAAAACAGGTAAGAAAATTTAATTATCAATGATTGCCCTTAAAACCTACACAGTCCTTTCACCTAGCATTTTAATGTTCATAAATTGTGTGATATATTCATGAATGGGACTTGTTTAGCAATGTGTTAAGCATTTCAAAATGTAAAAAGAATGCTATTAATTTATAAGCCCTAGCATATTATTTCCCAATTTACTGCTCTTATCCAGGTCATATATTAATGTTTTCCTATTTTAATGCTGTTTTTATATTTAATATATTGTTTTTTGAATTTCCTTTATAAAGACTTTTTTAATATTAACATACATTGTGTTAACTACTAAATCTGAGAATCAATTTTAAAACTGTAGTCTGTTTACAAAAGGCAGTAATACACTGGCTCCTTTTGCTTCTCTGCAATACATTACATTTTCTTCTAAATACAGTGAAAGATTTTAGTAAGATCACTTTTAAATTTTTACCATATATTATTGACATATGTAGAATATAGAAGAGTTTAAAACATTTTTCGTCAAAGGGTTACCATAAAATTCACTTCAAGGACAATTTCTTTTTTTAAAAAAAAATGCTATATCTGTAGTCAGCTAGGCAGATTTTTTTTTTGTAATGATTTAATAAAGTATAATGGTAAATTTCATTCTGTTCTGACTGAGATTAAACAACAGATCTAAGATTACTATGAGTAAAAAGAAAGTTAAATTTTCTGCTATCTGAATATAACTGATTTACGGAAGGAAGCATATCTTGTTGAATATGTTTCATGGAGTTTTGTTTTACTTTGCTTCTAAGATTTTTATGAATAAATAATACAAAGTCAATAAATATCACGAAGGCTTTGAATTTTTGGGAGAACAAAATCATATTGCATTCAGACAATTCTAACCATGAAATGATTTCACACAGATTCACTTAAAACTGAATCATCACTGTACTTTTTAAGACCTATCAAATCATGAAGACACATGGGGTGAAATCCTAGGGCCTGCTGAAGTCAAAGGTAAAACTCCTTAACTTCAATGGGGCCAGGATTTCATCCCTGCTATATTTTCCATCCATATTCTCAGTAACAATGTCAGCTTTGATTCATTTATAATACTGTAATAAACTTGAAGCATGTCTGGGTGAGGGAGAGGCAATTGTAATTTATCACATTCACATACCCACGATAGACAGGTAGATTAAGGAAATGGTTACAAATATTAGTAAATATTTAAACTTTTAGATTTTTTCAGAGCATACATAGTACATTTTTGTTGTCCACAAGCCTGTGATAATTCAGTCTGACTTGCCAACAGTTTTTCAGCCTATTTAAAATAAAGAATGTTGCAGCATAAAGCATATTCCAAATAAATTGTTACTTTATTTCACCTTCACTTTAACAAGATTCACAGGGTGAAATTTTGACCCCTCTTGGGTCAGTGGCAAAACTCCCATTGACTTCAAAGGGGCCAGGCTTTCACCCATAGATTTTAATGTCAGAAGAGACCATTATGATCTGACCTTCTGCATAAGATGGAATGGAAAATCTACCCAGTGATTCCCACATCAATGCTATAATTTCTAGTTGAGCTAGATTATATTTTTTAGAAAGAGACACTAGTCTTGATGTAAAGATTCCAAGTGATGAAGACTCTACCAGGTCCCAATTTAGTTGTTCAAAAGGTTAATTATGCTCACTGTTAAAAATTTGTGCCCTATCTCTAGCCTGAATTTATCTAGCTTCAGCTTCCAGATACAGGATTTTGTTCTGATTTTGTCTATTAAAGTAAAGAGCCTGCTACTAACAGAAATGTTCTCCCCATGTCTGTACTTACAGATTGTGATCAAGTCACTCTCACTTTTGTAACAGATATGGCAACCTCCTGAAATATCCTGGACAAACCCTATTGAATTAAATTAAACCTAATTCAGTAGTGTTTAAGTATTTTAGGAGTTTGTTGTTTTAAAAATGCAAATGTTTATGCATTATTGTGGGATTGTCTGAAACATCTTTAGGAGGAAGACAGAATTAATACAATCTCTGATAAATATTGTGAGCTTCCAAAGATGATGCTGAATAATGTAGCAAAAAAAATTAGGTTGGTATAACTACTTTGCTCAGGGGTGTGAAAAATCTACACCTCTGAGTGACACAGTTAAACTGACCTAGCCAGAAAGTACCCCCTCATTGACCAAGCTTTTGGGACAATATGTATGAAATGGAATTCCTAGGAAGTACTTGGGAGAAGGGAATTGCAAACTCATACCTACAGAATCAGTCTTGGAAGTTTCACCCAGAGGAGGGGACCTTTTGTCTGCTCATCCCGTTACATGAGGACAGTTCAAAGACAAACTGTATAACGGAGTAACTGAGTTACTAATGAGAGATGTTGTTCTCCTTAAGAATAAATGTGCTTGCTTAGAAAGACCTGTGTGGTAGTTTAACTGTAACAATTACACTGTGTACCATCTCTGAAGAAAAAGGTGAAGCAGACTGGTTTAGGCAGCCTGGCATTGCTGGGGCGGTCGCAGTATAGACTGAGCTGTGAAGTCTGGAAGTACCCTGATCAGGAGGGATTGAGATGGGGGTCTCTGCCCAAAAGAAATGACGGCTGAGGAGCTGGGAGTCTTGAGTTGGTGCCCTTGCTGGATCATACAGGGGAAATGCAGATACAGTTGCTCCGAACTGTGACAACCCTTTCTTGGATAAGCTTTCTTAGTCTCACTATAAGATGGGTTTTCCAGACCTCAAATCTTTCTTGTAACTCTTTTCTCAAGCTTTCCAATTTGCCTATGTTATTTACTCAAAATAATGGTCCAGTAATGGTCTCACTAATGCTATATACAACGATAATATCACCTCCCTACTTGATATGCCCCTGCTTATTCATCCACAAATTTCATTAACCAGAGCATTGCACGGGGAACTTGTGTTCAGTAGGTTTACACCATGACACATAAATCCTTTTTAGAATAATAGAATATCAGGGTTGGAAGGGATCTCAGGAGGTCATCTAGTCCAATCCCCTACTCAAAGCAGGACCAATCCCCAACTAAATCATCCCAGCCAGGGCTTTGTTAAGCCTGATCTTAAAAACTTCTAAGGAAGGAGATTCCAAACCTCCTTAGGTAACCCATTCCAGTGCTTCACCATCCTCCTAGTGAAAAAGTATTTCCTAATATCCAATCTAAACCTCCACCACTGCAACTTGAGACCATTACTCCTTGTTCTGTCATCTGGTACCACTGAGAACAGTCTAGATCAGGGGTAGGCAAACTTTTTGGCCTAAGGGCCACATTGGGGCGCAAAATTGTGCAGAGAGCCGGGTAGGGAAAGCTGTGCCGCCCCAAAGAGCCTGGCCCTGCCCCCTATCTGACCCCTGCCCACTTCCCACCCCCTGACTGCCCCCCTCAGAACCTCCAACCCACCTCCCAGGGTTCTATCCCTTATTTAAGCCCCCCTGCTTTTTGTTCCCTTACTGCTACTCCTGAGACCTACCCACCCTAACCACCACCTGCAGGGACTCCACTTTAAGCCCCTCTGGTCTTTCTTCCCTGACTGCCCCCTCCCAACACCCACCCACCCTAACCACCACCCCCGGGACCCCATCCTATCTCAGCCTCCCTGCTCTTTGTTCCCCGACTGCACTCCCCCAAGACCCTCCCACCTTAACCACCATCCCCAGGACCTCACCATCTAAGCTACTCCCCGCCCCCCAGTTCTTGCTTACCGTGTTCAGCCGGGGGGGCCCCAGCGCTTGGCTGTCCCCTGGGCAGGAATGGCCCCGCGGCTCCCCGCTGCTCATCCCTGCACCCGGGGCGAGAAGCACTGGGCCCCCCGGCTCCCCGCTGCTCGGCCCTGCACTTCAGGCGGGGAGCGTGGGACTCCGCGGCTCCCAGCTGCTCGGCCCAGCCCCTGGGGCGGGGAGCGCAGGGCCTCGCGGCTCCCCGCTGCTCCGCCCGGCATCTGGGGCTGGGAGCGCGGGGCCCCGCAGCTCCCCGCTGCTCGGGATGGGGAGCGCGTGGGGCCTCGCGGCTCTCAGCTAGGCCCCCAGCCCGGGGGCGCGGGCCCACAGGCCCGCAGCTTGTGGCGCTCACCGGCCCCTAGGCCGGGCCATAGCCCCGCTCCCCGGCACTTCAGGGGCCAGATAAAAATGGCCGGCGGGCCACATGTGGCCTGTGGTCCGTAGTTTGCCCACCTCAAAGATTCATCCTCTTTGGAACCCCCTTTCAGGTGGTAGTTCTTTTCTGTGTCACTGCTATCCCAGAGATGTAACCTGCATTCCTGGCTCCTGGGAGCATGACCTTGCAGCGGGTCATGTTAAAATGACCCCAGCTTTAACATTGCTCTTTGTAGCTGACTTGTGCTATGCATTATGGACCATTCCACCACAAACTTCACCACTAATGAGTTTATATTTTCTTCCTAATCATTGATAAAGATATTGGATAGCATTAGGTCAAGCGCAGATCCCTAGGAACTCAACTAAAAATCCCTTCATTGGATGATGACTCCAGATTTACAATTACCTTTTGAGATCTATATCTTAGGAAGCTGTTTAATATAGTTAATATATGCTGCACTGATTTTGTATAGTGCTACTCTTTTAATCAGAACATCATGCAGCACTAAGTCATGTGTCTCACAGAAGTTTATGATGTCAACAGCTACCAGCTACTGTATATGATAGCTTGCAACTGAAGCAGGAAATGTGATGAATCTGTGTTCTTGTACCTTTAAGGGTCGTGCCCCTCCTCTGGTGGGTGCAGTCCAGAACCCCTTTCTCAGCATGTTTAGCAACAGCTGGGACTAAGAGAGGATCCAGGTAGCAGTTCTGAGAGCTTTCCTTGTATTTCCTGGGTCATTTACCCCTCTTTGTTTATTGTAAATCAAACTTGTGTCTATTAAATGGAGCCGCTTTTTCTACGAATGCGTCATCTCCATTTCCTTGCCTCTTAAGATGAAGTTCACTGACAAATGGGTCTCCCAAGAATCTCTCTCGGTCGCCTGCATTTTGGGGCCCATATCAGGGAAAAGCCAAGATGTTTTTAGTCCTGGAAACAAACATTCCTTTCTCATGGCTCTTATAAATATTCTCTCCTTATCGTGCAAGTCCCTTATGTAAAGAATAATTAGTCTTTCCACTCCAGGGAATTGAAACCATGGGTGGGACACAATCATGTGCCTGAAGCTGGCCTGGGAGCATGCTGGGGAAAACAAGGAGGTGGGGAAATAGGCCTCTCTGAGCCATTTCAAACTTTATGCTCCCAGAAAAGAAAGCACAAATCCCCGCTGTCCAGCACTGAAAGCTATTCATGCTGGCAGGCGTTTAGCACAAGAGAGAAGAAGCTGGAGCACTGGTCAAAGCATTATTTGTTTAGCCCTGCACCTGCACTTTCCTTTTAGACCCTCTCTCAAAACCTTCAACCAGTCTCCCATCCTGGGTCATTAAAAATCTTATTTGCATACACTAATTTGGGGGGATTAGGAAATTCACCCCCAAAAAACCTTCCTCAATTGAGAGTTATGGTTGCTGATGGGTATTTCCTGAGAAAGAAACACTGAAAAGGAAGGCTATCTTAAGGCAGCATTCACACCCAGGGCAAAACCAGTTTCTAAGCATTAACTCACTGCCATTATGACACCACCAACCCATTAAAACCCTCTCTGATACACTCCTTTCATTCAGCAATGCTATTACCCTCAACCCACACTGAAGAACCGAAAATCACCGAAACTTTGCAAAGGTGGGTATTAACGAGAAGACCCATTTAAGAGAGAGGTTTTAACAACTATTAGTCCTGTTTTTCAAACATTACAGACCGGCAATATATTTGTTATGTTCTAGCACGCTCTGAGTCTTATGGATATGATACAGATATGCCTCCAGGAGGCTGCTTGTGTGGACTCTCATAATCTTCTGGACCTCAGTTACTTTGGGCCAGATTTTTAAAGGTATTTAGGTGTTGCTGTGCTGATGGGACCTGCTGATCAGGATGATCAAATTCAGGGTTTCCCTGAGAAGCACTTAGGAGTGGAGTCTATGGCACACTGAAGACTAGATGTGTGCAGTGCAGCCTATCAGCTTTTGGCATTTCACCAAAACTGTTCACAACCCAGACAAAGTACATTGTACGTGTGCAAATAGCAATTTCTCAAAAGCATTTAACTCAGCCAAATGAAAATGGATTTTCCTTGGAAAACTGAAAAGTGCCTCTTCTCTGTAAAGATGACCACTTTAAAGGAAGAATTTATTCAGCCTCCCTTCCAGGAATCATCTCTTGATGATGACGAGCTAGGCTATAATTGACCAAATTGTTCATTTTTTGGTTATGATTGTAGGAAAGATCATGGCAAGAGCTCTTAGAGTTTTTGAATGCCTCTGGTTTCTTTGCCTCTGGCAGGATTCCAACCAAGGGTTAGCATAGAGACTGCTCTCTTTGCATTGACTAATGATTTTTTCCTGGCAGTGGATAAATAAAAATCAAATATCCATGCTGACATTAGCTCTATCAGCAGCCTTGACCCCATGGATTATGAGTAGGCTTGGAAGAATTAGAATTTTTTCAGTAAATGTTGATTTTACTGAACATACAAACCAATTAAAGCAATAATCTAAATGTACAGATAGGCAAAGTATGAAAAATGCTGCTTGAGAACTTAGAGTTTGACTTAGGGATATTGACTTTGTGTATTTTGATAGTTTGTGTTTTAGGAGTGTAAGGCACAGAGAACTCTTAAACCCAGGCCTGCAGAGCTGCTAGGCAACAAAGACCTCCATACTGCCACCCACCAGTAGCTGTAATGAGCTCACACTCCTCTTCCCTTGGCCCACAGTTGACACAGACCAGAGGAAGTCCTGCCTCAAAGGGTCTGACAGGCAGCAGCCTTATGGCTCCTGATTGGCTCCCCTCCCTATTTATACACAAGGGGCATTCTGGGAACTGTTCAGACAACAGTGTAGCTCTCCTGTAGCTGTCATGGCCATTCCTGCTCTTGAACTCCTGCTTTAGACCTCAGCTTGACTTGGACCTCGCTTCTTGACTTAGATCTTGAAACCTGTGTCGAACTCTGACCCTTGATATTAACCACAGCCCAGAACCTGATGATGAGCTCTTCCACTGCTTAGCCTCGGGTATGACCTGACTCCAGCCCTTGGTCCCAACTGCACATCACAGGATGCTGACAGTTTGCCTGGACCAGCAAAGCTCACAGTGAAGGCCTAACCTAGGAGAGCATGGAGGCAGTGGGCCACTCCCTGCCCAGCATGCCCCAGAGCTACTGGAAATGCCTAAACAGGTTGACTGCTCCCAGGAGGAACTCCCCAGCTTCAAGTCCAAGTATCGCAGCTTGCAACAGAAAACCAAGCTCTGCACAAGCAAGAGCACAGCTCTAAGATGAAAACATGGCACCAACTGGCACAGAACCCTTCAGTTAACCATGGGCTACAAGAGCAGGCGGCCTGGCTGCCAGATGAGAACCCTGCACTACGAGCATGCACTGCAGCCATGTACTCGGACCCAAGCCTGCAGGCCCCCACCCAGAACATTCACAAAATGACCAGCTGTTATCAGATATCTTGCAGGCATCTCTGCAGAGGTGGGTTTGAAGGAGGATGGTTTTGTGGATTTTTACAGGGAGTTCCTTCCAGAAATAAGGGCATTGGAAAGGCAGTTGTAGCACAGTTACCTTTGTTCCTCCTATTTGGTGGATCCACCCGTCATCTTAAACTCTCCACCTGTTTTTGTGTAAATAACTTTAGTGCCCTTATGGCCAAGATGGAGTCCGCTCTGCAGGCAGCTCTGGCCAAGTAAAGGTGTGCACAGGAAAGGAACACAGCAGGGAAAGTCCCTTCCATGCCAGGGGCACCTGTTCCAAAGCCCCCAAGGTGAACACACACACTGGAGTACAATTAATATAGGAAAGGGAAATATCCATTCACAGAGGGGTGAATGGAGACAAACAACAGGGGAGAAGATGAGGAAGAGCAGTAAAACAGGATTCCATTCAACACAAGGCCCCACAGGGCCAGTGGTACCACTTGATAATTGCCCTGTTCAGTTCATTCCCTCTGAAACATCTGGCATTTGCCAATATTAGAAGACAGGATATTGGGTTCAGTGGACTGTAGTTCTGATCTAGCATAACCATTCTTACGTTATGCTATGTCCAGAGTTATTCAGGAGGTCAGACTAGATGATTACAATGCTCCCTTCTGGCCTTGGAATCTGTGAAAATGGAGATAAGTCTTTGCTAGTTTTTCAATTGCCTTACTTGAAAGGGACACTGTGAGTTTGCTAGGGAGGTCTGCTGAAACAAGGATTAGTGTCTGGGTTCTGGGTGGGATATGTTGGGTGGGGATTTTCCTCTTCAAAGGTGATGTTAACAGAACGCTATTACTTATTTATTTCTTCACAATTACATTAAAGTGCAAAGCGAGAGCTCTCAGCCAATGCTCTGGGCATCCTTGACAATCTGTAAAATACTCTAATAAACAAACAGCCCCATGAATTATTTCCAGCCAGACCAATCAAATAATTCAGTGAAAACATAAATATTCAACAAAGATTAATCAACCTCTGCATATAATCAAATTGTTAACTGCTTGAAAGTGTTCCAGGATTTATGAGTCATAGCACACAACTTCTACAGCATGGCTCTGCAGAGGCTATATATTCAGTGTCCATTTGGAAGTTTGACAAAAATGTGTGGTGTGGGGGAAACCATAACAGTGTAGTGGCCAGAGAAAAAGTGACAACTCTTGAATTTTTTACATTACTTATTTCAACTGTTAAGGGAAAAATATCCCACCTAGAAAAATACAAAGTTCAAACTCAGTATCTTCATTTACAATAGTTTCTGTATGTGCAGGTCTCAGGCTCTCTGCTGAAGAAAACGACGACAAAGTGGCTTAACTATAAAAAGGATTGTTTGAAAAGGTTACAAGAATCTGCAATAAGAACTGCAGTAGAAACTGGTAAGAAATCTAACTAAAAATGGGGTAATACTTCAAAATAACCATGTTAAATGTGTAAATAGAAATGTACTGAACCATATTGCAGAGGTATATTGTTATTCATAGATTTCAAGATTTAAGGCCAGAACGGGCTACAATAAATAGACAAACAAAGGAATGCCATCCAGTTATGTTTAAAACCTTACTTTTGCTTAGCCAGAAAAACCAAGTGAAATCAGCTTGAAACTCAGCAAATTGTTCACAAGCTCAGACAAATGCCAGATAACTGTGGAGTGAGATGAATTTTCAGAAGTTGGGATTTATAAATGACCCTAATTAAGCAAAGCAGTTAGAACCCACTGAACTAACAAGGTTGGCAACCAATGTTCCCTCTAATTTTTGATAGACCGTGTGCGCAAAAAATTTCTTCTGTGCAAATTTTTGTGTGCATGGTGTTTCACCATGTGCGTGGGGTTTAGGATCTAGGTGCGTGCACACACGAACACAGCTTAGAGGGAACATGCCACACCTCACTGATCACTCTGTGTTGTATCCTTTCATCTCCATCCTTGTTTCTTGTCTATGCAAATCCTGAGCCTGATCCCATTGAAGTCAGAGGGAGATTTTCCACCGATTACAGTGGGTATAGATTCAGGTCTTTGGGGCTGAGAATGTCTCTTTGTACAGAGTCCTAGCACAGTGGGGTCACTGCACGCTTCTGCTACTACAATTAATAATAAACTCAGAAGGGTGACCATATTTCTCAAAGGGAAAACAGGACATTGTGTGGGATTAGCCCGTGCCCTCTCCCTTCCGCCCCCGCATGTAGGGCTGGCCCGAGTCACTTGCTCGAGCTCCCCCGCTCCATGAGGGACTGGGCTGAGCCACGGGCCCAAGCACTCCCCTTCCCCTCAGCATGCAGGGTTGGTGTCGCTGCTCACTCGAGCCCTGCTTGCCCCCCCTCACAAGCCCAGCGTTGGCATCGCTATTCACCCAAGCTCTGCTTGCCCCCATGCATAGCTTGCATCACCGCTCGTCCCTCCACATATGTTCCTCCACACCCCACTTTTTGACAAAAGCAAGCATTTGTCCCACTTGCTCTTGTCACCTGATCAAGTTGACTTTTGCCAAAAAAGTCAGGACAGCCGGGACAGGGCTTAAAAAAGGGACTGTTCTGGCCTAAGCAAGATGTCTGATCACCCTAAAACTA
The DNA here is from genome assembly GCA_007922305.1 of Dermatemys mawii. Classification (NCBI taxonomy): domain Eukaryota; kingdom Metazoa; phylum Chordata; order Testudines; family Dermatemydidae; genus Dermatemys; species Dermatemys mawii. The sequence continues at coordinate 3,094,723 of ML677373.1, forward strand.
AACATGAATCTTACCGTGTCCACCTAAGACAAACACCTTTATTCTTATTCAATATAAAGGCGTGCACAGTTTGTTGTAACACAACCTTAGCTCTCACTCAACGTAACTATTTTTATCAATAATTTCAAAACATAAAAAACATTAAATATATATACAAAACACATAGTGGTCAGCTTCCAAAACAGACCCCCCCATATATAATATGTTATGTTTTTCTGGTTAAACTAAAAAGTGTTTAAAGGCAGTATACAGGAAAAAACCCACTACTGAAAATACACATTTATGTGACCTATTCCCCTCAACAGTAACAGAAAATGTTTGGACACTGAAATCAAGATATGATGGAGTTTTAGATATGTATTATTTTTGTTGAGAATTAAAATGGAGGTGTTATAAGGAAACATGTATTTATTTGTACTTGAAAAGATTAACTGATGGAATCCTGCCCCACTGAAGTGAATGACAAAACTTCTGTTTACTTCAGCGGGGCCAGGATTTCACCCAGTATGTGTATGTTTCTGTGGCTGTGTAAGATTTATTGACATACTTGGTTCAATTATCTTGCTTTGTTTTAAGAGATTGTCTGCACATGGGGTTTTAAACTTGATCAAATGACATTCATCTAGTTTGAAAACAATTGGCGTATGTAAGCCTGCTGCCCGTTGGAGCCGGCAGCAAGCAACAATGGCTGCGTTCAATATCTAGGTTCCTTTTCAACAATACAACACAAAACCTGCTTGAGCCCCCAACCAGTAACCTGGAATGATTACATACCATCCCCTGGTCGCCTCCAAGAGGCAATACTTCCCCTCTCACAAGCAAACAGGAGAGGGAAAAGGAGAGAAGTAATCTAGCATTCCTTTGGGAAAACGCCGTTAGCAGGATTCATAAACATAAAAACAAGAGCACGCTGGACAGTGTTCCTTTACCTCAGGTTCTTAAGTCCAGCAACCAAAAGTTTCTTTAATGTACCCTTCCATTCTTCCATCCGCCACAACCCACTCACAACTGTCGTCCTTGATCAGTGAAGACCCAGAGTTCACAGGTGCATCTGGGTGAGCTCACCTCCCACCCTAGTGGGGAATTGGGGGCACCTTGCTTGTTCTGCTGTCTAGGCACTTGCTTTGGCATCAGCCGCCGTCAGCCACTTGTTGCTCTGCCACACCGGCTACTCACTGCTCCACCAGCTGTTTACGCTGGCTTCCCTTCTCGCTGCTCCGTTCTGCCTACCAGCCGCTCAGCGGTCCGTTCCGCCAGCCGCGTCACTCTGCACCCTTTGGGATGTCTGCAGGTCCCACCACTTAACACAGCTCTCAATAATTTCAGCTGTTAGTAGTGGAGCCTCACTACTAGTGTGGACGGGGCTGCCTCATGCATCAGAGACACCCTCTCAAAGCAGGCCGAATGCTTAGGCCTGGTTATCAGTGATTTCAGCTCTGTGGTGTGTAATAAGACTCCCAGTTGAGTCTTAATCAGCTCTGTTATTACACTGTGGAGAGATGCAGGGTCAAATGGTGCCTCGGATCCTTGGGCAGGGCCTACATCACCAGTACAAGTACCTGTCCCCATCCTCTCTCGTCTTCACTGGGTTTTGGCACTCACATCATCTGTCTAGCAAGTGCAGTTTAGTTGAGCATGAATCCCTCAGAGTATGCCTAGCACAGTTCTGCTGCCATTGATTCACACAACAAAGATAATAACCCTTTAGTACCCCTGCCCCAATAACAAAGTGACTGGTGACTTGAGCTCATTCAGACTTTGCTTACATTGCATATCACTGCACACTAGCTCTGCATTTGTCTGGAATGCTGGAGTGTTCTGGCAAAACGGACTAGGTTTGCTTCAAATTGAAACAGTTCGGGTTTTTGTGCACCACTTTTTTCATGCTTTCAATGGCTATCCCACAGTTCTTTGCAGTTCGACTGTTACTGACCTGTCCATTAGGTGCCCTTCCTCCACTGGGGTCCTGTTTTCAGGATAACAGGCCTTCTTCCTATAAAAATTGGCACAGAGCCAGACATTGCCTGTTTGCCCCTCAATCCCAGTGTATCACTATTCTGGTGCTGCAACCACAATAGCACTCCAGAAGCTCCAAGCAGTTGTGCGAAGCACATTACGGAGTGGTGCTGAGGCACTGCCTCTCACTGCCATCAGGGGAGATGCACTGGTTCAGAGACCTCTTGTGGGAAGGTGCAGGAATGGGACCTTTTTATGCACATTATAAAGCAGATGTCACAAAGGGTCACAACCAGGACACCAGCCAGTGCCAGATAAAGAACAAGCATCTCAGGAGAAATCACAGTGAAACGAGGGATGAAAGGAGAAAGTCTGGCAGAGGACATGTGACCTGTCCATTTTTGAAGAACTGGATAGCATTCTACACAATTACAGTGCAACCTGTCCCAGGCATTACTCTGAACCTACTGCCTGTACCTTTCCCTACCAAACATGACCAGCTTGACCCAGGGGAGGATAAGCAGAAGGATGCTGGAGAGGAACTGCCCCCTGACAGCTCTTTGTGGGTCAGGACAGCCAGCTGGAACGCCAGCCCCATTCCTGCTCTGTTAAAAAGGACCCTTGTACCCAGCCTACATCAGCTGAGATGGATTCCCAGCCCAAACCAAGCAGGGACCAAAGAGTCAGCTCCTCTGGAGGAACGTCAGCATGTAAGTATCCATCTTTACAATGTAGTATTTATTGGTGGATGTAAACTAGGAGCCCACGTCTTTCAAATTTTATAGGGAATAATCCCATGCTCATGTCCTCTTCTAGGGCTTGCAAGCTCCTTCCACTACTGCAATGATTCTGAGGGGGCCATTGTGGAGAATAATTTTACAACATATTTCACCAGCCTATCCTTTGTCTTTTTTGAATAAGACTAGTCCCCCACCCCAATGTATTGTCATAGGGAGCCAGGACATAGCTCCAAACAACTCCCCCACCCCAAAAGCATGAAAGCAGAGACAGTAGGCACCCAAAGGCACCCACCACCATCCACACCTACCTACCATCTCTGAGTTTTCCACAAGAATGGGAAGAGTCTCAGGGAGAAACGGTCATACATTTAGACTAAAAAAAGCTATCATGCCTTGTCTGATTATGAACAATAAACAACTGTTTTGTTGTTTTCTTCGCTTCCACAGCCACAGGACCCTGCAACAGCAAGACAGTCAAGGACAGGGCCTTTCTGAACTGACAGGATAGCCAACCTGAGGGGGAGAAAAAGGAAGAGTCAGGATGAGATGTTTACATGGCTGAGTCACAGAGTCAAACCAGGCTATCTAAGAGGAGAAGCCTGCACATGAGGATCCAGCGGCAGGGAGAAGTTGTTCTTCCAGGAGATCATGTCAGTGGCCAAGGGAAAGTGCTGCTGTGGCCAAGGATAGCATCACCAAGGTGAAGGAGAGCATGGAAAAGGACAGAGATACAGAGGCAACTTGTGGATACTATCCTGAACCAGAATGCCCGTCTGCAAATCTTGCTACTTCTAGGCCAGCAGTCCCTGCAGTCCCGTAATTTGGGACCCAGACATGTCCTGCAACCTGTGGACAATGGTGGCTACTGGCACCAACAGCAACTCCTAACCTCTGCATTCCAAAAGCAGTGCTCCCCGCGGGTCCCATTCACCTCTTAGATCCCACCCCGGGCATCGAGAACATTTGCACCTGGCATAGGTGCCGATAGTGGGTGCTCAGCACCAACCAGCTGCCCCACAGATCAGCTCCTCCCCTTCTCCCCTCAGCTGTGCAGTGGTGTGCAGGAGGTGCTGGAGAGGAAGGGGAGGAGTGGGAACAGGAAGAGGCGGGGAGGAGGTGGGGTGAAGGCAGGAAGAGGCGAGCTGAAGTGGGAACTTGAGGGAGGAGATAACGTGCGGGCAGGGTCTGGGGTGGAGTGGGGGTCAAGCACCCCCTGGGAACTCAGGAAGCCAGCACCTCTGCCTGGGAGACAAGCTCTTTTGAGCCCTGCAGAGCCTCTGAGAATTTTGAGCTGAGGCACTCAGCCCCAGAACCCATGCAGATAAGAAGAGTCAGAGGCAAGGCCTTGTGACGGAGTCAGACCAGAAGGATATAGGAGAGTGCTGGAAGGCAGGTATATCAGCCTCAGGATGTGCAGGTCCTTGTTCCCTGGATAGCCAAACAAAGGCTACTCCAGACCAATCAAGACACCTGGGGCCAATTAAGAACCTTCTAGAAAGGAGTAGAAACAGCTAGCCTAATTGGGACATCTGAAGCCAATCAGGGACTGGCTGAATCCAGATAAAAACCTCCCAGTTAGTCAGGTGGGCTGTGGGTGTCAGGAGCTGTGGAAGGAAGTTATGCTGTTGGTGAGACTGAGTGTTGGACAACATATCATCCAGAAGGAAGGAGGCCCTGAGGTAAGGGTGAAGTGGAGTTTGAAGAAGTGGAGACTGCTGTGGGGAAGTAGCCCAGGGAATTGTATTGTGTTTTGTGCCTAAAAGGTCAGCCACCTTAGCTGATACTATTAGGGTCCCTGGGCTGGAGTCCGGAGTAGAGGGTGGGCCCAGGCTCCCCCCGCCCCTTTCCATCTTCCATACTGGCCTGTGATGAAGATAACTCACTAGGTGGTGACTCTTGCCAATTATACTGAGAAAGGGAGGTCACTCTGGGGCCTAGATGAGTTTCTGAGGCCCCTAAATCTGCCAGGAAGCGCAGGACCCACGAGTACAAACTTGGAGCTTTGTCACAGCCTATACTCACTTGTAACTGCTCCGCCTCGCCTCGTTCTGCTGCACTTGGAATGTTCTTATTCTTGCAGTCTAAGTTTTATGTGCATTGTTGCAGTAATTAAAGGTGTGTATAGCTGATTACTTTAAAAGACTGGTTTTCTAAATGTAGTTCCAAACAGACATCATTTTTCCATTGCTTTGATTAATATTTTTATTGTTTCATATTAAAACCATTTATACTACATCCATTATGGGTCATCACTGCAGTTAGCACAGAGAATCCTTTAAATACAGTGAAAATAATTCATAGGGTTTTACAAGAGTACGTAGGGAACAGTAAATTTCAACCACTCACATGCAATCCCTCAGTGCTCACAATGTCTGCATCCCAATGCCCCACACACGGGCTAACTCGACCCCAGCCAGGCCTGAGCTCTCAGCCCTCCTCCATGGCCCTGACCAAGCTCTCAGCCCCCTCTTGCTTTGGCTGAAATCATGGGTGTGGGGGCTGACAGCAGTGAGAGGGGGCATGCCTCAGCCAGAAGAAGCAGGCTAGGGGGCTAGCCTCCCCAAGGGGAAGCGTCACACTCCATCCATGCTTCTAACCTTATGGTTCTATTATCTAAACACACCAACAGACTAAGAATCTGCCATATCACTTGTAGTTTCTTCCAATGGTTAATAACCCTCACTGTTGGCAAAATGTTGTGCCTTGTTTCTAATTTCAGTGTATCTGGCTTTAACTTCCAGCCACTGATTCTTGTTCTGCCTTCCTCCACTAGATCGAAGAGCCGTTTATTAATCAGGATTTTTTCTTCCTGTGAGGGTACTTACACACCGGGATCAAGTCACCACTTGATTTTTTTTATAAGCTAAACACACCAAAAGCTCCTTAAGTCTCATTATAAGACATTTTTTCCAACTCTTGAGTTATTTTTGTGGAAATCTGCTTCCTCTCTAATTTTTAAACATCCTCTTAAAAATGTGGACTTCAGAACTGAGTGCAATATAGCAGCACTGGTCTCATTAAAGCCATGTACAAAGATAAAATCAACTCCCTACTCCTACTCACTACTCCCTGTTTGTACATCCAAGCAGTGCATTAGCCCTCTGCTACAGTATCACACTGGGAGTTTATATTGAGTTGTTTGTCCACTATGACCTATAAGTCCTTTTCAGAGTCACTGCTTTCCAGGATACAACTCCCATGCTATAACCAGGGCCTCCATTCTATATATAATGGATCCCTGTGCTTATAGGCTGCCTGGAATCAGGCATGACAGTCTCCACGATCAGCAGCTGTCTGAATAATCTTTATGAAAACTAAGCATTTGTTCTCTCTCTCTCTGCAGGAATATATTGCAATGGGACATTTGATCAGTTTGTTTGCTGGCCCTATTCACTTCCAGGAAATGTGTCTGTTCCTTGTCCTTCATATTTACCCTGGGTGGAAAACGGTAATGTGATTTGTCTTTTTTCAAGAGATTCATTTCAGGAATCTTCATAGCAGGAGGGAGTTGTCAACTCAGGCTCTACTGTCCTGGAATTGCCTGGGGGGTTGCTTGAGGCTATTCTGCATCACTTCCTTCCTGCCTAGCCACTGAAGTCATCCCACTGCAACATGCTTCAAGCCCTGTAGGGATGAGCAGTAACCTTGCCTGCATTCTTCCCCACGGTTCTTTGTTATGTTTCAGTCAGTTTAAGGCCAAAAAGTCACTTTTGGGTATTGACTTTTAAGAAAAACTTTAATAACCCTCCTAATTCCTTTCCCCCTAAATGCTGTCATGATGCTGACCCTTCCCCCAAGCAGTTTCCTTGACCCTCAGGGACTATGGGTGCCAGAAGCACTAAAAAGTCATATGTCCCTTCATGCTTCGCCCACCATTCCAGGAGACGTGCGTCCATGCTGCTGATGGGTTCTGCTTGATATTGATCCAAAACAGCGTAGACCGATGCATGTTCACTTTCATTATCTGAGTCAGATGCCGCCAGAAGATGATTGATTTTCTTTTTTGGTGATTTTGGTTCTATACTTTCCGCATCGGGGTAGTGCTCTTCTAAGACTTCTGAAAGCATGCTCCACATCTCGTCCCTCTCAGATTTTGGAAGGCACTTCAGATTCTTAAACCGTGGGTCGAGTGCTGTAGCTATCTTCAGAAATCTCACATTGGCACCTTATTTGCATTTTGTCAAATCTGCAGTGAAAGTGTTCTTAAAATGCACATCAAGAGTTGAGTTATCATCCGAGACTGCTATAATATGAAATATATGGCAGAATATGGGTAAATCAACAGAGGACATACAGTTCTCCCCCAACGAGTTTAGTCACAAATTTAATTAACATGTTATTTTTTAACAAGTGTCATCAGCACGGAAGCATGTCCTCTGGAATAGTGACTGAAGCATGAAGGGGCATATGAATGTTTGGCATATCTGGCACATAAATACCTTGCAATGCCAGCTACAAAAGTGCCATGCAAACATCTGTTCTCACTTTCAGATGACATTGTAAATAAGAAGTGGGAAGCATTATCTCCTGTAAATGTAATCAAACTTGTTTGTCTAAGTGATTGGCTGAACAAGAAGTAGGACTGAGTGGACCTGTAGGCTCTGAAGTTTTACAATGTTTTGTTCTTGAGTGCATATGTTTAACAAAAAAATCTACATTTGTAAGTTGTACATTCACAACAAAGAGATTGCAGTATAGTACTTGTATGAGGTGAACTGAAAAATATTATTTCTTTTGTTTATCATTTTTGCAATGCAAATATTTGTAATAAAATAATATACAGTTTGATTTCAATTACAACAGAGAATACAATATGTACAAAATGTAGAAAAACATCCAAAATATTTAATAAATTTCAATTGGTATTCTATTGTTTAACAGTGCGATTAAACTGGTATTAATTGTGATTAATTTTTTTATCATGATTTTTTTTAGTTAATCGTGTGAGTTAACTGCGATTAATTGACAGCCATAATATACACAATTAGTATTACTTCTAACATGTAACAATGTAAGTTTGCATTTCAAAGTTCTAGCCTACCTAGCAATAGAATGTCCCTAATTACCCTTTCTAATGTGTCTTTAAAGGTCAGCATTGGGTTGGTTAGCCTGCAAGCCGCTTAGGCCTTTCTGGCCATGTGTTATGCTTTGTATAAGATTTGTTGAAATTATATAACAGTGGTAGCAATAATTATTTGCATTGTTATATTTTAATTAGACAATGCCACAGCCTCCCTCAGCCAGACCTCCTGTTCCCCATGCTGCCCTACACCTTCTTCAGCCAGACTTCCTGCTCCCCACACTCCCATGTGCCAATGGAGCTACACCATTGTACACCAGATGAGGATCTGGCCCCTACATTCAGTGTTGAGGCACCACAAGCTGTTATCCCAGAGCATGAGAGGATGGTTATTTAATTACTAAATTATCCTCTTTGCCCAGAGTTCTGATGGTAGTTTGAAATATATTTTCAGTGTGTAATAGGAAGTGTTCAGATTAAGAATCTAAAGGATGAAGAAAGAATGATCTGAAATGTAATTTTATCTTTTTGATGTACTCACTATATTTGCTGTTTGAAAATACTGGGGAAATTATGGGAATTTCTTTTGATAATGTATTCATAAACTGGGTTTCTATGATTTTCTCCCAAATAGACGTTACAAAGAATAATCAAAGGGCAAAGCAAAGATGTACAAGCTTTGGGGTTTCCATAGCTTTGCTGAAAGGGTGAAATTTGTAAAGCACATGAAAAATGAAATATGTCTTGACCTTTCAGATTGAAACTCTGTTTACTTTCAGGAAGTGCAGGAAATGTATACAGAGTCTGCTTGGACCAGGGAACCTGGCAAAGAGTAGAGAATTCAACAGAAATTTGGCGCGATAATTCAGAGTGCACTGAGAAGAATCACTTCACCTCACAAGTAAGCATGATGTTTTCTTTTATGCTTTAATACTTTAATCTTCTTAATCCTTTCTTGAATAACTGATCAAATGTTTCCAGAAGAGAGCCAGACTTATTTAGGTTATGATATGGAAACCTTTGCTTGTATTTTGAAGGGATTAGGGCTGGAAAAATCTTGAGTGCTTTGGGTTCAACAAATTATCCCTAGGTCAGTTTTGGAATACAACTAGAACATGTCTTGTATTCACATTTACTGAATTCTAATATTATGAGTAAAAAATGAAACTCGGACTCAGAAACCCACATGCTAAAAGGAAACATATTGGGCAAAACTGCTATGGAACTAATTGGTGTAAACATGGAATAAATTTCCCACTTCAGTTCATTCTCTTCATCCCTGAGCCTCACAATCATTAGTAGGCAGCTGCATGCGAAGAAAAAATGGAGGCAAAATCACAAACAACCCGACCCTTGTTGGCACTGGACTTTCGATGAGACCATTGCAATTACTCGGCTAGGTTCGGCTATGCTAACTGCAAGGAGAGGCAAAGGAAAACCAAGATAAAAGGAATCATTTTAAAGTTTTAGAACTTTATAAGGGAAAACAGCAGCATAAATAATATAGAACATTACAAAGTACTTACTGCTTGTAAGAATTATAAACTATATGTTATCAACACATTAACCTTTGCAAGCTTGTACATAGTATTCTTCTTTACTCTGTGTAGTTCATACCAAATATATTGTTGTTATCAAGAATAAAAGAGATAATTGAACAATAGATTGTGCCACTGCAGAGAAGTATCAACTTTTCCTCTCCTTGGCTCTAAGCCCAGCTCCACTCTATGGTTCTCTTTGGCGTAAAGTGCCCCTTAGCTCTGTTTCTGCTCCTGTTTTTCCTGGTTCATCTATACCTGCTCCTTCTGTTTATGCTAGACCTGTTTTACCTGGGTGCGGTATCAGTTGGTTGGATCACATCCACAGCTAGTATTTACCAAGAGCAGAGAAATCAATCTTTTTTTTCTCACCTAATTCAGAGGTGAAAAACTCCTACACCCATGTTGTCAGCTCATTCTGTTCCTTGGTGCTGGATCTTGTTCTGCTGCTGCTGTGTGTCAATATGGAGATGGACTTCATTGCTTCCTGATGACTCTTTGCTCCATTATCCCTATCCTATTTTCCTCTCACAAAGTGCCAGATGTACTTTCTTCTCCATCATGAAAAATACCAGAAAGCATATTCTGGCAGGTTCTACTATTGTGCCTTCTCAAGGTTATGGTCACCAACCTGTGTTAGTTAGAAACAGATGATAATGATGGAAGTGATAACATACAAGCCAATGCACTTGAATCATCAGTGGAAACAGTGAAATTGCTCAGAAGAATATACGATTACCAAGCTGGACAATAAATCATTGCAATCCAGATAGGGGTTTGGTGAGTAGTGCGTACTGTGGAGTTGTCCTCTGTCTGTAGAATTTTTCAGTTTGTTTCCTGAAGAGAAGCTTTATTGGAGCTAGAAGAGTAAATATATCATGCTGGATCAGCCAAGCAGCATTAGCACTCTCCCACTTCCCCTCCTTGTGGCCAGGTAAGGGGAAATGTCCTCAAACAGAAATGGCTGAGCTCTGTTTGGAAGTGGCTAGCCAGAAGCTGAATGCAAAGAGGAACCCTCCAGGAAGTAAGTGCAGAGCCATGTGTGGAATAGACTGTGGCTGCTGGATGTGACAGATGGGTGTGGGTCTGCATGAGACTTATGGGGGAACAGTAAGGGCTGGGTGGAGAGCCAGTGCAGAGCAGCCCCACTCAGAGACAATAACAGCCTGTCTTGGAAAACCCCAAGTTTCTGTTTACTTGAATAAAGTCTGGACCAGAGAAGGCAACCTAGCTACTAGGTCTGAAGAATCCTGACTCTCAAGTGGACTGTCCCAGGGACCAAACATTTGGAATGTGTTACCTAGGGAGATGGTGGAATCTCTTTCCTTAGAGGTTTTTAAGGTCAGGCTTGACAAAGCCCTGGCTGGGATGATTTAGTTGGGGATTGGTCCTGCTCTGAGCAGGGGGTTGGACTAGATGACCTCCTGAGGTCCCTTCCAAGCTTGAGATTCTATGATTCTATGAGTCTATGATTTACCGCTATTGTTCACAACACCTGGCTGCCAAAACACTGTACCACTTGCCTTGGAGTTGCAGTAGGCCTGTAACACTACTGGCACTTTAGGAGTAATTAATTATTGAGCATCTCGAATAATTACAAAATGCATCAGAAACAGACACAAAAGAAATAAAATGTTAAATGAAAAGATAAAAGGAAAATTGGTGCTCACTGGTTTCTGCACAGATGTCTTGTTCCATATCACTTGACGTGCTCACACATTAATTTCTCCATTTAATTCATCCTTATTTTCGTCTTGAGTTTAGAAACAAAACCTGTGTAAGTGGTGCTGAAAATGACTGCACAAGATAGACCTGATTTTCAAAAGTGCCCACCCAAAAATGCATGTTCAATTGATCACCCATTTTGACAAATGTTTATTGTGCTTTATGCAGAATTTAGATAATTTCAAATGAGTAATTAGAGCTGATTAAAACTGAGAATTTCTGTTTCACAGGAAATTTTAACACTTCAAAATGAGTTTCACTCTGAATCAGAGCAAAACAAATATTTATAATTGTTCTATAAAATGGAAATTCTGAAAAAAAAGTTTTGTAAAATTTCAAAATTTAGATTCAAAATGATTTTTTCCATTTTAATTACTTTTATTCTGTTTGTTATCCTGCCATCATATTTCTAAGATACTGAAGAAGCTTGCTGCTCTAATCAGTACACTGAATGCTTATCTTTTTTTCTTGTTCAAAGTGTGAAACTTTCCTCACAACACAAACAGGAGACATCAGGGGCTAGAAAATAAGATGTTTCAATTAGTACTAAACAACATCGATCCTTAATTATTTTAAAACTAAACTAAAATTAAAGGGAAAAGAAATAATATTTTGACTATTATATTATAACATGACATGTCATATTATGCACTACTACTACTGTATTGCATATGTAATCATGGTGGCTGTTGGCAGAAATTAGGCTCACAGTAGTTCATACACAATTTTCAAAATTATATGTGCCTATTCCAAATATTAAATAATTTCAAAGTTTAAAGCCTGCTAATTATACCTGGCTTTCCATAGTGCTTCCCACCTATTGATCTCATAGGTGTTACTGAGGAGGATCATTTACAGATGGGGAAACTGAAGTTTGGAGCTGTTAAGTGACTTGCTCAAGGACACACAACTGGATAGGACCCTGATGTCTTAACTCCTAGTCTAGTGCCGTATCTGCTGGACCAGGCTGACTCCTACACTTATGTGATTTATTTATTTTTCTCTGTTGTTCCTATGATTAGGAGGAAGAACATGTGTTACTTTCCACACTACAGCTACTGTACACCATTGGATATTGCTTGTCTCTTACTTCCCTTGTATTAGCTCTACTTATACTTCTGATCTTCAGGTTAGTGTCAACCAACATTACTAGGACATGTCTTGTGTTCTGGAATTTAATAACATATGGGGATTCTTTTTTCAACTAACTGAGCGTATGATTCCACGTCAGATGTAACTATATACATTTAAGGATACAGCCTATGCAAATGTAATTTTTGAGGAATATCTATTCATGGCAATAAAATGTTCATAGGAATACAATGATTTGTTCATAATGAAATTTATTCTAAAGGATTCAGAAAAGAGGACATTTCTTTTTGTATTTCCACAGAAAACTTCACTGCACTAGAAACTACATCCATATAAATTTATTTGCTTCCTTTATACTGCGAGCTGCAGCAGTTCTTATAAAAGATAGCATATACCATAATACTTATTCAAAAAGACCAAATAATGAAACTGGATGGATTTCCTACTTCAGTTCTGAGGTAATTCTATTTTAGTTCATTGATAATAGTATAATTTCTGCTGCAAAAGTTAAAGTTGCAAAACAGTTTCCCTTAGGAAAACAGGTTTTAGATGCTAAGTGGTGAATTATGATAATTGAAATTTTGCAGGAAATAGTGTTCATGGAAAATTAGAGTAAAATTCTGGTTCAGAATTGATTTTTATTTGACTTAGATATGCTCTTAAGAAAAATATATAGTAAGGACACTGTGCTCATTAATAGTGTTGATAGTTGTTCATCTAGAGGCCTTGAATAATCCATAACAACAATTTTATTAAACCTACAATTTTAGGAGCAAAACTAAATTTCTACTTGCTTGTATATGGCATTCTTTGAATTTACTCAGCCTTTATATATATATATATATATATATATATATATACACACAATACTTAATATTCACAAAGCTTTCTTGTACAACAGTTAAGATTGCTGTCAAATAAGTCATAAATTCTAAGGCCAGAAGGGACCATTTTGATCATCCAGTTTGACCTGCATAGAACTTCCCTCAAACAATTCCCTGTTTGAATTAGATATGAGAGATAGATGTCTGATATGAAACTACACAAAGAAGGAAATGAAAAATTAAGCAATCTAAGAGCCTGTCTACATTAGAAGGTTTTGCCAATTCTATACTAGTCTGCTTAAATAATCAAACTTCTCAGACACAGTTATACCAGTATAAAAGTGCTTATTCTTAGGTAGTTTATTCTGGTTCAGGAGGCAAAATAAGCTATAACATTATAAGAAACTTTTTACTGATATAAGTACCTGCAAACTATGCTTTTATCAATATAACTATTTTAGGAGTATATATTTTTTTAATGTAGACCAGGCCTAAGGATACATACCCTCCACTTCCCCACCCACAGACCTTATTGTTGCCGAAAAGTTAACTATCATTGTAATGGTATTTTTACTTGCAAGTATATTTTTCAATGACTATCTGTATCAGGTCTACACTACTGCTTTGCACCAGACTGAGTGTGCTGCTTGGTAAAGAACAGAGAAAAAGCTGGAACTCAAACTATGTGGAAACCTAGAGATATTGTTTCTAGACATCATAACAACCACAACTACCATACATCACAGACCACAGTCTTAACTGTGCCTTCACTTGGTTGCCAGCCTTCCAGCACCTTCTTATCTCCCTCCCACTCAAATAAAATTGCTGTGAAGTCTTCTCCCTCAAATCAATTGGTATCTCTCTCCTGGTAGAGGAAAGTGTAGTAGGAAGAGAGAGCATGGTGGCCTCAAGGCCTGAGGTCTGAACCAAAGTCAGCAAAAAATTATGCTATAAACAAAAGTCAGGCCCTGTCAAAAGCAGATGCTTGCCTGCAAATTCACTGTCTGGTATATGAACTTGGCACCCCTGTTGCTAGCATTGCTAAAACACACTGAATATGTAAATACATTTCAGCAGGCTAGGAGAGAACACCTCAACCTAGCACATAAGTGTTTGACAAAACTGATTAATCATGATGTTTTGTCTGAAACATCACGTGTTAAACTACAAAGACAAGGGTGAATAGGGAAGTTTTGTCTGAAGCAGCAAGAAAAAGTTACAAGGGGAGGTAACAAATATGTCTTGGAACAAGTAAGATGATATATAAGTTGTTTGTCTCAATCTATAAATGTTGGGATGCCTTGTCTTAGAGCAGGTGTACACTACTGTTTAAGTCGATCTAACTGTAGGAGTGAGAAAAAGTGACACAAATTTTATGCTGTCCACACTGGCGCTATGTTGGAGGGAGACTCTCTCCCACTGATATAGCTTTCAATTCTTGCTGAGATGGAGTAACGATGCCAAAAGGAGAGAGCTCTCCCATTGGTATCTTAGTGTCCCTGTAGAACAGAAGTTCTCAAACCAGGGGTTGGAACTCCCCCAGGGGGTCACCATCCGCTTCCAGGGGGGTCATGAGCTCCTGGCGCTGCTGAAAAGCTGCTGAATGAATTACTTCCGCATTTGGCGGCTTTTTGGTGGACATACTGAGCGTTCCCGAATGTTCGCCAAAGTGATTATTTCCAGATTCAGCGGACATTCAGGAGCGCTTGGCTTATCCGCCAAAAAGCCGCCGAGTGCGGAAGTAATTCGACGGCTTTTCACTGGACATACAAGGGTCACTGTGCACAGCAAGTATGTAAAAGGGGGTCACAGTTCAGCAAAGTTTGAGAACCGCTGCTGTAGATCTATTGGGTGCTATTACTGTGCTTCGTTGACAATAAACCTGGCTGAGTGCTTTCGGCACTGAACCAAGTGGGTGGTCTTCTTGGGCAGTTTGATTGAGGTCTGCCAGGATGACTCCCTGGCCAGAGCTGGTGCAACATACACAGAGAACACACATGCAGCCAACTAGCTACACTCAGTTACGACGCTCCTTACTTGCTCTCCTCTTGCAAATATAGTATGGCTCCTACCATCTGCTCCCTCATCCCCCCCATTTTCTTCTTCTTAAAGGAGAAGTGGGCTTGTGGGGAAACAGCAGCAGATTGAGCTGCTGCACTCCCATTTTCCTCTCTTCGCTGCCTGAGAACATCTATCTGGTCCCCTGCTTTCATGATAAAGAGCTGGATCCCTGCTCTGTTCTATCCCCTCTCACTCCCCATTGCTGGCTGGATAAGACGTCTACCCAGGGTGGTGGGGGGATCTTACTGGAGGGAGCAAATTGTAGGAGGAACATGGCTCCCGTCAGTGGTTGTACGTCCTTCAGGATATGTCTACACTACAGCTTGTGTCAGCATAATATAAGTTATTGCTGCTCACAGGGGCTGGAGAAGCGCTTGCATTAGAGACCTGTGCCACTGTATACTCTCTAGTGTAGCTGTACCCTCAAAATTAGTAACTATCCTTCAATAGCAACCAACAAACAAAAGTCTTGGAAGTTGTGCAATGGTTTCCTCAAAAGGAATGATACCAGAGAAGATTTATTTGTGCAGTAGATTGGCATAAGGAAGATTAACACAAGGATATGTTGGTACAATGCTGTGGATTGAGACACTGTGATGCCAGGAAAGAAGGGTGCAGCAATGCTGAGAGTCACAATTGGGTGGTGCAATTCTGGTACATTGCAATGATTCTGCAGCTTACCTTCACTGCTGTAGATGCAAATCATGTCACAGGAAACCTCCACAGAATGATTACTTGGAGTTCCCAGAGGGCAAGGATAGGGAGAAGATAATGAACCAGAGTGTACACATCAGAATTCTGCTCTAGAAAGTGGTGTAATGATGACACTGAGGCATGTGGCCTCAGCAATGGGGAAGATGGTCAGGAAAGAGACTGGAAAGTGGAAGTCATAAGAAAGCACGAGACAGTGGGGACAATTACATTATGTTACTAGCCCTTACGGTGGCAGAAATTTTTTGGAAAACTGAGGGTACCCACAGTAACAATCACTCAAGTATTCCCTCCTGAGCCTGCCGAACAATGTCCTGGAGAGGTGTGAACTGCTTCATTCATCCCAGCAGGGACACTTATAACACTGACAATTATTTCACTTATTACCAACACTTGTAACTGTTTCAGCTCTGATTTTTTTAACAGAAAAATCCAGTTAATGTGGTTCTCCCACAACCTCAAACTGCATCCCACACCTCTCTAGGAAAAGCTCCAACTGTTCCCTAAACTGCTAACGAAACTTCCTTCTTCCCCTTCCAACTTCTATAAAACCATTATACAATGTCAATACCGTGAAAAATTTAAAAACTCAGTATAAAATAAACTGATTATTAGTATTAAAATTACACAGCTATTGAATTGATTATATTATTCACAAATTTATAGATTTCAAGACCAGAAAAGACTGTTATAATTATCTAGTCTGACTTCTTGCAGAACATAGGACATAAATTTCATTCTGTCATACCTGCATCAAGCCTATAAATTCAGACAGAGCTAGAGCAAACCTCTTCGACAGACATCCAGTCTTGATATAAAGACATCAAGTGATAAAGAATCCATCATACCCGATGAAGTGGGCTATAGCCCATGAAAGCTTATGCTGAAATAAACTGGTTAGTCTCCAAGGTGCCACAAGTTTTCCTCATTTTCTTTATCTCTATCTAAGTTGTTCCAATAATAAATTACCCTCTCAATTAAATATTTGTGGCTTATTTCCAGTTTGAACTTATCTAGTTTCATTGTCCAGACCCTGGATCTTGTTCTGCCTTTGTGTGCTAGATCAAAGAGCCCTCTACTATGAGAAATCTCTTCCTCATACCTCTTATAGGTACTTACAGATTGTCAGTAAATCACCTGCTAAACTCTTTGATAAGCTACATAGACTGAGTTTTCAAGTGTCTCACTGTAAGATAGGTTTTTCAGACATTCTGGTAGCCCTTTTCTTTTCCCTTTCCTATTTTAAGGTAACAAAACAGTTACCTTTATCAAACTTGTAATCTCATTAAAAAATATCCAGTTTGTTGGGCAAAACATATTTTCTAAAATAAAGCACGTGGAGCAGCATTAATTGTGTTGCTATGTTTCAATTCAGTACTGACTGCATCCTTTACCAGCAACACTACAATGTTGTCCAGGATCAATGTCAAACTAATTGACCTATAGTTGCCCAGGTCATCCTGTTTACCCTTTCCCAATATTGGCACATTAGCTTATTTTCCATTCTCTAAAACTTTCTCGGTATTTAAACACATGCTAAAAATCTGCATCATTAGTTCACAGAGCTCCTTGGTCAATTATTTAGAACTCTTGCATACAAATTGCCCAGTTTTGCAGATTTAGAAATGTTAAATTTAATACACACAGTTTTACTCCTTAATTACTGTTGGAATATAAAGTATTTCATTATCACTGTGAGATCTGAATACATCATCCAGCTTCTTTTCGAATACCAAACAGAACTATTTATTGGACACATCTGCCTTTAGTGCATCATTATTGACCATATTACCATATACCATTGATAAGATTTCATTTGTGTCCCACATATTTTTTAATTACTTACTCATTCCCTAGCATCAGCCCCTTTTGTTGTCAATGTAATGCTTTCCAGACTAGCCTAGCTAGTCTGTCATCCAAAACAATGGTTTCCCTATTACCGAGATGGAGGCCATCCAACCTGCATAGTTCCCTCTTTCTACAGAAGGTGACCCAGTTTTTCTATAAAACCCAAACCCTGTACATTACACCACTTACCTAGTCAATGGTTCACTTTCTGCATCTTCTGCTATCTGTCTTCTCTTGCTCATGGGACAGGAATAATCCAGAGAAGATTCCCTATACCTACCTCTCCTTCAGCTTCCTTTCCAGATTCCTAAAGCCTTGAACGTGTCACCTGAAGTGAGTTGTGCAGTCACATATCTTATCTTCTATCCAAGAAGACAGCTCACCGTCCTGATGTTCTTTTGGTCCTTGCAGAATGTTCTGTCCACTCTTCTTATGAAGTCCCTGCTGGGGATTCTCAGCCTTTGGAAGATTGGAGATCTTCTCTTCGTTACCCTAAGAGTGGGCTGAGCAGCTATCCTCAGTATGTCCTGTGCTGTTCGCTCTTCCTTTTTCCCAGCTGAATCTTCAGAGATGTTTACTGCAGCTGCTATGCTGAGCACCTGATAGTAATTGGATACCTCTAGTACTACGTATTTCTTTCTGTGGTGATCATAGAAGATGAGGGTTAGAAGAGGTCTCAGAAGGTCATCTAGTCCAACTCCCTACTCAAAGCAGGACTAACCCCAACTAAATCATCCCAGACAGGGTTTTCTGAAGCTGGGCCTTAAAAGCCTCTAAGGATGGAGATTCCACCACCTCCCTAGGCAACCCATTCCAATGATTCACCTCCTTCACAGAGTTTTTAGCATGTTGGAGACAAATATATATTCTGCTTAGCTGGTTTTGGCTGTAGATGACCTCACAGGTTTGCATCTGTTCCCAATGGCACACAGCTGGGACCTCATCATGGAAGTGCAGCAACCCTATTAAAGCTGCAGAAGGGTGTCTGACTAAATCAAATATTTATTAAAACTGTTAATTTTTAAAGGATATAAAATATGACATAAGAGCAACAGTATTTTTCAGAGATTTTACAGTACTTCAATGTATAATTAATTACTATTATTAAATACTTCCTGATGTTTTATTTCTGCAGATTTTAAATGTTTGCAGGACTGCCCAGTTTTTCTTGCATTACTCTGTTGGTGCAAATTATTTTTGGCTTTTAGCTGAAGGACTTTATCTCAACACATTATTGGTGACTGATATGGTCTCTGAAAGTCTACTGCTGCAAAGATTTATTGTAATAGGATGGGGTAAGTAAACAGTGTCAAATAAGTTATTTGTCTTATTTTACATCAGAAAATAAATGATAGGTAAACAAACTTTTGGTACGTTGTGAAAGAAAGAGAAAAGCTGATTATCTGAACTCCCTGAAATATGTCATCTTCCCTATGCTAATGAGGTGTCCAGAACTGATCATATGACCAGAATGTACTTTGTAACAACATAATATGTAATGTCCATCAGGTGTCTGCACACACTGAAAATTAATAAATTCCCTGGTAACAGCTGGGGACTAGAGGAAAACATCCTGTGAAGGTGGGGCGTGGCGGGATAGCCAGGGAAATTACTGAGACTGGGCAGAGGGGATGGCTTCGGGCTGGGAAGGGGCATCCCAGTAGTTCTTACTGCTGTTCCTATAGAACTTCCGTGGCACCTGTTTGTGCCCAGTTTGTCCCTGCCCCTGGCAGCTGGCACCAGTGTCCTCCTGCTCCTGCCCAGGTGCCAGTGCACTGTCCCATCCCCCGCAACTAGACCCGCCAACAGCACTTCTGGGCCACAGAGCCAGGGGCCGGCCATGGGGGGTGGGGTCTGGGGCACGACACTGTTACTTCCGGGACTGACCATGCTGGCCCATGGGGCCCGTTGTCCTCTGCTGGCCTCTCTCCAATTTGTCCACATCCTTTCTGTTGTGGGGGAGCCCAGATGTGGACACAATACTCCAGATGTGGCCTCACCAATGCCAAATAGAGAGAATCTCATTGTGTGATTTCCTGAGATGATTGTAACGTTCCCTGGACATACCCAGGGTTGTGAAGTATTTTGCCACTACCTGCCCTTGTGAAGCAGTCTTGTCTTGCCTGCTGTAGCGCAGCTCCCCGAAAGCAACAACTTCTGGCCACACTCAAGCACTGACTTCCTGGTCCCTGCAGAGCTCACCCTCTCTGGGCAAGCTTGTGATAGACCCACACCAACCCCCTAGTCCTCAGAGCACTCTCTGCAGTTTCCAGCCTTTGTCACTGGACACTCACAGAAATGACCAGGTAAGCTGTGCCTGGTAAGACAGTGTACACACAGCTCATGGTACAACTCATGATCAGGTCCTTTATAACAATACTGCACCGATATATATTTATAGTGAAATAGCCATAAATTTATTATCAAAGTTTTAAGAAATAGTGAATAAGGATGATAAATTGAAACTGAAATGTTTACACATATAAACAAAACATGATTTTAGGTCTACAGTTCTTAATGGTTACCTTTCCTATTTAATAAAGTAGATTTTTTCCCCAAAGATTTAGTCTTTGACCAAGCTGCTGGTTTTCAGTCAAAACTAGGATCCAAGCTGTCATGAACATCCCATACCTTTCCATGAGTTTCTTCCATGAATGGATCACAAAATGTCTTACTTGTCCCCCAGCTATAGCCCTTTGAAGTGAACCCCAGTTGTTTGTTCTTTAGTTTATTCTCCTCTGTTGATTTGGCATCCCCCATTGGTTCTGTATGCTGATGGAGCTTCCATTGTACTGACTTTCAATCTCTAATTTATATCAAAGACATGCTTTATCTGTCAGAATTCCAGTTTATCAACTCTGCCTTGTTACAGATTTTAAAACATATTTTCAGTAGGTATACATAACTCCTTATATAGTGTCAGTACATATATTTCACAATGATATGAATGACTAGTGTGTCACCATCTTTCATTTGATACCTTACAAGACACTTTGTATGCATAAATATTATGAAAACAGTGTGTAAGGTATAGTAAGCTTGTTAGACGTAATAAGCATTTCTGACCCAGAGCAATGAACTCTTTGTCAGTTAGCACAGAGGATTTCTAAGGGTCACAATGATCCTGAAAAGAATGAAAATCATTATATGTAGGATCATCAGGCACAGCTGTAACATGTCTGTGTTTCATATTAAACATTTTGCAAACCTGGTTCTAATTTGCCCTTTTTCTTTCTAACAGTTACCCCGGTTCTGTTTGTGGCCCCTTGGGGAATAGCCAGATCAAAACTGGAAG
This sequence comes from Dermatemys mawii, assembly GCA_007922305.1. Classification (NCBI taxonomy): domain Eukaryota; kingdom Metazoa; phylum Chordata; order Testudines; family Dermatemydidae; genus Dermatemys; species Dermatemys mawii. Next base: position 3,115,533 of record ML677373.1, read on the forward strand.
ACACAGGGTAAGTTACTATATAAAGATGATCTTATAAGATTGATTTGTCTGTTTTAATGGGTTTTCAGATGGTTTATAAGTTAGACATGTTACTTTTCCTGGACACCTTTGACAGCATAGGGAACCAATATAATCTCTTAGGGTAGGTTGGCTGTATCGCATTGGGAACAGTGGGAGGTGCAGATCATCTTGAAGAATGGGGACACTATCTTCCCTGAAAGCAGTATTTGGTTTGAGTCCTATTGAAAACAATGGGAGAGAGCAGCCATTTTGAAAAAGGTCCAATATAAAGAATGGCATATATGATCACTAGCCCTCAAGAAAATTCTTCAAAAGTAGCCAGACCATGAGATGTCAATTATATGGGAAGAATGAGGGGTCTACATTATCCCCTTATTAAAGTCATTCAGGTCAAAAATGCTCTCGAGGGAGGTGTTACATTTATTAAAAGATCTATTTTTAAAATTAATTTTAATTCAAAAACTAATTCATGGAGTGACTTGCAAATTCTTAGAAAATTTATTCTGGACTCAAAGAATAAGTGCTATAATTTTGGGAAGAATATAACATGTACTTCATACATTTCAAAATGCCTGCATGTCTGTTTTAATGGCAGTACTGAACTAAACCTTAACTATAGAATCACAACCAGAGCTTTCATGGTAAAAGTCAAAAACACCGCATTTTGCAATGTAAAAGTTTTGTTTATGCATAACAACCACAAACCAAGCATTTGGAAATGAGTAAATCTGAAATAATGTCCGACACAGCAATGATTCAATAGTTTATAGAAAGCATAATCTTTACCCAGACCATTTCTACACACATGCACGATCCATCACTTTCATAAACAAATGCTCCACCAAAACCACCTTAACTCTGCCCTTGTAGCGACACCATCCTATAATCTTCATTTCTTCAATCCTTAATTATTTTCCCAAAGCCAGTTTTTAAGCTATTTATTATTCATAGAAATAAGGGCTTTCATTATTCTTTTTTTGCTTTTAAAGATTTGTTACCTTTAAATACAGTAATTTTTCTGAGAGAATAAGAAGTTCATGGGTTGCGGCCAACATCATCTCTACTTTTTTAAATCAATGTGCTTGTATAATGAACATATTATTGCCAAACTCCAATCTTCCCTTCATCGGCCTTTTCATTATATTGTAGACAATGGCAGCTGTAATATTACAGTGAAAGAAGGCACTTGCCACACTAGCCTCTGCTCTTTTCCTTTAATCTCTATCATCGGTTCCAGTGTTTATGAGGCTTCTATACACAATAGAAGAGTGTATTTACAGTACATGGACAACTTTGTCTGGAATATTATTATTGTTATGATTTAATGTATTGCAGCAGCAACAAGAACCTCCCATGGTTATGGAGGCATTGGGCTGGGAGATGTCCAAACAGATGGCAAACATTTGTTCTTATCCCCAAAAAGTCTAGAAGACAAGAAACAGGGTCATGAGATAAATAAGCAAGTTGGTTGGGGATAACAGAGACACTAACAAGTACAATGCGTAATTCTTAGCCAGTCAGGAGCAATGATCACAGCTTCCCACTTGCCTAACCATTATCCAGTTGTATTTTCCTGTATGCACCACAGCAGAGGTGAGTTTTGAGCAGGGATGCAAAGGATGACAAGGTTTATAGGTTATGACTGGGAGCTTTTCCTGTGTGTAAGGGGAAGCCTTTAAAAAGTCATGAAAAGGATTATCAAAGTATCAGGTGATAGAGACTGGGATCATGTGGAGGAAGGGTCAACTTTGTAAGAAGGCATCAGAAAAGAGGAGAGGTCTAAACTGTGAAGGACTTGTGTTTGTGGTAGAAGAGGGGAGCAAGTAGGGGAATGTAAAGACAAGAGAGTGTCATGGTTACCTTTGATAGGTGGGGACTGGATTTGATGACCCAGGAAGTCCTTTCCAATTCTGTTCTTATGATGTAATCTGAATGATGGGCCAGGAAGATGATCTTAGCAGGATCAATTTGAATGTGTTTTCATAGATTTAAGGCCAGAAGGCACCATTATGATCACTTAGTCTGATTTCTTGCATAACATGGGCCACAGAATTCCAGCCAGAGACTCCTCCATGAAGTCCATAACTTCAGTTTGAGATATAGCATTGTGAGGGGTTCATGGGGTGCCACCTGGAGGGCTATCCCACTCACACTGTGATGCTAATGTCAAGCTACAAGCCTCTGACAGGCATTGCACTTATACAGACATCGGCAGGGAGGGACACACCCAACTAAGTTACATGCATGATCTCTCAGCCACTCATGAACCGTCAATGCGGAGGCTCCAGCCAGTTCTCCGCAGCCTTGCACCCCAGAACTGTACCATCTTACACTGCTCAAGGCTCCCTTGGGCCGTGCAAATGCATTATGTAGTTCACCACTCCCTCAGTGTGAACCGGACAAACACCAGCCTTTGTAATCTGAGCTGGGATTTCCCAAGCACTTCAATCAAAACCACACTGGTTTAAGTAAAATATAAAACAGATTCATTCACTACAGAAAGGTAGATTTTAAGTGATGATAATTAGCAGGCATAGAGATCAGAGTTGGTTACCTAAGAAATAAAATAAATTTGCAGTCTAAATTCTAACTTAAACAGACTAAGCAAAATTTGAATCAAATAGTTTCTCACCCTAACAGATGGTACAATCAATTTACAGTTCCTTAACATACAGACTAGACTCCTTTCCAACCTGGGACCAAAGTCCCTCATTCAAAGTCTTTTCCTTCCTGACATTCTTCTAGGTGTTGTGATGAGGGGGTGGAGGACTATTTCAGAGACTAGGATGAGGAATTCCTCCACTTTAACACTGACAAGGACAAATCTGCAGGTGCTGGAGTAAAATATGAATCACCTACAAAACAACCCTCCTTCCAGTATTCACCTTCGAGGTGGATTATGTTCTCATTCTTGGAATAAAGTGTCCACAGAGCCATGAACTTGGAAAACATCTAGTAAAATTGTGTCCTTTGAGAGCCGCTCAAGTGCTGCCTTCCAGCAGCAGATGTTCAGTGTCCTTGGGCATTTTGTAAAAGAGGTGGGGCTTTCAGGCAGTTCCTTTGTGTCAGTAGTTAGCAGCAGTTCGAGGAAACTGGGCCCAGGGTCTGATTTCAGCCAGACATTAGCTTGTCTTTAAAAGAGGTACTTCTATTTCTAGTTTAACTGTTTTTAGGGCTGTTGATTAATCGCAGTTAACTCAAACAATTAACTCAAAAAATTAACTGCAATTAATCACAGTTTTAATGGCACTGTTAAACAATAGAATTAATCCCAATTGAAATTTATTAAATATTTTTGGATATTTTCTACATTTTTAAATATATTGACTTCAATTACAACACAAAATACAAAGTGTATACTGCTCATTTTAGATTATTATTTATTATTACAAATAATTGCACTGTAAAAATGATAAAAGAAATAATATTTTTCAACTCACCTCATATAAGTACTGTAGTGCAATCTTTTTATTGTGAAAGTGCAACTTACAAATGGAGGTGGGTTTTGTTACATATCTGGACTCAAAACCAAAACAATGTAAAACAAAAACCTACAAGACCATTCAGTCCTACTTCTTGTTCAGCCAGCCACTAAGACAAACAAGTTTGTTTACATTTATGGGAGATAATGCTGCCCACTTCAGATTTAGAATGTCACCTGAAAGTGAGAACAGGCATTCACCAGCATTGCAAGGTATTTACATGACAGATATGCTAAACATTCGTATGCCCCTTCATTCTTCAGCCACCATTCCAGAGGACATGCTTTCATGCTGATGATGCTAGTTTAAAAAATGTATTAAATTTGTGACTAAACTTCTTGGGGGAGAATTGTATGCATCCTGCTCAGTTTTACCTGCATTCTGCCATATATTTCATCTTACAGCAGTCCTGGATGATAACTCAGCACATATTGTTGGTTTTCAGAACACTTTCACTGCAGATCTGACAAAATGCAAAGAAGGTACTAATGTGAGATTTCTAAAGATAGATACAGCACTTGACCCAAGATTTAAGAATCTGACTTGCCTTCCAAAACTGGAGAGGAATGAGATGTGGAGCATGCTTTCAGAAGTGTTCTGTTGGTGGCACCTGACTCAGATGATAAAAATGAACATGCATTGGTCCGCACTGTTTTGGATTGTTATCAAGGAGAATCCATCATCAGCGTGGACACATGTCCTCTGGATTGGTGTCTGAAGCATGAAGTGACATATGAAATCTTTAGCACTTCTGGCATGTGGCATCTGGTAACGCTGACTACAACAGTGCCATGTGAACACCTGTTCTCACTTTCTAGTCACCTTATAAACAAGAAGCTGGCAGCATTATCTCCTGCAAATGTAAACAAACCTGTTTGTCTGAGCAACTGGCTGAACAAGAAGTAATGGTAATAATGATGATTATTACAGCCAGGACAGGTTAGGCATTTTAGTACTTACTACTCAGAGAATTAAATGTAAGCATGAGAGAGAAATAAAATAATGAAATGCATAGAACAGTCAAAAAGCTAAAACAGGCACTTTGAAAAAATAAAATTACAGAGAATATATGTGCATTGCAGGAAGTGCCTACAAGTAACAACAATAACAACAACTTAAGTATGTGCTGGAAGTGAGTGTAAAAGAAACAGTGTGTGTGAGCTGTGGAAGTGTGCCAGAGACTATGGCCTGCCCCTTTAAGAGAGCAGCATTCCTCAGTCTGAAGGAAAGCTCCTTTAGAGCCAGCAGCAGCCACCACCAGCAGTTCCATCCTTCTCTTGGTGAGCCCGGTCCCGCCACCCAACTCTTCAGAAATGGAGTACAGGGTGTCCCCTGCCCCCCTTCCCGCCCATGACATCAGCACCTCTCCTCATCCCGCCCTCTCTGCACAGTAGACAGGAGCTGCCGGACTGCAGACATCAGCAGAGTAGCAAGGGGAGGGGTACTCCTGCTCCGGAGGTGCTCCACTTATAATGGCACTCTGGGCTTTCACCTGTTCACCCATGCTTAAGGTCAGCCCTGTGGGATGGGATTTGAAGCTGTCGCATTTCAGGGTGCAAGCCAGATCAATGAGAAGTTGTGTCATCACCTGCCCCGTTACCTGGTGCCTAACAGTGCCTTGCTGTTGTAGCTCCCAACCTGGGCCATTCACAAACAGCCTACCAACATGCAGCTGACTCCTGAAGTTTCTGGGTATAGCTACAGCTCTCACCCAGAAGCTTTGACCCAGCAGGCTGTCAAAAATACTCTAGTCACACTCTGGTTTGCACCAGTCTTGGCTACTATTTGCAAGGTGGCCCCAACACACTCCCAATCCCAAATTTTCATGTGGTCTGCACTGTACAGCCCTGTCCTGGGCAGTTCAGATATTGACCTGTACGGGGTCAATATTCAACAATTTGTTACTTTAAATGGAGTTAGTAAGCAGTCCAGTTTAAACACAACACTGGTTTGCTTTATATTAAACATAAGACAAGTTTATTTCACTAGAGAGAGAGATTTTAAGTGTGTGCAATGTGACAAAGATCCGAGTCTGTATTTGTGGGTCCTGCACTTCCTGGCAGATTTAGGGGCCTCAGAAACTCATCTAGGCCCCAGAGTGACCTCCCTTTCTCAGTATAATTGGCAAGAGTCACCACCTAGTGAGTTACCTTCATCACAGGCCAGTATGGAAGGTGGAAAAAGGGGGGGAGCCCAGGCCCACCCTCTACTCCAGGCTCCAGCCCAGGGACCCTAATAGTATCAGCTAAGATGGCTGACCTTTTATCTACAAAACACAATTCAATTCCCTGGGCTACTTCCCCACAGCAGTCCCTGCTTCTTCAAACTCCACTTCACCCTTACCTCAGGGCCTCCTTCCTTCTGGATGATATGTTGTCCATCACTCAGTCTCACCAACAGCACAACCTCCTTCCACAGCTCCTGACACCCACAGCCCACCTGACTAACTGGGAGGTTTTTATCTGGTTTCAGCCAGTCCCTGATTGGCTTCAGGTGTCCCAGTTAGGCTAGCTGTTTCTACTCCTTTCTAGAAGGTTCTTAATTGGCCCCAGGTGTCTTGGTTGGTCTGGAGTAGCCTTTGTTTGGCTATCCAGGGAACAGAGACCTGCACATCCTGAGACTAATATACCTGCCTTCCAGCACTCTCCTATATCCTTCTGGTCTGACTCCATCACAGCAAGTATAAGGTATTGAAGTTAGAAATGGTTACAAGAGAAATAAAAATAAAACACTTTCTAGTAGCTAAACTTAATGAGCTAGATTTGGTTCAACATGAATTCCTTACCATATGTTCCCAGCAACATTGCTGACCATATTCTCAGCTCAGGATCACACGCAGAGTCAAGGGGCTGGTTTCTTTGTCTTCTTTGGTGAACAAGAGATAGGGTAGGACTGGAAGAGATCCCTTGGGTGCTTTTGTGCCTCATTTTTGTAGCCTAGTCACCCTTTGAAGTGGATTCTTCTGAGATTACCCCTCAAAGCAAAATTTATTCAAACAGTAAAGAAGGTGAAGTTGAGTCTGGTGTGCAAGGTGGCTCCATGCTCTTTTTTCTCCCTGTCTTTGCCGAAATGTGGATTTGCCTGGTTTCCTGCTATTTCCCCCTCCTGCTGTCTCAAGGACCCTGTTTACTATTTGTATGTAAATTGAGATAAACACACATTCCTTAGATTAGGATAGACCTGTTTAACAACTTTTGCCTAGTCAGAACTTTGTGGATTTGAACATGCACTTACAACATCAAACATAAGGAAATTATAACTTTACATATAATGTTGCTACATACATTTCACCATGATATTATTAACCAACATATAACACCTCAGATGACACCTCACAAGGCATATTTCGTACCAAAATTATTGCAGTGGTGTATACGATATGAATACAGGGGTCCTTTCAATCACAAAGGTCCACCTAGAATCAGAGGGGTTGCCGTGTTAGTCTGAAATTGCAGAAGTGACAAAGAGTCCTGTGGCACCTTAAAGACTAACTAAAAGGTCCACCTAGAGTACACAGTTCTCAGAACTGAAGAGCTTCAGTCCATAATTCCTCCTTCTCTGCTAGTTCCCACCAAAGCTGCAGTACTAAGTCATCTCTGCAGGAATTTCAGGCAGGATCTTCTCTAAATCCTGCACAACGTGGCTCTCTTATCAGACTCCTTCTTTCTCATTACGGGGAGTAAGATGCTCAAAAGGGAAATAAAGATAAAACACTTTCTAGTAGCTACAATTAACAAGCTAGATTCGGTTCAATGTGAATTCCTTACCACATGTTTCCAGCAACTTTGCTATCTCAACTCAGCCTCACTCCTCTCTCTGCCAAGGGCCCCGGACAAGCCTTCCTTTCCTTCAAAACCATCTCTGCCTAGATCTATCATGGAGAAACTGCTTTCAGTCTAGATAATCTTAGAGCACCAGATGATGTGGAGTGCCATCATAGTGACCAAGCCACCTCAACAACATCTATGTCACATCATGATGCAGAATCTCTTCTCAATTGTCCGGTGACTTCAGCATCCTTTTCCTCAGTTGAGAATAGCCCTGGTTTCTGTACTGTGTCTTCCTAATGGCTTTAGACGTTTCCAGGAACTACTGTGTATAGTTGTTGCCTCTGTGATTGGAATTGATGATAACTCAGATCCTTCCCCATCTGAACTATTACAGAGAATTCTTCATCAGGTGTCTGGCTGATGGGTCTCACCCACATGCTCCAGATCTAACTGATCACCATAGTTGTGTTTTGGGACGGAATTGTCCCCCAGGTCAGACTGGCAGAGACCTGCGGGGAGGGAAGGGGTTGTCTGCTTCTGCAGCATGGAGCATGATTCACTTGCTGGTTTGAACTAGAGTAAATGGTGGATTTACTGTCACTTGAAATCTTTAAATCAAGATTTGAGGATTTCAGTAACTCAGCAATAGGCTCTGGGTCTATTACAGGATAAGATTCTATGGCCAGCGATGTGCAGAAGGACCGTGATAGTCCCTTCTGGCCTTAAAGTCGATGAGTCTTGGGGTATGTCTTCACTACCTGCCGGATCAACGGGTAGTTATCGATCTATTGGCAATCAATTTATCGCGTCTCATCAGGATGCAATAAATCAATCCCCAGAGGCACTCCAGTTGACTCCGGAACTCTAGTTTGCCAAAAGGTGCAAGCTGGAGTCGATGCGGGAGCCCGCTACGTTATTTACGTAGCTGAAATTGCGTATCTTAGGTCGACCCCTCTCCCTAGTGTAGACCAGCCCTATGACATGCCATTCAATACACTTCCTGCAATCTAGTGAGAGCAAATATTTCTCCCAGTTAATGAGAGGCTACTGCAACTAGTCAAGGACTTTTGGTAAAGTTTATATCAGGTACCCAAGTGGGAATTCCAATATTTTTTCCTCACAGCTGTTCCAAACCCATAGTTTCAATGGCTCTGAAGTAAACAAAGGATTTGAAAGGTTCCCACTCCAGACCTGTAGATGAGATCAGGAAGAAAGACTTGCTAAGGAGAAAATATTTTTCTGGGACTCTTGGGATCTACAAAGTACATTGTGGTCAGGTATATTCCTACTTTATCAGAATGGGTCATTCCTTTGCTGGGTTCTTTCCCAGAGGAACAAGAGTAGGTGGCCAAGGCAATCAGCAAGGTAGAGCAATGATTTTTCTGACTCATGACAGAGCAGTGAGAGTTTTGTTAATAGGCATCAGTTCACAGGCTGCTTCCTTGGAGGCACAATCAAAGGCCAAAAACTTCCCCTTTGATGTCGATGTGATATTCACTTCCAAAACCAAAAAGTCCTGAAAAGACTGAGGGAAAAAAGATCCATACAGTCATTATGACTCTTGCCACATTCCTGTGCTGAAAAGGAGAGATGTAACTTTTCTCTATCCTTCAGGTACCAGTGCCAGTATCCCTTATTCCTTAGCTGCCCTGGATTATTTTTATTACTAGAAGCCTCAATCTCAGTCTCATCTTAAGTGAAAGAAGGAACAAAACAACAAGGGTGGCCATCAGAGATACAGTTTCTCAGGAAGTCAGCCATTTTCATCAGTCATAGACCTCAGGTTCAATGAGTGACTTGACAGCACCAGTCTTTCATTTTGCTTCCCTCTCTTCCCCTTCTAATTCCCTGCCCTTTGGAGACCATCTGATTAGTCTATTTTCTGGTGATATGTTGTGGAATAACCACTGACTGGGGAAGGGAGCTGATGTTATTAGAATGGTTGCACTATTCAGTTCTAGTCTGAGTTGCCTACAGACTCCCTCCCCATAATCCTTCAGTGATCCCCTCTCCTGTGACACTACTCATGGAAGAAGTGGGTTCTCTTCTGAAGAAAAGGGCCATCAAGAAAGTTCGAACAGGGAGGAAAAGTCTTTTATTCCAGATCTTTCCACACACTGAAGACTGACAAAAATTCAACCCAACAAAGGCCTGAGGAATTTGAGCAAATACATCGGGATGTTCAAGTTCCATATACTAATTCTGATGGCCATAACCCCTAGCCTAGCAATGCAAGACTGGTTTGGGGCTCTCAGTCTGAAAAATTCCAACTTCCACATAGAAATCAGGCAGTTCTGTCACAAATACCTGCATTTTTTGTGTAGGAGCCAGGCATTTCCACTACAAAGTTCTACCCTTCACTTTCTTCACTGCTGCAAAGGTGTTTACAATGTCTTGCTTTACCAGCAACTTATCTGATATATCAAAAATCCAGAAACCAGGGTAGATGGACCTTTGTTCTGATCCAGTATGGCCATTCTTATGATCTCTCAGTTTTATTCTATTGTTTCTAAGGAATCGCAAATAAAAAAAATAAGTTTTGTCAAATACCCTTTAACATTTCAGCGTGATTTTTAAAAAATTTAAATGATCAAACTTTTTTCTAGGAATCTAATATAATTATATTTTATATTACTCCTTAGGTGCTGGGACATAAATAACCATATGGGAATCTGGTGGATCATCCGAGGGCCACTGTTATTTTCCATTGCAGTAAGGATTATTTTATCTTTTGTTTATATATTATACAGGTGTGATTGTCTATTTTTATCTTTCCAAGAAATTATATTCTGACTCAGATGATAATGAGAGCCAAAGTGCAGTGGTCACTTGATATAAAGACACAGTCCCTGCCCCAAAGAATCTACAACATGGAGTGAGAGTAATAAACACAAAAATGGAGGAAGGGAGAAGTACTACAAACACTAATGTCCAGCAGGACACGTGCACTTGAAGAGTCAATGAAATCAATTGGTTTTGGTTTAATTGTTGATTTGGTGTGAGGGTTTTTCTTTCTATGAATTCATCACTGATTTCGCCGAAGCAAGATGTTAGGGCAGTGCTGGCAAATTGGTTTCAGAAGAGCTTCCCACTGTGGTGCATACACCTCTTTCTGCTGGGTTATTCTAAACTTAGAGCCTTTGGGAAGGCTGCAATTCACCCAGAAATCACTACAATGCAGAGATCTATTCCACTCTCTTCACTACCATGTGCAGTACCCTATCTATTTACCTCTAAGGGAGACATCTGGGGGGGGACAGTATAGATAAAAGGAATGACCCATTTATGGACTCTCCTAACTCATGTGAGTCATTGTGCTGGGTGCGAATATTTTGTGTTTGGGCAAACTGCAGATCCATGAAATTTCCTGAGACACCTATGTTCACCAGAACCTCTAGGTTGGTTTCAGGCATCACTGGGTGTGGGAGCTGAAGAGAGAGTTGGAGAGGTTTTGGGTATTGATTGGCTTTCACCAGGATACTGGTGGACAAATGTTGGTAGACTGCTGGGGAGAGGGGAGAGCGCCAGCTCAGCCCAGCTCTCCCTACTGGGGCTGGGGCTTGGCATTTTAAGACCCAGGCACAGATCAGACTGTGGCAGGGCAGATTAATGCAGTGTTCTGGTTCCCCATAGCATAAGCAGAGGCCTGATTCTGGCTTTGAGTCTTCTCCTTGTCAGAGTGGTGGGGCCAGACCTGATTGGCTTGCATGGGTTTGGATGACAGAGAAGGGACTGGTGGTGGAAGGACCAGGGTTGGCAGGTGCTGGGAAGGCCATCTTTTTCTTGGTCAAGCTATTGTTGATCTTGACACATAGGTTGACTAAAGCATCCGGGCAAAGTGGGGATTCCCCCATGCCAGTCCATCTTTAATATCCTAATTTAGAGCAAGCTGAAAATTATAACACAGAATGGTCTTGTTCAGCTCAATGTCCACTATCAAGCATCAGAACTCCTCTGCATATTTAGTAACTCACCAGCATCTCTGCGGCATCACATGAAGTGCAGCTTCAACTATATGCTTGCAACTTGGGTCATCGAAGATCACCATGGTAGCTTGAACAATGTTTTCAAATTGTCCTAGAAGTGGGTTTGATTTTTCAAGGAGCAGAGACCCCCAAGTCAGGGCCTCCCCATTAAGCAGGCTGATAATAATTCCTACTGAAGTTAATTGGTATGTGGGAACAGCAAAAATAGGAGCCAATATTTATTTAGGAATCCAAAAAATGTGTCACGATTACTATTAAGCTTGCCATGCAGGAGGAGCTGGAACTCAGTGAAAGTGGGGGTTGGACTTGAAGGCAGCATGGCTTGATCTTGTAGGACTATTTTCTGTGCCAAAGGCTGGCAACTTGGGCCGGTAAGACAAAGACAATTCCATGAAGAAATTAATAATTCTGTACTGAATTCAGGATTTGGTGTGTATTAAATGAAACTTGGGGGACGCACATTGCAAGACAATGATAAAAGAAAACACTGAATAACTGCCCATTCACTGAATAACTGCCCATTAACTGCCCATTTCCAGTCATGTGGAAAAACTAAAATGTTATCGTATATTTAAAGACTGTCTCATAGTACATACGCACAAGGGAACAGAATGAAGGTTGCACAGGCAAACATAATTCTGACATTTCCGAACTTTTGACTGCTTGATGTTACAACTTTCATATTCTTTTAGTTTTTCAGATGTATATTATATAGGCATGTGTGATATTACTGTATAGTGACATTTACTGTAACTAATCAACATATATTTTCTTTTAAGGTTAATTTCTTCATCTTCTTAAAAATTCTAAAGTTGTTAATTTCCAAACTCAAAGCCCAGCAAATGAGCTTTCATGATTACAAATACAGGTATGTGATAAATATCAAAGTGCTACTAGTTATTTGTATTACCACAGTGCCTTTCCTTCAGAAAGTTCTTAAAGTGCTAAGCAGAATATATAATGATATACAGCCACCAAAGTGGTAAGACATGGCAGCCGTTCTGATCAAATAACAGCAGGGTCTTAGGAGAGGAAGAGAAGAATAATGACTTGCCAACTGAAACTCTAGAGGAAATCTAGAGCGGTTGAATGTAGGCACCAGTACTGGCTGTAAGCACAACACTTTGTTTTGTAGTAAGTGATAAGGGATCTTTAGTTATAAGTGGTTAGGACCTCAATTTTATGCCTCTTTCAAAACATACATCACCCCCTGTAGCTTCCCACATCTGGGGGGCTGAAGACTTAAGCCTGGGTCCTGGAGGGGCTCGGGGGGTGGGCAGGATAACTCCTTCAAAGTCACCTGCATCCCTTAGCATGCCCTAGTGCCATGCTGCTGTATTGGGGATCAGTAAGGACTCAGAGCGCCACCTACTGAAACATCACCATCACTTCCTGCAGCTAGCTGAGTTTTTCTGGGGTCGGGGGAGGGGAGGTTTGAATCCAGGTAAAGATCTAGGCTGTGCACTGCTTGGCATACGAGACTATAAGGAACTCATGCAGTCTATGCAGGGCTTGTAATTGTATTAGTATAGCTTACCCACTAGTGGTTGCTGCCCTCCAGTGGCCACCCATATTGGCTATATAAGAGCTCCATGAGTGCCAGTCTGACTACTCAATGCAGCAGCTGCCTGGCTTCTTACCCATTAGGTGCTGTGTCGTGTTCTTGGAACAAAGCCTGACACTCATTTAACTGAATCTGTGTCTATTGTGAGTGTTATCTTGTCCCATGGCAGTTTGAGCAGACCAATGACTGACCCATCTCCTCCCTTCGTGATTTCTAATAGGGAATGCAAAACTCTAACATACCTGTGGCTGATATAACCTCCAAAGCCTCCAGAACCAAATGGTACAACTACAGGTACAGAATACTGCTCTCCAGGCTTCTCAACCCCCAGTACCATCCGCTAGGGGCCCTAAGTCCCACTGCTGGATAAATTTGTTCTTGACTGTCAGGGTTCCCTCCCAACTCAGAACTCTAGGGAACAGATGTGGGGACCCGCATAAAGACCCCCTAAGCCTATTTTTACCAGCTTAGGTTAAAAACTTCCCCAGGCTCAACTACCTGGAACAGTATTGCTACCACCACCAAGTGAGTTACACAAAAAAATCAGGGGAAGATCCACTTGGGTTCTGTTCCCCCAAAATCTCCCCAAGCCTTACACCCTTTCCTGGGAAAGAATAAACCTCTCTCCAATCCCTACAGATGAGCCCGATCCAAAACCCTGGATCTTTAAAAAATGTAAAAATCAGTCAGATTCTTAAAAGAAGAATTTTATTTAAAGAAAAGATAAGATAATCACCCCTGTAAAATCCAGAGGGAAGTTAACTTTACAGAGACACAAAAAGATTAAAAAAAAATAACACAGAGGAATCCCCTCTAACTTTAGATTAAAAAATTACAGAGAAAAACAGGGATAAACTTCCCTCTAGCAAAGGAGAGATTCACAAGTGGGAAAACAAGATAAACTAACACACCCTGCCTGGCTGGACTTACTGGTTCAGAATGATTTGGAGAACATGGATTGATGTCTGGTTCCTCTAAAATCCAAGAACGAACGAACTCACAAACAAAGAGCCCCCACAAAGCCTCTACCCTACTCCAGATTTGAAAGTACCTTTTGCCCCTATTGGTTCTTTTGGTCAAGTGCCAACCAGGTTATTTGAGTTTCTTAACCCCTTAACTACAGGTAAGGAGGAATTCTAGACTACCCTTATGTTTATGACAATGACAGAAAGAATTTTTGTGATTTCCGGAATCAATGCCATCTACTTTATCTGCTCTGGCTGCTTATGTACCCTGTGGACTACACCAGTGGTTCTCAAACTTTTGAGAACCTTGACCCATTTTTTCTTCCTCGGTTGCCACTTCGGACCCTTGTATGTCTGCCGAAAAGCCACCAAATAAATTGCTTCTGCATTCGGCGGCTATTTTCGGCAGACATGCCGAGTGCTCCCAAAATAGCTTGGTATGTCCGCCAAAAAGCCACCGAATGCGGAAATAATTCATTTGGCGGCTTCTAAGCAGCGCTAGAAGCTCGCGAGCCCCCTGAAAGCGCTCGGCGACCCACAGGGCGGTCGTGACCCCCCAGTTTGAGAAACCCTGGACTATACCACAGTAGGGCTTATAAATAGCCTCCTGACCAGAGAAGCTCTGAATTAGCTATCGCTGCTGCTGGAGCGGTATAGTCCCATGCTGAGTAACTTTGCTGATTTCATCTGTGTTTTCTCAACTGTATTTGGTGACCCAAACTATAATCATGTGGCCAAAGCCTCCCTTCACTCCCTAAAAGAGGATTGCAGGTCCATTTCAGATTACACTGTCCACTTTTGACACCTGATAAGCATGAGTTGGCCTGGGTGAAACCATCAGTGACCCTATTCTCCTTTGTCAATTTATGCATCTGGATTGATGTCTGCTTGTTCGAATGACATGAGGAGAGAAAGAGTTCATTCCAGCAAACTTGTTTCTATGTGGTGACATTTCTGCAGGCATCACAAGCTAACCATGTGATTGAAACTACTGTATGTGCGTTGACACAACTTGTACTCATCTCACTGGTCAAGAGAAGAAGCATTGTCACCAAAATGGGGTTTTTTTCATACTGTGGTGGGTCTGGCCACTTTGTGACTACCTGTCCCTTGAAATTCAAACCTAGCATACGCTTAGGAATCTCCAGTGTCCAGCCCTGTGCAATGCACACTGGTTAACTCTGGTGCATTCAGTAATTTCATGGACATAAAGTCCCAATTTAATGTAAATCTACTCCTGATTATATTGAGACCATTGCTGCAGGCTTTCTTCAGGCCTGGTTAACCAAGAGACCACCCCTCTGGAAGTCATGATTCAGGATCACCATGAAGTCAACTTAATCAAATTGCTGCATTTTCCGATTGTCCTCAGAATATTACTTGATTTACACTGAATGATCCACATATTTCATGGGGGACATAAGAAGAGCATTTCAAGTCAAGTTAATGCTGACAGTTCTGCCTTGCGGGACCAAGTACCAAAACCCCAGAGGGCAACACAACTAGATCTATTCTTGCATTGTTCCCAACACATTAGCCAACATCAACCTAGTGCTTCAGACATCTTTGATGTCCATAATTCTGATAACAATTAAGGTATTACCAACCAGTGCCTATCCAGACCATGTTGTTGGAATAGTTAGGGCCAATGATCCCAACCCAGTCCCTGTGGTCCCAGCAAAATACCAAGATTTATCAAACATGTTTGCTAGATAAGGAATGTGGACATTCCATCACATAATCACCTTTGCAATTTTCCTATTGATCTCCAGCCAGGAGCCAAAATCCCATTGGGTGAATGTACACTCTGCTGGAACAAGAGCTCAAGGCTCTTCAGAAACACCTTCAAGAAAATCTTGCAAAAAAATTTCATCCATCCGTTGATCTCTCTGGCCAGTATTCCTATGTTATTTGTGAAGAAAAAAGATGTCTGACTATGTGATTGCATCAGTTATCATGCCTTGAGTAGAATCACCATTAGGAATAGATAGCCCTTGTTTTTTATCACTGAGTTATTTGACAGATAGTGCTGTTTACCAAGCACTGTGAGGCACTTATAATTTGGTTCAGATGCACAAAGGTGATGAATGGAAGTGCATGTTCTAGAAGTGGTATGGCCATTTTGAGCAACTGGTGATACCTTTTGGTCTTTCAAAGAAGCTGGCTACTTTTCAGCATTTCATTAATGACATTTTTAGAAGCATTTTAAATCCATTTGTGATCTACCTGGATCATATTCTTATGTTCTCTGAAACCCAACTCCTCCATGAGCAACACATTCACATAGTACTAGAATGTCTTCATGAGCATGGACTCTACGCAAAACTAGAAAAATGAGAATTTGGCCAGTCCTCCATGAAATTCTAGATTATATAGTTTTCTGAAGTGGCATCAGCATGGACAATAGAAAAGTATCTGTGATCACAAATTGAGCAACCCCAGAAATGTATGTGAAGTTCAACATTTCCTTGGATTTGTAAATGCTTACCAATTTTTACCAATTTTTATTAAGAATTTTGTAAGACTCATGTCCTCTGTGATTGAACTGCTCCAGGAGAATACCCAATTAGCCTGGACATGGGCAAGTCAGTCCTGTTTGGACCACTCAATGGAGGCATTTTTGTCAACACCTATTCTGGTGCTCAGATCTGGTGAAATCCTTTAAGTTGAGGCAAACATGTTCAAAGTGGCAATCAGAGCTGTACTATCATAACAACATGGACACCAGAATCGACTCCATGTGCACCCAGTTTCTGGCCCAGGTACATGCAGATATAAAATTTTGGAATATCTACATGCTGTAAAAACCCTGAATCAGCATCAAAACCAGTGGTCTTGATTTTTTTCCAGATTTTACTTCATTTTGATGTACCGTTCAGGCACCCGGAACCCAGCAATCTCACTACACTATGTCTTAAGGGGGATTACTAGGAGAAAGAACTCAAGAATATTCTATAATCCTTATAGACTGTATTTTTTCCAATGCCTTAGTACATAGGAATTTGCTGCCCTTCATCTGATCCTTGTTATCTAATGACCCATTAGCGACAAGTCATGTTGACTCATAATGCTGCCAGTGACCAACTTCCTAACCCCACCTTCCTCATCAAATATTGGATCCTTTATTTCAAGGGCCATATCTATGTCCCACAAGGCCACCTGTGGCTTGAAACATTTAAACTTTTCCATGATTCTCCTTTAGCTGCTGACTTTGGCCACTTTAAAACACATAGACTAGTTTCTCTATATTTTTTTGTGGCCAAAGATGCAACCTTTTATCAAGTTATATATTAACTCCTGCAATATTTGCTCTCGAACAAAGACTATCCCACCTCCCACCCCCATGTGAAACACCTCAGGGACCTCATGCCAGCCCTGGTTATCCGTCGCCATAGATTTTAGCATTGACCTACCCAGCTTAAAGAGCAATAGAACCATCTTAGTTATCACCTACCACCCTATTAAAATATCCCACTTTATCTCATGTCCCATAGTTTCCCCTGCTTATGAATAGCCTGGGTCATTTTTACTTGTGTCTTCAAACTCCTTAGGTTACTATCTAGCATCACCACTGACCAGGCCCCATCATTTATTTCCCATTTGTGTCAAGAACTTTTTAAATTCCTGACCATTAAGCTATATAATTCCTCTGCCTACTATCCTAAGACCTTTGGACAGATCAGACAGGTTAACCAAATAATTCAACAATATCTTCATTGTTTATCACCAGAACTACTGGGTCTCACTCCTTCTTTTTGCCAAATTTGCCTATAATAACTCTGTGTCTCAACCCTTTGCAGCCCCCTCTACACTAACTATGGCTTCCATCTGCATTTCCATCCATCCTTATCAAGGGTGTCTTATGTCCCCGCACCCATTGAGCTGGTACAGCATCTGTACCATCTTCAAAAGAAACTGAGAAAACATCTCAACTCAGCCAAAAGTGCCTACAAATATTGCATAGACTGACAGTGCCGAGAAGCCCTTCATTTCATCATTGCTGACTGGGTATGGTTATCATCATAAAACTTCACCTCCATTCATCTCTCACGTAAACTAGATCGTGAGCATCTGGGTCCATCAATTCATACAGCAAATCAACCCTGTCATGGTCAAACTGTTTCTGCCAAGCTCCATGAGAGTACATCCAGTCTTCTGCGTTTTGCTGTTAAAGTCATAACCTGACAATCCCTTTCTGGATGAGTCAAGCCTCTGCCTTCACTACTTATCATCCAAGGCCATGAAAAAATGCATGTACAAAGGATCCTTGACACTAGATCGTGTGGGGGAAAACAAGGTCCCTTGCGGATGGGAGGATTATGGGAGGTTAACCAGTCACAGGAACCCACCAGTCACATCCATGCCCCTGATAAGATTAGGAATTTCAATCAAACCTGTACTGCCAAGTCCAGACTCAAGATGCCTGGAAGGCATCCTTAAGGGAAGTGTAAATGCAGCCTGTGGAGAGGCTATAACTGAATTAGTATAAGTTACCCCCTATTGGTCTTTGCTCACCAGAAGCTGTCCTCACCTATTATGTAAGAACTCATCCAATGCCAGTCAGTGTTAGCTCAAGGCAATGGCTACCTGGCTCCTTATTCAGTAGGTGTTCTGAGAATAAAGCCTGACACTGCTTCAGCTGAATCTGAGTCAACAACAACAAAACCCCCAATCAACTAGAAACTAAATTTTTAGAAGAATCAAGGGATCTTCAAATTCTGACACCCTACTAAATATCCCTCTTGTTTTCACACACACACACACACACTCTCCCCTCCCATGCACACTCTCTTCCCTCTCACACAATTCAGTTTGCCCTTCACTTTCATGGACCAATAGTTCTCTCCACACACCACACATCAGTTAATTTTGCTCTCTTTTGCTTCCTCCACACACACCATTAATTCATTCCCTCTACCATTTTGCAGAGCCCCACAGCTGATTCTGCTGCCCTGTCCCATTGTGTGCCTAGGACCTCTTCATCACCATTTCCAAAGTCTAGTGATAGCATTCTACTCCTCTACGCAGGTTCGGGGGCAGGCAGCTCCAGCCAGAGCTGCAAAACGACGGGGAGCTGTTGTGCCCAATTTACCCCTGAGAACATGAGGCAGGAGGAGTTCTCAATCACTTCAGCTTATATTTGCACAGGGAAGGGAACTCTAGATGGTCCTTCAGCACATGAAGCATTTCAGACTGGTTGTCTTTTCCTAGGAGGTGGGGGAATAGGGAAGGACAGTCAAACAAATGGGGATTTCCCTGCAGATCCAGAGGGGGAGCTGAAGAACCCCTATAAAGTTGGCTATTCTCTGCTGCAAGGCATGGAAAGATTAGTAGCAACCATGAATCTATTGTGGGCACTTGTGTACATTAGTACTTGTGTATTCCACAACCACAGGCTATAAATAGTCTCTACTTATCCTCAAGGAGCCATAGCTTTGCCATTCTCTTGTCAAGCTTTAGTCTTGAACAATGAACTCTATTAGCAGTAATGCACACTGGAAAACATAATCCCAGCTATACATATTAAATGATGGGGTCTAAATTAGCTGTTACCACTCAAGAAAGGGATTTTGGAGTCATTGTGGAGAGTTCTCTGGGAACATCCACTCTGTGTGCACCAGCAGTCAAAAAAGCAGAACAGAATGTTAGGAATCATTAAGAAAGGGATAGATAATAAGACAGAAAATATCATATTGTCTCTGTGTAAATTCATGATAGAAACACATTTTGAATACTTCATGCAGATTTGGTCACCCCAACTCAAAAAAGGTATTTTGAAATTGAAAAAGGTTCAGAAAAGGGCAACAAAAATGATTAGGGGTATGGGACAGCTTCTATATGAGAGACATAAGAGAGGAAAAGCTTGGAAAACACACAACTATGATAGAGGTCCATAAAATCATAATGGGTGTGGAGAAAAAATTCGGCAGTGTTATTTACTCCTCATAACACAATGACCTGGGGTCACCTAGGCAGCAAGATTAAAGCAAATAAAAGGAAGTATTTCTTCACACCACGCACAATCAACCTGTGGAGCTTTTTGCCAGAGAATGTTGTGAAAACCAAAACTATAACAGGATTCAAAAAGGAACTAGATATGTTCATGGAGGATAGGTCCATTAATGACTATTAGCCAGGAAGAGGAGAGATGATGTCCCTAGCTTCTGTTTGTCAGTAGCTGGGAATGGGCGACAGGGGATGGATCACTTGATGCTTACCTGTTGTGTTCATTCCATCCGAAGCACCTGGCATTGGTCACTGTCGGAAAACAGGATACTGGGCTAGATGGACCTTTGATCTGATCCAATATGGCCGTTCTTATGTTCTTATCATAAATAATAAAGCTAATTCCTCACATCCAATCCAGAAAAGCCTGGGAAGAAAGGAAGAGCTCAATAAGCCAAAGAAGAGAATCAGTTGTATTTAATAGAACAGATCAAACTATTCATTACATATAGTGTTTGTAATGAGTTCAGATCCTTGCTCTGGTTAGTGCATTGTTCATGGAACAATTCTGTTGTTCTTTAAGTCTATTTGTTATTATATGGTCAGTATTCATAGGGCAGATCCTGCTTCCCTTACTCATTTAAGTAGTACTTTATAAATAGCCTCAATGAAACCAAAGGAGCTCATTTTGGAGTGAGCTGCCACTTCTCTGCAGTAATAAGCATGGTAGAATCTAGCCCCAATATTTTGGATTAATAGTTTTCAGACTACGGGTTGTTCACAAGATGTTCTCTTCAGCTATTCACTGTTGCTTATGTAAGCTGTGTGGCTAGTCACCTTAAAGCCCACGAGATTACTTCTGTTTCCTGATTGGATCACAAACATTTAAAGCCACAAAATAACAAATAATGAATGGCAGACAATGGCAAGTGCATAGAATACTTCCAGTACAGATTTCCACACGAATAATCATTTATGTGTTCAAATGTGTGACATTTAAGGATTTACCAACATTTCCACAAATATTTGGAAGTGTTATTTAATACAATATTTTACTTATTTATTCAGTGATCATCTCTTTCATAGTGCTTAAATTGACAGCACGCCCTTACTGTTGTGAATTTCCATGTGTAATGACTAATAGAACTCTCTGCAGAGGGAGCCAAACTCAACAATAACATTTGCAAAAATATTCGTCAGTTATTATAAAACAGTTCCCATGTTTAAGACTTTCTTTCAAATGTATTTTCCCCACGAGGCCTATCAAATCCAATCCCAAAGTGACATAATAGAAATCTTTAAATACAGTCAGGGGCTTTATTAATGCAAGCAATCCCAGGATCTTATTGCCTCTTTTCTTCTCATCCTAACCCTCTCACTCTTTCAATGTCGTTTTCCCTCCCTTTTCATGCCATTCCATAATTTAGGGGCAGATTGTGGCATTCAGCCTCCAGTTAACATAGGAGGTGGTGCAGAGCTGCACAGCCCCAGGGAAAGTTGTGAAAGGGGCACAAGGTTCCTGGTGTTCCACAGCACACAGACATGGAATGGCACCATCCCTTTAGATTGAAAACTCTTCCCCTGCCAAACACACCCACCAATGCACCAGGAGTGGGGCTGTTGCCTACCTTCTTCCTGCCCCCACTGAGGCAATGTACGCCCCCAGGGATGACAGAAGGGAGCAATCTCTGTGCTCTCTTGCCTGCAGGAACTGCTGTTTACTTGACCCTTCCTATGAGGGCCTATAAGTGGGGACAGGTTCCTTTTGCTCTCCCACACACATGCACACACAGGCCAGGGACAATGTGTCCCTTAAACTGCAAATTACTTAGGACAGGGAGAATGTCTTTTCATTGTCTGTGAAGCACCATACATATCTGCATACATTAAAATAAATAATAATTGCATGGAAGGCGGTTATCAAAAATCTTGGAATGTAGGAGAAGTAGACGTTAGTCATGGCAGTGTGAAGAGCAGCCCTGTAAAGCATTTCATAGTGGCCACATGCTGGTTTTTGTAGACAACAGCATTTTCTTTGGAAGGTTGATGATGAGGAGCAATGAGTGGTGGTTTCGTGAGGCACTGGCGTGTCTGAGGCACTGTAGCAGGGCTGTGTATGAAGCAGAACCTGAGAAGTTTTGATGATTACAAACAAATGGACAAGAATCAGCAAAAGGGTGAAGTGTGAACAAAGAAGGGAATCAAGATAATATATCTGGTTTGAGAGCCTACTAAGATCTACCTGCTTAAGAAAGTGAAGAGATGATGGGTGAAATCCTGACATCAGTGGTAAAACTCCCTGTCATGACGCGATGACTGCATCACCTCCTGCTGGCCGTCTGGGAATTAGCTCTTTCCAGCTCCGGAGCGCCCTCTGCAGGCTGGTGTCTCACCTTGCTGCTGGCCCCTGTATCCCTCCCAGACCCCAGTGCCCTTTTACCTGGGGTGCTGCCCCCTGGCAATACCCCTACACTCTCTTTGGGTCTCCCATCCCCAGTGGACCCCCAACCCTCTATCCCCACCGCGCCTCAGTCTAAGGCTACCGCCAGTCCTCATCAAGCATCCTGTTCCCTGGGGCAGACTTAAGTGTATGAGCCAGTCATCACAGGCAAGGGTTTTTTTGGGGGCCTGCTGCCTTTTCCTGAAGCCCAGTACCCTTTTAGGCCTTCCTACCAGGTCGCAGCCTGAGAGGTTGCCAGGCCTGAGCTCTCCAGCTCAGCCTGCCCCTTCCCCAGCACTGCTCCACCCTCAGTACTCTTAGCTTTCAGACAGCTAGGTCCATCTCCCTCCTCAGCTAGAGGGAGACTGTTTGAGTGCTTGGCTCACAGTCCTTTTACAAGGGCCAGCTGTGGCCTGATTGGGGCATGGCCCACCTGTGGCTACTTCCCCAACCAGTCTCCCTGATTGGCACCCCCGGCCGTAGCCCTCCCCAGGGCTGCTTTTGACCCCTTTAGGGCCGAAGCGGGGTGATTGCCCTGCTACGCTCCCATTAACTTTATTGGGGCCAGGCTTTCATCTTGGGTAATGTTCTGAGGGTTGACACGGAGGGAGGGAGGTTTCCAGCTGCAGTCATGAATGGTGGGTGAAAGTAAGACCATGCATAGATCAGTGAGATGTCCTGTTCAAGCTCTCCTCTCTCCCTAGTGCAAAGCGTCCCTTTTGTGTGAGTTTCAGTTTTGCAGCCAGACCAATAAAGCCCCACAGCAGACAGCTTTATTGGTCTGGCTTCAAAACTTACACTCAAGAAGGCTGTGGTCCAACAGCTCCCCCCGGCATCTGTCTATCTCCTCTGTTGGATCCAGAAATATAACATTTGGTGATGAGAAAGTTATATCCCACAAGTGTCCAGTGCTCCCATTGCCTGATCATAAAGAAGGAAAAATAAACAAATAATATTATTGAAAAAAGGGGGCAAAGTTCACTTAGTGGCACATGGTGACAGACTGCTGTTTTTGCTCCTGATACAGCATGAACTAGCCAGCTAGAGCAGAGGAAGTACAGAAATAAGGAGAGCACAAAGGAATAGACTGCTGCCCGGAGCTTGTGCAAATGAAAAGCAATGGCATGGAAGTAAGCAGCCATACTTGTTGAACATGTGCTATCAGGCAGGCACTGAGGGTCTATAGCCAGCTGGAGCGCAAGTATAGCCAAAGGAATGTGTAAGCACACGGGCAGCAGAGGGTGCAAACTGAGTGCAGATAGTGCAGTAACGAAAAAGAATTTCCCTGTGGAAAAGGCATCCAGGAGCAGAGGTGAAAGTAAGCCGGTATGCCCCGGTACAGAGTACCGGCAAGAGCCAGTGTGCCGTACCTGGGCACCCGGCTTTCCCAGGCTGCAATTTAAAGCGCTTGGAGCTTCCAGCCTTGGCTGGAGCCCCAGGCCGTTTAAATTGCTGCCAGAGCCCCACTGCTGGAGCCCTGGAGCAGCAGCAGTGAGGCTCTGGGGGCTATTTAAAGGGTCGGGGCTCCCTTGCCTCTGCCGCCTCGGTTCTTTAAATAGCCGTGGCTTTCTGAAGCGGCGGCTATTTAAAGAACCGAGGCGGCAGAGGCAATGGGAGCCCCGGCCCTTTAAATAGCCCGCAGAGCCCCCCCACCCCGTGACTCTGGGGGCTATTTAAGGGGCCCGGGGATCCCCTTTAAATAGCTATCAGAGCCCTGGGGTGGGGAAGGGGCTCCGCATTTAGGGCCCAGAACCCCAGGTACAGGCTACTACCCGCTTTGGGGGTGGGGGAAGGGACTTACCCGTACAGGGCGGGCCAGGGCTGGCTCTTACCCCACAAGCCCCGCCCCTTCCACCTGGGGCCCCGCCCCTTCTGGGGGCAGAGTCAGCCCCCAGCGTACGGGTGAGTGACTATAGTTACTTTCACCCCTGTCCAGGAGGCATCAAGTCCAAGAGAAGAACAGAGAAATGACATCTTTTGTGGGCAATGTTGACGAGTTTGATGTCAACTGCAGCTCGTAGGTGGTGTAACTTGAACGTTTTGAGGAACTTGTAACCTGCTACACTATTCCTGATGGACAAAAAGTTTTAACCTTGCTGACAGTTATAGGTCCAAAGGCATACAGACTGCTGCATAACCCATTGTCTCCAACTGTGTCTGGAACTTCCATGTATGCCACAATTACTGCAGCAATGCAGGAACATTTTTCTCCTACACCATGATGATAGCAGGATGATAGCAGTTTCATCAATGACACCAGGAAAATGGAGAGTTAGTAGCACAGTTTGTAGCTGCTTTAATGAAATTGTCAGAACACTGTCAATTTGGATAGACATTAACTGATGACCTATGTGACCAATTTGTGTATGGATTATGCAATGGCCAGGTCTGGAAGAAATTATTGACTGTATCAACACTTACAGTCAAGATGGCTGTAGAAGTAGCAGTTGCAATGGAGACCATAGAGAGGGAGTCTTTGTAATTTAGTGTGAACAAAGACGTTCAATTCCTGCATCGATGGGACAAAAGACCATGGGAACATAACGAATTTCAATAGGGCCATTGCGCACAAACTACGCACTCTGAGAAGGATTACAGGACACAACAGGTTATTTTCAGAAAGTGTCAGAAGAAAGGACACATTGCAACAGCCTGTCCCAAGGTTCAGTGACCAGCAACTCTGTAACTGTACATCCAAGAAGACCCGCTATGAAGACGGACTCCAAGAAAGGCTGGAGGTCAGGAATTCCTGATGTGGAAAAGACAAGCGCATGCACTACACCTGTTATCAGAAGCTGGAGTCAGAGATGGCATCTGAGTTATACCATTGATCAAAGGAGTTCCTACAAAAATGGAGCTACCACCAGATTTTCTCACAAGTTCCACTGGAAGAAACCTCCATGGTTTTGAAGACATATTTAATAGTCCAGGTGAAAATGCAACTAGATGGGCAGTCAGTCATTTTACCCTTTTGCACGATTGAAGGAAAGTATTCACCATTATCTGGCAGATTTTGACTTGTGTAGCACAAGGTGAATTGGACCACGACAAGGTGATCATGAAAGTGCCTCAAAATCTTCAAGAAATATTGGTCAGATATTCCAAAGGTTTTGAGAAAGAGCTTGGACAGATGAGCATCGTATCGATGAAGCTCACTGTTGAGTCTGACAGTCAGCTGAAATATTGTAAGCCCAGATTTGTGCTTTGTGGTCTGAAGCCTCTGGGGAAAGCTGATTTGGATCAATTAGTGAATATTGGAATTTTGTCACCAGTTTCACAAAGTGAGTGGGTTACACCCATCATACCAGTGATCAAGAAGGTTGTCTCAGGCCAAATTTGTGGAGATTTCAACGTGACACTGAATCCAGTTTTATGTGCAGACCAGTATTCACTACCTCATGTTGAGGATTTGTTTGCTACTATCAGCGGTGGACAGTGTTTCAGTAAATTGGATTTTTTCAGTGCATACCTACAAATGGAAACTGATCTGGCATCTCACAAATATCTCACAGTCAAGACACAGAAAGCCTTATTTTATTACAGCAGGTTGCCTTTGGAATCACATTGGCACCTGCCCTGTTCCAGAAAGCCATGGATGAGATTCTGAAAGGAGTTCATCACTGATGAAGGAGATGGTACTCCAGGGAACAGTGTTGGATTATAAAAATCCCCCGTTTACACAGTTCATGTCATATCCACATGAATTATCTGTGAATCACAGTTGCATGTTATGGTGAATGCAAGTGATCATTCAAAAATCACTTCAATCTCAGGTTTTGGAAGCTCTCCTCAAAGATCATTTTGGCATTGTACTGATGAAGGCCATAACCCAGTCATGTTTGGTGGCCAGAGACTAACACAGACATTGAGAGGAAGGTGAAGTGCGGTACTATATGTTGACAAATTCAGCATGATTCTGGCCCAGCTCATCTATATCCTTAGTCATGGCCTCAGACTCCTTGGACATGTATTCATGTGGATTTTGCTGGACCTTTAGATGGCTATATGTGTTTAGTCATAGTAAATGCCAATTCAGAATGGCCCAACATTTTCAGAATGATTTCTATACAGCTGCTAAGACCATTGGACGTCTTCGTACCTTGTTTAGCCATCTTGAATTACCGTTACAGTTTGTGAATGACAATGGACCTTGATTCTGTTCTGAAGAACTTCAGCAGTTCCTAGCTTTAAATGGAACTCAGCACATACTCTCAGTTCCTTACCATCCTGCTACAAATGGATTAGTGGAACACTTTGTAGAAACACTTAAGCATGCCTTAAAACCTAAAAAAAAAAAAAAATCTATTCTGAGTCATCAGCAGAAACTGGACAATTTCTGGCTTACCTCCAGGAACACACCACATGATACTACACAGTAATTACCAGCAACTCTTTTCTTGAAAACATCTTTGTAACTCTGTTGGAACCTGCTATGTTTTGAAATTGTCTCATGTGTAAGACGATGTTTTAGTCATGGGTATTTTTAGTAAAAGTCATGGACAGGTCACGGGCAATAAACAAAAATTCATGGCCTGTGACCTGTCCATGACTTGTACTATCTTTCCCTGACTAAATCTTGGGAGTAAGGGAAGCCCAGGGGTGCTCCAGATGTTTGGGGTCATCATGGGGGCGCTGCAGATGCTAGGGGCGGCAGCCTGGGGCCCCTGCTTGTGCTGTGTGGGGATGGGCAGCAGTGCGGGGGCAGGTGGTTGCGTGTGGCCTGGGCTCCCTGCTGGTGCGGGGATGAAGGGTTGGCAGGGCAGGCAGGCTCCTTCTCAGGCTCCGTGCCTCCACAGAAGTGTTGGCATCCTCCTCCCTCAGCTCCTAAGCAGAAGCGAGGCCAGGCAGCTCTGTGCGTTGCCTCTGCCCCAAGCAGCAGCTCCACCGCTCACATTTGCCAGGAAGCATGGCCAATGGGAGCTGTGGGGGTGGTGCCTGAAGATGGAGGCAGCGCGCAGAGCCCCCCAAACACGCTTCTGCCTTGGAGCCAAGGGATGTCACCATTTCCAGGGAGCACCCTTGAGGTAAATGCCACCCACAGCCCTCACCCCCTCCCACATCTAAAATCCTGCTGCTGCTGGGGAGTGGAGTGCAGTTACCTGAGACTGCCCCAGCAGCAGCTGGTGCAGCTGGTCCAAGGGCTGACTGAGCTGCGCAAGCGGCCCCCAGGCCAGGTGCACCAGTTGCTGCAGAAGTCACAGAGGTCACGGAAAGTCACAGAATCTATGACTTCCATGACAAACTCGCAGCCCTAGTCATGTGTAGCCAAATTCCAAGCTGTGCAAGTTGATCGACAATGTGCGACTTGTCATCATTCTTTTCAAGTTGGAGACTTAGTGTGGACTTGCAACCACAGTTGTGGAGTGAAATGGGTACCTAGCGAACTTGTAAAATACACAGGGCCTTTTTCATTTGTACTAAAACTATCCAATGGTATTTTGTGGCAAAAACATATGGACCAGTTGCAGCCTCGGCTAGTACCAGAGTCTGTGGATGTTCCAGTAGGATTTTCTGTTCCTCCAATCAAACGTCTTTCCATTATAACTCCTAATTTTGATGAGTTAATGGTCTTAGTTGATTTCATACCATTGACTATTCTTGTTGTTCAAGACATCGCCACGCCACCATCACCATGTTATCCCAAGAGAGTGCAAAAACCAGTTGTGCACCTGAACGTATAAATTATTTAGTTAGTGAGTTGCTGTTCCAGGTTGTCAACAGAACTCTTAGTTGATATAGTGTTTCCTGTTAGCCAGATATATGATAACATATACGTGTTTGGAAAGTTTTATAAAGTAGGATGGAGGAATCTGATGTCCTGTCTCTTTAAATTGTTGAGCACTACCCACTCCCCAGTGCAAAGCTTCACTTCCATGTTAGTTTCAGTTTTGCACCCAGAGCAATAAAGCAGGCACAACAGACAGCTGTTTGTCCATCAGCTCCCTCTGTATCTGCTTGCTATGCAAAGTGTGGGAGAGGAGGAGGAGCATTCATGTCAGGGTGTCCCTCTCCCCCCACCCCCATACTCTATCTCTGTCACATACTCACATACACATAAGCTTTGTCTCTATCTCACACACACTGTGTCTCTCTGACACACACACACACACACTGTGAGTGACACACATGCATACTTTCTTTCATACTCACCTCCAAACACATGTATTGTTGTTGTTGTTGCTATTTCTTGACACTTCATGCAATGCACATATATTCGCTGTCATTTTACTCTTTCAAAGTGCTTTTATTTGAGGTTTTTGACTGGTCTATGCATTTCATAATTTTTATTTCTCTCTTATGCTTGCATTTAATTCTTTGAGTAGTGAATTCTAAAATGTCTAATCTGTCCTGGCTGGAGTAATTATCTCTACTGTAACTTATAAAAATATATATTATATCTAGGCTTTTTGTTTCCACTGGTTGCGCACATCTGCACATTATCTCAATAATTTGGTGCACATAACAAAATTAATTCAGTGCATAGATGAAAAAAATTAGAGGGAACATTGCTTAGCACCTCTAGAAAGAGTCCACATATTTAGGTGTGTTTATATTTAGGTGTACTACAGTTAACTGCCTAACTGTAAGAGTTTGCTAATGTTGGCCTCTGTGGCCACTTTGCTATCCCTAATTCCTCACTACAACTCACTCCCAAACACTTCATTTCACATCACTTTTCAGATAACATGCTTCTAATAGATATTTGCCAGTTTCCTAACTCTAATCTCACCTCCGTCTCATTTGCCTTTGGTTCCTTTCCCCTGATACATCTTTTATTGTAGATACAGCCCCTCAGTCTCTGGTACCTGCTATTTTCTCCTCCAGATCATTAGTGAAGTTCTTATATCAGCCCCAGACTGGAGCCCCAAGGGACTTGCTACTGTAGTTATTTCTCCATAGTTGGATGTTCAGCTTCACATCAAGGATGTTAAGAAATATAATATTCAAACTCTTTATTTTTAAGATTGGCGAGATCTACTATGGTGTTAATACCTTTACTGGGGATCCATGAGTTTGTCGTTACCTTAATCACTGATGAACAAGTTGAAGGATTGTCAAGACATATAAGAGTCTTCATTCAATTAACAATGGGCTCCTTTCACGTAAGTACTCTGTTACAGTATCTTTCCTTAGAGATTGGATGTTCCCATATAGACTAGATAGCCTGGTTTTATTTATTATTATCCTTCAACATATATTGGCTTAACAATGATAGTGTTACACTGGAGGGATCAATACATTCACAAAAACAATTTCAAATTGGCAGTTTATTGAACTGGGAAATTTGACCCTCTCGCCTGCATATGTCCCTTCTCAGCCAGTGAGTTCTGCACCTCCTCACAATCAGTGATGTTTTCAGAGGCGATTCTGACATGAATCCCCTTGAATTCCAACAGGCTGCACATGTTGGAAGCCTGTTAGATTGCAAAGCAGGAACATCCTAGTAAATATTCTCTAGAAAACATTTTCAATAAAAAACAGTCATTTGAGGGGCCTCAATTTTTGATGCCCAGCCTGAGATACCTTAACAGCATCTGCTTTTCATTAGTGCTGAGCATCTGCCTTCTGAAAATCAGATTCAAGTTGTCTCAAATTCACCCTGGAATTAATATGCTTAAACTCACTAACCCCTGTTGAAAAGTTAGTTACAATTTACAACTTGAGAACAGCATCTGCAACTTCCCAGCCTCAATTCATTCTGCCAAAACCAGCCTCAAAACCAAGGGGGAGGGCAGAATTGCCAGCCATGCTATTGCCAAGCAGAGCATTTTACCAGTAAGGAGACCAATTTCCATTGCTCTAGAGATAGCATGTCTGGCATGTTGTCACAGTGAGATGGAACTTGAAGCAAGCGAGGAAGAATAGGAAGGGAAGAGAGAAAACTGTTAAAATGGTAGAAAAGTTTAACTAGAGAACAGCAAGATTGCCCTCACCCTTCTTTCTGTATAACATTTCTCTTTCTTTTTTTCTTTCTAAGGTTTTAGAAATTTTCACTTTCCCTCCTTTTCAGCTCCCCGTCATTGGATCTTGTTACTCAGCATTCCAAAATTCAAGAACTCACTGTCCCTAATGAGAAACACGCCTGTCTTCCTCCAAACAGCCCAGCCTTTCTTTCAATCATATAGCTGCAATGGTCAGCAAAGGCATACTGTCTTATGATGTAATCATGTAGAAATGCCAGAGCCCGGCCTTCCAGGACCCATCCCCACCGCACAAGGGAAGGAGAGGCCCCCTTGTCCCACCATCTCCAGTTAGTGTGGTCTAGAAACGAGAGCTCAGGAGCGCACTACATGTCTAGAGCGAGCTCTTTCGGCTGGCTGTGTACAGTACAAACTCATCATAATGCCGGAGCCGCTGATCCCAATCACCGGAACATTCGGGTTCAGTCAACACCCCTGAACAGAGTCAGCTTGTATAGACTGTATCTTTCTGAATGTTCGCTCCTTCCATCCTTAGTCAACTTCTGTACAATTCCAGCACAAACAGATATGGAAAAATATAATGCTATGAAGGAGTGGAAGGGATTGCTAGCACTAACTATGGGCAGCACAGGCGCCAACTTTCTCATTTCTCTGAGGGCGCTCGACCCAGTCCCCACCACAACTCCACCTCTTTCCCCTGAAGGCCCCCCAGCCTCTTTCGGCCTCTGCTCCGCCCCCACCCTGCCTCTTCCTGCTAGGGTTTCCAACTTTGTACCCACACAAAACTGAACACCCTTGCCCCACCCCTTCTCTGAGGTCCTGCCCCACTCACTCCATCCCCCCTCCCTCTGTCACTCACTCTTCCCAACCTCAATCACTTGGTCATTTTCACTGGGCTGGCTCAGGGGGAGGGGGGAAGGAGTGCAGGAGGGGGTGAGGGCTCCAGTGTGGGGTGTGGGGTACAGGCTCTGGGGTGGGAGCAGAAATGAGGAGTTAAGGGTACAGGAGGGGACTGTGAGCTGAGGCAATGGGTATGGATGCAAGACAGGGTGAGAGCTCTAGCTTGGGGTGCGGGCTCTGGGGTGGGGCCAGGGATGAAGGGATTGGGGTTCAGGATCAGGCTCTGGGCTGGGGCCTGGAGCTGAGGGGTTCAGAGTATGGAAGGGGGTCTGGGCTCTGAGCTAGGGGTGCAGGTTCAGGGGTGGGGACAGAAATGAGAGGTTCAGGGTATGGGAGGGGGCTCCAGGCAGGGGCAGAAGGTTGGAGTGCGGGGGAGGCGGGGAATGAGAGCTCCAGCTGGGAATGGAGGTCCATTGGAAGGTCCTCAGTCCCTTGGTTAGAATGCTCCCATTAGTATAAGTCCATAGTCCAGAGGTTTGAGCAGGAAAGAGGAAAAACTGAGATGTTTCCAGTGCTGTTTATAGCTTCTTCCATGTGGAGGAAAACCCATTGTTTCAAACAAAGCCCTCAGCACAGCTAGTGGAAAATTATAGGTAGAAAGATGGTATTTGGAGTCACGTGACAAAGTCACATGCCCATGCATGACTTCACTTAGTCACAGCAGGAAGCCATTACCTATACCCCAGACAGAATATTCGCAGGACATTTCAGTCACTGTAGATGGGCGTCTTCAATTGTGAGTTGTGTCCTTTTGATGAGCCACTTAACTTCCCAGTGTGCTGGCTAAGCACCTTGTTGATGCTTCCCAGAAGCAAACACATTAGAAATACAGGTATAGATCCAATACTCTTAACTTCAGATACACAAATGATACTTGCATACAACTAGCATAATCATATTCAGCGAATCATAACCTTTCCATAGACATCTTACGTGCCACATTTTGTACAAGATTTTTTGCAATTATATAACAGTGACAGCAAGAATAATCTACAGGGACATAGTTTAATCAGATAATCTCACAATGGTTAAGAGTTGTCCCATCATTTAGGATTTCCTTTCTTTTAAGGGCGCATTGGTTGGATGTTATGTTTAGGCAACATTAAAAGATTTTGAAGAATAGAATAGAATAGAATAGAATAGAATAGAATAGAATAATCAGGACTGGAAGGGACCTCAGGAGGTCATCTAGTCCAAACCCCTGTTCAAAGCAGGACCAATCCCCTGTTCAAAGCCGGGGATGACAAGATTGAAAAATGACAAGATTGAAAAAAAGTGAATAGTAAAAAGAACATCTTTTCATCTAGGGGAACTTGCTAGGCATCTGCAATTTAGCAGACATTTCACTTTTAAAAAATAATAGTTTTTCAAAATAGCTAAAGGACTTAATCTGTATTTACTGCAATTGCTCTTTCTCTCTTGTTTTTATTTCTAATGAAAACATTACTTTGTAAAAGGATTAGCGAATAACATATAAACTAGAACCAATTCCATTTGTTTAGTTTCTAAAAATCCTAAGTAGTTTAAAACTGTTTCTAAACTGTTTTGTTAAGGAAAAACAATTACCTCTGGGATGTGAGATGGAAGTTTTAACCCAAACAATTGGAAAGAGCACAAAATTAAATATAAAAGTCCTCTCTGCTATAGCTATGACAGTACTAACAGCATCTCTAAAAACTAAAGGTGAGAAATTAGCATAAAAATCATCAAAGGTGGAGTGAACAGTAAACGTGACAGTCAATTAATTCTGTCTCCTTTTCAATATACTCAATATTCAACTGGTGTACATTAGCATAGCTCTGTTGACTTCAGGGAGTTATCGTGATTGATACCAGATGAGGATCAAGTCTGCTGACTCTTTCTTTACATCAGTAAACATGGAGAAATTTGTAGTGCTGCCATGTGCCACTGCACACACTGCTCCAAGAGCAGCATCAGTTTTTCCAGCAGGAGATGAGGGCGCCCAGCCATTCAGAAGGACTGACAGGGAAACTCTGGTAACTCTATGCTCTCAGCAGATGCTTTTTCAGCGTAGCAATATCCCTTTAAAATGGGCTTAATAGGGCTCCCAGGGCCATCACTATATGAATCACATCACTATATGACACTATATGTATCACTCCACTAGTAGCACTGACTTCTCCAGCAAAAGAAAAGCCCTTTAAGAAGAGTTCTCAGAAAAGTTTTCTTGTGGCCTCCCTCCCTCTCCAGTGTCTAGGGAATTTTTATTAGGGGAGATAAATTCTATAAGAAGGACTTGCGTAATTAGATTTATATGGGAAATTGATTGTACATTTGTGCCCTGATGTAACATGGGGTAAAGAAGATTATGGCATTGATGATGGAAGAAAGGAAGATAGAATGTTGTGAGGTTTTAGAGGAGTTGGGGTATAATAAGGTAAGGGAAAGCATTTAGTTATTTATTTGAGATGTTTGGGTGAAAGAACCATAGGAAGCTAAATTGTACAGGTTATAGCAAAAGTCTGTGCAGCTTAAATGAAGAAGCTTAATGTCAGAACCTATCCACAGGAGAGGACCTGATTGTTCACTTGCCCAATTGAGAATAAGTGTTTCTGGAATATGTTTGAAGATAAGGAGGGATGTCACAGGGACAGTTTGGGGATCTGTCTATGGGAACTTATGAATTCCAGTTTGATTGTATGAACTTTTTTAAGTGTATGTTTATACACTTACTGACATCTTTCCCTATGTCCTTGCATCATACTTTTTGTGTTAAGGTGAAGGGTCTGGCACTGGATATCGGTTCCTGAATGGAACAGGGTGACAAGGTGGGTGAGGACCAGCTTCTGGTCAGACTGGAAGAAGAACTTTGTGGTAGCTTGAAAGGTTCTCTCTTTCACCAACAGAAGTAGGTCCAGTAAAGATATTACCTCACCTACCTTATATAAATACATATAAAATATAAATAAGACAGAAAATATCATGTTGCCCCTATAAAAATCCACAGTATGCCACATCTTGAATACTGTGGGCAAATCTGTTCATCCCATCTCAAAAAATATATATTGGAATTGGAAAAGGTACAGAAGAGTGCAACAAAAATGATTAGGAATATGGAACGGCTTCCCCATGAGGAGAGATTAATAAGACTGGGACTTTTCAGCTTGAAAAAGAGATGACTAACGGGGAATACGATAGAGATCTATAAAATTATGACTGGGGTGGAGAAAATAAATAAGGAAGTGTTATTTACTCCTTCTCATAACACAAGAACTAGTGGTCACCAAATGATATTAATAGGCAGTAGGTTTTAAACAAATAAAACAAAGTATTTCTTCACAAAACACAGAGTCAACTTGAGGAACCCTTTGCCAAAGGATGTTGTGAAGGCCAAGACTATAATAGGCTTCAAAAAGAACTAGATAAGTTCACGTAGGATAGGTCCATTAATGGCTATTAACCAGGATGGTGTCCCTAGCCTGTGTTTGCCAGAAACTGGGAATGTGCTACAGGGATGGATCACTTGATGATTACCTGTTCTGTTCATTCCCTCTGTGCACCTGGCATTGGCCACTGTCAGAAAACAGGATACTGGGCTAGATGGACATTTGGTCTGACCCGGTTTGGCTCTGGGGTGGGGCTGGACATCAGGAGTTTGGGGTGCAAGAGAGGACTCTGAGCTGGGGCAGAGGGTTAGGGCACAGGGTGTATGGGCTATGGGCAGAGGGTGTGGGCTCCAGGTGGGGTCAGAAATGAGGAGTTCAGGGTGCAGGAAAGGCTCTGGGCTGGAGGTTGGGGTGCAGTGAGGTGAAGACGCTAGCTGGGAGTGTGGGCTCTGGGCTGGGGCCTGGGATGTGGAGTTTGGGGTGCAGAAAGGGGCTCTGAGGTGGGGATTGGGGTGCAGGGGAGTTAAGGCTCCAGCTGGGAGTGTGGGCTCTGGATTGGGGGGTGGGATGAGGGGTTTTAGGTGCAGGAGGGGGGCTGGGAAATGGGGTTGCAGTGTTTGGATGGGTGCGGGCTCTGAGAGGGAGTATGGATGCTGGAGGGGTTGGGAGTGGAGTGTGAGAGAGGGTTCGAGGTGCATGGTCCTAGCAGTGTTTTCCATGGCTTCCCAGCCAATGGGAGCTGCGGAGCCAACTCTTGGGGCAGGGGCAGTGCATGGAGCCTCCCTGGCCACCCATGTGATCAAGGGGCCGCAGAGACCTGGCAGCTGCTTCTGGGATCCAGGGCAGGCTGACAGCCTGCTTAGCCCCAGATCTTTGCTGTGCCACCAACCGGACTTTTAATGGTCCAGTCGGTGATACCGACTGGAGTCACGAGGGTCCTTTTTTGACTGGGCTTTCTGGTCAAAACCCAGATGCCTGACAACCCTAGGTAGGAACAGGAGCAGACTGGGCGTCTGATACACTGAGGGGCAGCAGGAAGGTTCCTGGCTGCGTAGTGCTGTTGCACAGACTGATCTGCAGCTCTGGTGATGTTGTGGAAACACCTGAGCCTGGGGGGTCATGTGACTGAGGCTCTGCTCAGGAGTAGGTTTGCCTGGGGGCTGAGTCACCGCAGGCTCCATTGGAATGTTAAGTCACTATAGCTGGGTGAGCAGCCCTGGTTTGGCTCACAGCAGTAGCAAAGGCAGTGGCAGGCAATGGCATGGGCTAGCTTCCCTCTGGACCCCATGAGTATGTGCTCAGGGGGGCTAGCCCATCCCACTGCATGCCGCTGTCTCTGATACCACAGCTGCACTATTATTTTAGTATGCTAGGTCAATGTGATCCAACACCAGTCTGTCTATGTGAGCTGGAATCACACTCCTAGCTCACAGTGGAGACGTACACAGAGAAGAGACTAGAAGCTGTGTCTATGTGTCTATGTGACTGTGTCTATGTGTCTGTGTCTATGTGAGCTGGAATCACACTCCTAGCTCACAGTGGAGACGTAGCTTACACAGAGAAGAGACTAGAAGCTGAAGGAGACCTGTTTGTCAGGAGGAGAAGAAAGAGAAGAGGGTGGTAGGACTCTGACAGGAAACTGACTAAAACCTCAAAGATGCTCAGATTGGTGAGAACACAGGAGGGAGGGTTCTATGTGTAGGTTTTTGTTATTTTTCATAGATTTTTATCTCCCTTGTACGTTGACTGCGAGTTGAGTATGATTTAGAAGTTCCTTTGGAAAGTGTCCCTTGCTTTCACTGTCATATAGCCTGTGAACGAGGCAATAATAATTCAGATGGTCCAGTGCTTTGGTGGAACCCTAGGAGTGTGCAAGAACTACTGAGAAGGCTTGGAAGAACTAGGGCTAGTTTCAGGGCCTAGGACATTGGAATAGAGAGTCCCATCTCTCAGAAGGGGTGCTAGATAGAGGATCTGTACCTTGAGAGTCCCTAGACTCCCAGAGCCAATGCCAAGACTCTCCTCAGCCCCACCAACTTAAGTGCACATGGGATCCAGTGGGTGGATCCAAACACAGCAGCCTCGTAAGCATTCACCAGGGAGAGTTCATCCAACCTTGTAATAATCATTAAAGATCATGAAGTGACAAAGAGTCCTGTGGCACCGTAAAGATTAACTAAAGTTTTAGAGCATAAGCTTTCATGGGCTAATACCCACTTCGTCGGATGCTTGCCCATGAAAACTTATGCTCTAAAACTTTAGTTAGTCTTTAAGGTGCCACAGGACTCTTTGTCACTCCTGCAATTCCAGACTAACACGGCTACCTCTCTGATTCATGAAAGATCATATCACTGCTAGGCATTTTAAAATTGATGTAATCCTTGGGGCTACAGAGGAAGCTTCAAGGCTATAGGTGTACTAGCAAAGCAAGCCAAAATTTCCTTCCATGCCCAGTTTCTGGGGAAGACTTCTCTCCATCAAGTTCCTGGAGATCATGGCATTGTTCAAGGCCTTTTGAACTAATAAGGTACTATGGACTCCTCAGGATGGCACTCACTGCAGTAGAAGTAGTGTGCAGAAGATACGACATTGACATTTGTACAAGAGGCTAAACTGCTGAGAATCTCCATTCTTGAGAGCTGGCAACAAAATAGCCTCAAGTACAAATCTGTACCACACTTTATTAGAAGGTTTACCACTTAACCAATTTAGTTGGTCATATTAGCAATCCCTTAAAACAAACTTATTACATATGAGAAAATTATTTAAGAAAACAAGATTTATGGTCCTGGGATTAGTATTATGAAGATTTTAATAGTAATTTCACCCTTAAATTAAGACTATAGGAATCAGTGTCTCCTCCATAATCTAATTTTCTTCTCATTTTTCTTTCTCTTATAGGGTTTCCTTGTAGCAATTTTATACTGCTTTGTTAACGGAGAGGTAAGGCACCACAATGTATATTACTAATTGATTTCTACAGAATTTTCAAGGCAATGAACAGAATGACAATAAAACAATACAGTACTGACCACTGAGGTTTGCATGAGTGAATTCTCCTAAAAGGGCAATAACCTCTTTTTATCAGGAAAGACAGTAGCCAGATTCAGCCCTCACTAAGGTAAATGTAAATGCAGAGTAACTCCACTGAAACTACTGGAGTTGTTCTAGGGCAGTGGTTTTCAACCAGGGATGTGCGGACCCCTGGGGGTATACAGAAGTCTTCCAGAGATACATCAATTCATCTAGATATTTGCCTAGTTTTACAACAGGCTACATAAAAAGCACTAGTGAAGTCAGTACAAAATGAAATTTCATACGGACAATGACTTGTTTATACTGCTCTTTATTCAATACACTGAAATGTAAGTATACTATTTATTTTCCAATTGATTTATTTTATAATGATATGATAAAAATGACAAAGTAAGCAATTTTTTAGTAATAGTGTGCTGTCATGCTTTTCTATTTTTATGTCTGATTTTTTAAGCAAGTAGTTTTTAAGTGAGGTGAAACTTGGGGTATGCAAGACAAATCAGACTCCTGAAAGGGATGCAGTAGTCTGGAAAGGTTGCTCTAGATTGGTTGTAAATCTAGACACTGCTCTAGGTTTACAGGTAGGGATAGGATACAAAGGGGCCTAGATAAATTGGAGGATTGGGCCAAAAGAAATCTGATGAGGTTCCACAAGGATAAGTGCAGAGTCTGCACTTAGGAAGAAAGAATCCCATGCACTGCTACAGGCCGGGGACAGACTGACTAAGCAGCAGTTCTGCAGAAAAGGACCTGGGGATTACAGTGGATGAAAAGATGATTATGAGTCAGCAGTGTGCCCTTGTTGCCAAGAACCCAACATATTGGGCTGTATTTCTAGGAGCATTGCCAGCAGATCGAGGGAAATTATTATTCCCCTCTATTTGGCACTTGTGAGGTCACACATGGAGTATTGTGTCCAGTTTTGGTCCCGCCACTACAGAAGGGATGTGGACAAATTAAAGAGAGTCCAGCGGAGGGCAACAAAAATGATTAGGGGACTGAGGCACATGACTGGTGAGGAGAGGCTGAGGGAACTGGGGTTATTTAGTCTGCAGAAGAGAAGAGTAACAGGGGATTTGATAGCAGCCTTCAATGGGAGTTCCAGAGAGGATGGAGCTAGGCTGTTTTCAGTGGTGGCACATGACAGAACAAGAAGCAATGGTCTCAAGTTGCAATGGGAGAGGTCTAGGTTGGATATTAGAAACACTATTTCACTAGGAGGGTAGTGAAGCACTGGAATGGGTTACCTAGGGAGGTGGCAGAATCTCCATCCTTAGAGGTTTTTAAGGCCCAGATTGACAAAGCTGTGGCTGGGATGATTTAGTTGGTGTTGGTCCTGCTTTGAGCAGGGTATTGGACTAGGTGACCTCCTGAGATCTCTTCCAACCCTAATATTCTATGATTCTACACTGGAGTAACTAAGACTAGAATCTGACCCACAGACATAATGAACTGGGACCTCAGAGACCTGGGTTATACCTCCAGTCCTGCCACTGGCCTTCTGTGCAACCTTGGACAAGTCAGTCACTGCTCTATGCCTCAGTTTCTCCATCTGTAAAATGATAAGGATGCTGACCTCTTCAGTAAAGCACTTTGAGATCTGCAGATGAAAATGCCATATAAGAGTTAGATGTCATTATTATTGTTTTTGTTTAAATGAAGAATACATGTCCAGAGGTGCGCAGGAGTTTTAGGCATTTTTTTTTGTGTGAAAGAGGGTCAGTTTTCACAAATCTCCTGATTCAAAACATTTTTGAAAAAAAGTTTAAAAATTGTCAAAATGTCCTGTTTTAACATGTTTTAACCAGAAAAAAAATTGTTTTTTCCCTATCAAAATGATCTTTTGTTTCAAAAGTTTAGTAAAATGTCTAAATCAAAACAACTCTTCAAAATTAAGTGATTTGATTGATCCAAACAAAACATTACATTAAGATGGAGTTAAAGTTGGAATTCCTTATTGGTAGTGTAGGGCATCTATTTAGGAGAAATAAATTTACAGAGATGTGGGCATTCTGATATCTGAGTAACGATGGAACATTAGATCTGCAGCTGAGTGTCTGTGGAATATTGTTGTTAACTCTGCCCTGCAGTGAGGCTGTGAGTTACAAACCCTCACTAGTTAATAGGGTTACAAACCCTATTAACTAGGGTTTGTAACCTGTCCTTTAAATCGGCTTCTGTACCCAATGACTGGAAGATAGCTAATGTAACACCAATATTTAAAAAGGGCTCTAGAGGTAATCCTGGCAATTACAGACCGGTAAGTCTACCGTCCGTACCAGGCAAATTAGTTGAAACAATAGTAAAGAATAAAATTGTCAGGCACATAGAAGAACATAAATTGTTGGGCAAAAGTCAGCATGGTTTCTGTAAAGGGAAATCATGTCATACTAATCTATTAGAGTTCTTTGAAGGGGTCAACAAACATGTGGACAAGGGGGATCCAGTGGACATAGTATACTTAGACCTAACAGAAAGCCTTTGACAAGGTCCCTCACCAAAGGCTCTTACGTAAATTAAGTTGCCATGGGATAAGAGGGAAGATCCTTTCATGGATTGAGAACTGGTTAAAAGACAGGGAACAAAGGGTAGGAATAAATGGTAAATTTTCAGAATGGAGAGGAGTAACTAGTAGTGTTCCCAAAGGGTCAGTCCTAGGACCAATCCTATTCAACTTATTCATCAATGATTTGGAGGAAGGGGTAAAGAGTGAGGTGGCAAAGTTTTCAGATGCTATTAAACTGCTCAAAATAGTTAAGACCCAAGCACACTGTGAAGAACTTCATAAAGATCTCACGAAACTAAATGATTGGGCACCAAAATGGCAAATGAAATTTCATGTGCATAAATGTAAAGTAATGCACTTTGGAAAAAATAACCCCACCTATACATACAATATGATGAGGGCTAATTTAGCTACAACTAATCAGGAAAAAGATCTTGGAGTCATCATGGATAGTTCTCTGAAGATGTCCATGCAGTGTGCAGCGGCAGTCAAAAAAGCAAACAGGATGTTAGGAATCATTAAAAAAGGGATAGAGAATAAGATGGAGAGTATCTTATTGTCCTTATACAAATCCATGGTGCGCCCACATCTTGAATACTGCATACAGATGTGGTCTCCTCATCTCAAAAAGGATATACTGGCATTAGAAAAGGTTCCGAGAAGGGCAACTAAAATGATTAGGGGATTGGAACGGGTCCCATATGAGGAGAGATTAAAGAGGCTAGGACTTTTTAGCTTGGAAAAGAGGAGACTAAGGGGGGATATGATAGAGGTATATAAAATTATGAGTGGTGTGGAGAAAATGAATAAGGAAAAATTATTTATTTGTTCCCATAATAGAAGAACTAGGGGTCACCCATTGAAATTAGTGGGCAGCAGGTTTAAAACCAAAAAAAGGAAGTTCTTCTTCATACAGCGCACAGTCAACCTGTGGAACTCCTTGCCTGAGGAGGCTATGAAGGCTAGGACTATAACAGGGTTTAAAAGAGAACTGGATACATTCATGGAGGTTAAGTCCATTAATGGCTATTAGCCAGGCTGAGTAAGGAATGGTGTCCCTAGCCTCTGTTTGTCAGAGGGGGGTGATGGATGGCAGGAGAGAGATCACTTGATCTTTACCTGTTAGGTTCACTCACTGTGGGGCACCTGGCATTGGCCACTGTCGGTAAACAGGATACTGGGGTAGATGGACCTCTGGTCTGACCCAGTACGGCCTTTCTTATGTTTTTATGCTCTTATGAGGGAAAAAAACAGAAAAAATTCCAGTGTGTCTTTAAAAATCAGTTTAAATCTAGTGTGGGACTAGACTAAAACACTAAAATATTTTATTAATAATAGCAGTGCATAATGACCCTACAGGACATAGTTAAGGCTGCCCTAACTGTATATTTCCTGATTTTATCATTTAGATTTCTTTTAAATTTAACT
The DNA here is from genome assembly GCA_007922305.1 of Dermatemys mawii. Lineage (NCBI taxonomy): Eukaryota > Metazoa > Chordata > Testudines > Dermatemydidae > Dermatemys > Dermatemys mawii. The sequence continues at coordinate 3,156,846 of ML677373.1, forward strand.
TTAATTCTGAATTTCCTGGGTATATGATGTTTCTGTTTTAGAAATAATTACAATATTCCTGTAATTACGATATCCCTTATCCTAAACTACTGATATGTGCTTTTAGTATGAACTCCTTCATATATTTTTTGCTTGGAATAAATATTATGTTTGGTTGAACAGTAATTAAACTTCTGGAGGAGAGCTTGAAAAATGGCAGCTGAGTTCAGAACTGAACTGAAATATGTGAGTTGAACAAATTTCTTGGTGCCTCAACTCAAACATGCACAGAACGCTCTCCCTAAAACTGCATTAGCCACAGCTTTTTTAGTACTTATGAACTGAAGCTGCAAAAATAGAAAACAGAAGTTCACAAAAAATATGACTACATTTGCACTCATAACTGGGTAAGTGCCCTTGCAAATAGCCAATTAGATATCTAACTGGAAGACCAGGAGGAACTGTTTTGTGTATCTCCTGAGTGGCATGCTAGTTATCTACACAAGGCATGCATACAATACAGGAGGTGCACTGAGGCCTAGAAGCACATGTGATATTCAGAAAGTTAAGGAGCAGATTCTGAACAAATTCTACAGTGCACATGAAAATGGCAATTTTCCTCCAGTATTAACTTGGCCAAATCTGGAAAGATTTTTATAGGGACAGTGAAAGACAACACGCTGATCATAGGATTATTCCACTATGAGGCATTTCAGTTTCCTACTCCATAGCATGGAGGTAAGATAGCAGTTCATCAAACCAATTGAAAAATTGTTTGATTCAGAAATGCTGGAACATTTTATTGTGACATTTTTGATCTAAACTAAACATTTTGACATCCCTAGATTGAAACATTTCATGGTGGCTCATTTCAATATTGAATTGTGTCTGCCTGAGCTACCATGAATGTCTCATTCTTCCCATTCTGCTCTGTGGGCAGGAATCTCTGGTTGAACTACACTATGGTCAACTGTAGTCATCGAGTTCTCATGATGCACCATGATGCTTCAACCAGAGGAAAGATGTAATCCAGTTGGAACATAGGAGCTGTGAGAGGCTGGAGGATGCTCAGTACAGATAAAATCCTCACATAATTCAACTGCCACATAATTCCATTGAGCATGTGCGAACTGAGATTTTTCAAAGATTCGTAACTTGGCAAAAACTGGGCATTTTTTCCACCAGAATAGCAAAAGGCAGATTTCTGACACCTGCCAATTTCAAGACCCTACTCCAAAGCATGGAGGCACTAGGGAATCTCTCATAAAATTTTTACTAGTATTTCATTAACATCAGCAAAATAATATAGTTTTTTCTAATCTCATCAGACACTCTTGAACCATTGTTGCTGAAACTTTCCAAAATGATTCAGCCTGAAGCAGCCATCTTGCATGAAAATCTTCTGCCCAAAAAGTTAAAGTTTAGCATAGGCAAGTGAAAACAGGAAGTGTTAGGCAACCTTAACTTTAGGCATCACTACCTGTGCCACCTAGAATTACAAACCCAAAATCTACATTAAAAGAACATTATTAAAGTAGCAAAGTCAAACACTCAAGTTAGGATATAACAAGGGAAAATTTGTCCCTATTTGTGTGGATGTATAAGCAACTTTTATTCTTGACTTGGAAATGATAATAATGTTTGTTTAGCGTAGCTTTTATATGGTTTCTTTTTTAAAAAAATGGAAAACAGAAATTCTGTAATGTGTAACACTAATAACTCCTCCCTAGATCATGAGCAGCAAACCAAACCCATCAGTTCCACAGCACCTAATCTCTGCCACTTAAGATAAAGGATAACTCTATTAGCAATCAGTGATAGTAAGCTGTTATCCCGTTGGCCTAGCCACTTGTGAGGGACATCTTACATTGGGTTACCATTGCAGCAGTAAACCTATTTTACTGACAAGCCTATACATTTGGTCACCCCTTCCTGAGAAGCTTCATGGTGAGAGGGTAAGGCTGGGAGCTTCTGTATTAGAGGCTGGAATTCTCTTCCTAGCTTCCTCAGAAAGGACGTAGAGCAACCTCTCAGCTACTCCTGAAAGGCAGGCTGATACTTACCTGCACAAGAGGAGGCCTTGCTGAATGACGAGGGTTCCAAAGTGCACAGAATTATGAACATCACTCAGCAAAAGTAAGACTTGAACGTGTGGCTGCCTAGCTCCTTATGCAGTGGACTTTCCCCTAGGCCAAAGGGTACACTGATGCTGTTTGTGGTAGGGCTGTGGATCCAGTTTGTCTATGTGCTGTGTGGAGTTACAGATCCATGTGCAGTGCTGCGTGTGGCAGGCTATACAGTATTCAGAGTTTAGGGCAGCTGTATTATACAAACCACAGACCTGATCATACAGCTTACAAAAATCTGCCCAGACATCACTGCCCTGGCCCCAGGACTATCCCCTGCCCAATTTCAAAGTCTGGCACCAATCCCCAGTGGTACTAAGCATCTCAAAACAAAAAGTCCCTGTAAAGGAAAGTGTTTGGGGATATAAACATAGGAGTCACTGTCACTCCTTCTATAGTGTAGTGCAGCGGTCTCTAAACTATGGCCCAGGGGCTGGATCCGGCCTGCGGCGTTGATTTGTCCGGCCCCTGGCCCCAGCTGAGCAGGCACATGAAGAAGCCGCCGCTGCCCCCCGGCATTCTCATGTGCGTAGGGGTGAGTGCCACCGTGGTACGACTGGAGGAGCAAAGGGGGGGGGGGGGGTCGCAGCAGTGGTGTGGCTGGAGGAGAAAAGGGGTGAGTGCCCTTGTGGTGCGGCCAGAGGAGCATGGGGGCGGGGGGTGCGGGTTGCGGCAGAGGCCGGAGGAGAAAAGGTGGGGAGTCATGGCAGTGGCTAGAGGAGCAAACGGGAAGGGGGTGCGGCAGCAGCCTGTGAGGTCCCTTCAAAAATCTAATATGGCTTTTGTCTTAAAAAGTTTGGAGGCCCCTGGTGTACTGAATGGAGCAGGAACTGTCAAGCTCAGGGGACTGACACAGCCATGCAGGCTTTCACCTCTCAGTCATGGTAGCCAGCTGCTAAGTGGGCTATTTGACATGAGTTGCTGGTCTCCACACACTTACAGTTAGACAGGCAGCCACATCCCAACAGCTACCTCACAGACAACCCTCTTGGTGGCAGGTGTATCAGGAAGTCCAGGTCTGAGTTGGCCCCAGGGGCTGACCTCTGCTTTGTCCCTAGAACACTCACACCAAGTCAGAGCTGAGACACTGCAGCTTGCTTGTTCTTACACAGCACTGTGAATAGCTGAAAGGCCAGACTGCAGGGCTGTCAGCCTAGCACCTTTTGCCTGCATGAGTCATAGAATCTCAGAGTCAGAAGGGACCTCAGGAGATCAGCTAGTCCAACCCCCTGCTCAAAGCAGGACCAATCCCCATTTTTGCCCCATATACCTAAATGGCTCCCTTAAGGGCTGAACTCACAACCCTGGGTTTAGCAGGCCAATGCTCAAACCACTGAGCTGTCCTTCCCCACAGGTCACCCTACAGAAATACCTTGTATCAGGTTGTTTTCTTCTTCCAACAGGTGAAAGCAGAACTCCGAAAGCAATGGTCCCGCCTCCTGCTGGCGGATCCATTTGGCTGCATGCAGTGCTTCCTTGGGGAAAACATCAAATCTCTGGGGAAATATTCCGTGAAGCAAAACCATCAGCACTTTGCCAATAACAGGTTGTGCATGGACGTGAGTGAGCCCTGGGCTGTGCAGCTCAGGCAGGTGCTATTGGCTGGGGGAGCAGAGCTTTGCTCAAAGCCAGACCCTACTGGAGAACCCTACCCCAGGGCAAGTGTGTCGGAGTGCAGCGAAGGAGAAGTCACAACTGGTGAGACAATGGAGGAAGTATTTGAAGGAAGTGAGATTTAGAAGGCTCTTTTAAGGGACAGCGTAATAAAGACACCTTCAGAAGGGACTTCTTCCTCCCCCACAAGCTGTATTCCTGCAACAGGAGAAAAAGAATGGAAAGTGTCTTCCCATGGGCTATGCAGTGGTGTTGTAGCCATGTTGGTGCCTGCATATTAGACAGACAAGATAGGTGAGGTCATAGCTTTTATTGGACCAAATTCTGCTGATGACAAATTTCCAAGCTTACCCACAGCTGAACATTACCTCACCCACCTTGTCAAGAATCAGAGAGGTAGCCGTGTTAGTCTAAGGATCTGCAGAAGTGACAAAGAGTCCTGTGGCACCTTAAAGACTAACAAAAGTATTGAAGCATAAGTTTTCGTGGGCTAATACCCACTTTGTCACTGCATGCATCTGACAAAGTGGGTATTAGCCCATGAAAGCTTATGCTTCAATACTTTTGTTAGTCTTTAAGATGCCACAGGACTCCTTACTCACCCACCTTGACTCTCTTGCCGTGGGTTAACATTCCCGGCCCCATCCCAAGTTATCTCTTGATCACACGAGGGAAATCAAAGCAAAATCTGAGGGTTCCTGCAGATCTGGTGGTGCGTTTCCTGTCAGTCTTGGTGGTGTTTAAAAGAGAGGAGGGATACTGTTTTTGGTAAATCTGGCAACGAAGGAAAGCAAGTTGCATTCTGGTCATGAATGAGACCCTGTGGATGCACATAGCAGATTTCACAGATCATCCCTGTGTCTTTATCTGCACTTTTCTACCATGCTCTTAATAGAACAGAGAAGAGAACTGTTTTGTTCCTTTATGTAAATCATGACATATAATCTGTATTTTATTTGCTGCTCTCTCCTGCAGTTTTGCTGACAGATATGAATATTGTCATGTTTCCTTCGGATGTGTTTATTGTTTGGCAAGACTGGCATTTTTGGCATATGCTAATCTAGTTTTCAATTTTATGGCTTTCAGAAGAATAATGACATCTACTGAAGAAACTTGTTTTGGCTTTATTTTGAGGTGTTTCACATGGGTTTGTTTGAGTGTGTGTGTGTGTGTGTGTGTGTGTGCGCGCACATGTTCCCACACTGTTGTTCACAGTGAGCCAGATGTGCAAATGGGGTAGGCATGTACTCAAGCTGAACAAATCCACACAAGAAGGGATAAATACTCTCCTTCGTCCCCCCCAAGAAGCAGAAATTGAACATGTGTCACACTGTGACAGAACAGTAGGAGGAGAGTCCCTGGAGATGGCACATTGCTGAGCTCGATGAGTAAACCTATCCGTTCCATTTAGGCCAGTAGAGGGACAAGGTGGGGGAGATATCTTTTGCTGGATCAACTTCTGTTGGTGAAAGAGACAAGCTTTGAGCCGCACAGAGCTCTTTCTCAGGTACTACAACACTGCAAACACCCATTTAAAACAGACAGCTCCCTTAGCCTCCAGGAGCAGCAGCAGTCTACAAAGACTGGCCTCCAACTTTGTAGGAAGCAGCGTAACTGCACGAGTGGAGCTCACAGTGAGCATAAGGCATCTTTGGTAGAGCCATGTGCTGCTTCGCAGGACTGTGGTCTGCCCATTGTTCTGATCATGCAGAGTGTGGAGTTGGGGGGCAGCATGGCATTCAATAGTATAGGCCATGCTGGATTTCCTAAACTATGCTAAATACTCCAAGGTGCAGACCTGTGTGATCTGCCCCGTCCTGCCTCACTGCAATACAGAAACAGGGCATTTAAACATGCTAATTAGCAATCCGTGGTTAGACACACAGCTGCAAAGGACTGGATTTTTAACCTCCACTCAATGGCCTGCAACTCTGCTAGAACGAGAGACTGTGGTTAGGGGCGTGGAGCTGTGGTGGGTGCAGGGCCTAGTCCAGGGAACAACCTAGTAATGGATAAGGTGGGGAAGGGGAAGACTCCTTCCTTTGAAACACAGTGCCAAAGGCTCAGAGCAGCATGAGGCATGTCAAACTAATGCCATCCCATCAGGGCGCCCAGGTTCTATCCAGAGCAGCCTCTACAGGCACAGTCTGCCCTCAGGGCCCAAGTCTGGAAACTGGGCTAGCCCAGGGCAGTGATCTGGGGTGCTAGCTGCTGATACAAGGATGTAAAGCAATTAGGGTGACCAGACAGCAAGTGTGAAAAATCAGGACGGGGGAGGGGGGCTCATAGGAGCCTATATAAGAAAAAGCCCCAAATATTGGGACTGTCCCTATAAAATCAGGACATCTGGTCACCCTAACAGCAATAGAGGGATCTCTGAAATTGGGCCCAAACCAGCTCTGCACAGCTCCCAGCATCCTAACATTCAGCCCCCTCAGAGCACACAAGGTTCCATGGATATGGCGTCACTGAAGGACATTCTGAGAGGGGCTGTGCTGGGTGCCAGGAGACTGGACACCATTGAGCATGTCTCCTTACTGTGGGGAACCTCTGGCACAGCACTGGCAGCAGGGGAGGAAGGAGGGCACTGTTCGGAGCTCTCAGGGGAGCTACATGTAAGGAGACTGAACCAGCTGATTGGGGGTTCCAAGTGGGAATCTCCTGCACATCCTCTCTCCCCATCACCATCCAGAGTTTCCTGCTTTTTAGCAAGCATCCAGTACACCCCTCACTGTACTGTTCACCGTCTCTCCCTACCTACCTCACTGGCGAGCAGCCTCACAGTCCATGTGGAACATGTGGCTGCCTCTCTTCTCAACCTTTCTCTCCTTTCCCCCTTCCCCATCAGGTACCTGCACTGCCCAGACAGCCGAAAGGGGAAGTGCTCCAGATGCTTCATACATTCTCTGCCTGTCAATATGCATGATAACGCCAAAGCAGGGGTCTGCAACTATGGCACGTGTGCCGATTTTAGGTGGCACTTTGAGCTGGTCCCTTCCCAGCCAGAGTCCCGTCGCAGGCCCCACTCAGCTCCCACTGCTGGCCTGGGTGAAAGTAACCCTAGGCTGGCAGCGGGCTGAGCAGGGCTGGCGGCTGGGATCCCGGCTGGCAGCAGAGGTAAAAGCAAGCCGGTACTCCCCAGAATGGTGTACCGGCAAGAGCTGGTGCGCCATACCGGAGCGGCCCGGCTTCCTGAGGGGGCAATTTAAAGGGTCTGGGGCTCCCAGTAGTGGCTGAAGTCCCACACCCTTTAAATTGCCACCAGAGCCTTGCTGCTGGAGCCCTGGGGTAGTGGCGGCAGGGCTCTAGTGGCTATTAAAAGAGTCCAGGGCTCCTGCTGCTTTTACCACCCTGGCCCTTTAAATAGTTGCCGGAGCCCTGCCGCCTCTACCCAGGGCTCTGGCAGCTATTTGAAGGGCCAGGGCAGTAGAAGCAGGGGAGCCTTGGGCCCTTTAAATAGCCTCTGGAGCCCCCGGCTGCCGCTGCTACCCCAGCGGGGCCAGGGGGAGAAGGAAGAGAGGGCACTTACCTACAGGGTGGGCTGGGGCTGGCTCTGACCCCCTCAGCCCCTCCCCTTCCGCCTGAGGCCCTGCCCCTTCCAGGGGCCAGCACTAGCCCCAGCCCAACTCAGACTGGCGTGCGAAGCCTTAAATTGTAGTGAATAAATGAAGACCCGGCACACACGTCTGAAAGGTTGCCGACCCCTGCGCCAAAGACTAGCGCGACATGTGCAGCCTGAACAGTTATGGCTCTCTGCTCTCTGCAGCTGAAACCCACAGCTGGATAGTTAATCCTACAGACATTCCAGTTCATTGCCAGCATTTAATTATGACCTAATTCCTGCTACACAAAGAGGCCTGAGATGATTATGTGACAGGTGCCCAGGCTGGGCGTGCAGAGTACTTACAGGGTAATAACAATTCTAGATACACTTTCACTTGGAGAAATGAACTTGCAAAGAACTGCAGACTCCTGTACCTTTAGTTCTTTGTGGCACAGTGTTTCATAAGCCAATCCAGTGCTAAGTGGGAAAGAAATATCTAAAACTTCCAGCTTGGTCTGATTTTAAATACAGAGTTTCATCTTAAATCACTTTCTAGCACAAATGCCATGTTATAGCCCCGCCTTCACACATTTCTGCCCTTTCGAGTCACTTCTTACTAAGTCAACATTAAAATAAATTTCAAAGTCTCTGCTCAGCTGCCCCTTCAATGTCAGATTCTGTTTCACTTTTTGTCCGTGTCCCATGAAATTACCTCCCGTAATCCAGGCCCTTAATTCCCTATTGAAACAATTCCAGACACAAAACTCCACGGCCCTCGCAGAGCAAGAGGCCCTGAGGAAAGCAGATGCTCCTAGTTCTGCAGACCTACCATTGTGAGGTCAGCAATGCCCAAGGAGCCAATATAATGGTATTTAAAATCATGTTAATGTTAAGTTCATTAAAGGAGCCTTGTTTACTCAACTATTTCTAAATAGTTTATATGTAGAATTCCCAGCTTTTGAAGCATCTGGCTAGAGTGAATTTTATTATTGCTTCTAAACGTGTGTGTTTGAATTGTATTTTAATTCATGTGTGAAATAATCTGATAACAATGTAATCATAGTGCTGTAACCCAGGATGCTGGGGATGCTGCTGCACCTCCTGACTTGAAAAGGTTTCCATCGTACACGGGGTTTACAGTTTGATTCTAGCACTCAGCCCCACCCCACCCCCCGCTGCACAAAGTGTTCCAGCCCCCGCAGCTGTAATTATAGTAAATGAAAAGAGGCAGATCTTATGAGAGGCCTATTGCAAAAAACTCTAAACTGTTGAGAAGAACAACAGTCTCTGTGAGGACCAGGGGATGAGGGTGGGGCACAAGGCAAAGTCAAGATCAAGAGCTGCTTAGTTTGCATCTGATTCTGCAGCCATTACCCATGCTGAGTAGCACTTACTCACTGGGGTACTCTTGTTGATGCCAATGGGGATAATCATACGCTACATAAGTGCTAATCAGCATGAGGCAGAGTGGGCCTGTTGAGGTACAGAATATAAACCATGGACTCACAGTGTGTGTCAAACAAAAGAAAACAAAGAAAACCTCAATTCCTAGTAGCAAAGCAGAAATATCTCCAGAAGGGCCTCCACCATCATCAGACATCTTTTTTCTCAAGTGTGGGGCAGGCCATTCCCCTGAGACCTAGATGCAGAGGCCCAGCTCATGGCTCAGCTAAGCCTCCCCCTACAACCAAATACTTCTTTGATTCTCTCTGAACACTCCCCTGTCAGTGCTGCAATGGAGTGAGGCAACATGGCTCTGTGTTAACCTAACAGGGCTGCATCTCTCATGAGGCGAAAAACAAAATGATATTTTATACTTTTTAAATAAGCTTCAGTTTCACCTTGAACACAAAGCTGGGAAGCCCAATAACAAGAATCCAGGGGATAGGCCATTGCTTTCTTCTTTTGTATGGGTCTGCTGATTTCAAGAAAAGTTAGAAAAAAAATTCTTTCAAGGGCCTCAGTAATAATCGTGCCTCTGAATGCTTGACGTTGCAGCTGTAATATTCTTTTCAAGTGTGTTTATATAGGTTTGGTGTTTGTATATATGTATATATATATTGGCAGAGTCTGTGTACCCCCGTACATCAGACTCTATTTTACTTTGTGGTTCATCCTGTTTCCTTTATAGTAAAAACATAGCATTTCTGCCCAATAGTTCTGCACTGAATCTTGGAGTACAGCTGCAATTTTCAGGAGAGCTGGAAGGAAATGATTTAGTTAGTTTCTGAGTTTTGACCAATTAAAATTTGTCCCCCCAAAATTCACTTTCTAAGTCTCTAGGACTACTCGGGCCCTTGTGGCTTAAAATGTAGATATTGCAAGAATTACAAATGGTACGTAAAGAAAGTTTGTTGATCTTTGGGGTTATGGAATTATTTTGTTAATTAACAAAATGAATACAAATGATTTAAGTTCTTCATAAATAAATCCTTATGTGTCATAGTTAGCAACAGAGAATGAGGTTTACAATCACCAAGATCTTTTACAAAGTAGAGGCTAGTGGTTCATCGAAGACCTGAATCTCTCACAGGTGAAAGGCAGAATGAAGTCCAATGGTTGGAAGCTGAAGCTAGACAAATTCACACTAGAAGTAAGGTGCCAATTTTTAACAGTGAGGATAATTAACCATTGGAATGACTTACCTAAGGATTTGGTGCATTCTCCATTGTCTGAAATATTTAAATCAAGACTAGATGGCTTTCTAAAGTACAAGCGCTAACTCAGTCCTGAATTATTGGGTGCGATACTGGAATCACTAGAGATTTCTGGCCAGTGCTATGCAAGAGGTCAGACTTGATTAACAAAATTTTATTTTGCCATTTTGATCTTAAAATCCATGAATCATCAGCAGAGCAGAGGGAGCAGGTGCCGAGCAACATTATCTCAATTTAGAATGGACAACCAAGGAGTAGCAGAGTTGTGAAGGGCCTGAAAGGTGAGGAAAAGAAATCTGAACTTGAGGAGATGAAACAGAAGGCAGTGAACAGATATAAGGAGTGCAGTGATGGGGTCAGAGTGACAGGCAAGGCGGTGATCTTAGCAGCAGTGTATTGTAAGGACTGGAGTGGAGTGATGAGTGGTGGGGAGGCCACAGCAGTCAATACTGAAGAGTTTCAGACGGCTTCGCAGGAAGGAGAGAGCTAATCTGGAAAATGTTATGGAGGAACGAACAAACAAACAACATCCTGGCCTCTGACTGTTTACGTGGAACTGCAAAGATATTTGATCCCAGTTCACTTTTTCAATCTTCTGAGCTATGCACTCCATGGATTCATGCCTACCAGTATTTAGTTCTGTACAAATACTGGTTTTCAAGGTTTTTTAAAAAATTAAAACTAGTGTCTCCATCCCCAGCCCCCAACAGGAAACTCAAGCAAAAAGGGCAGAAGCTCTGTTCTTTGCATGGCAATAGCATCCCCCTGACTCCCTGGCTTGCTCTGCATTTCTACATTGATTGCTAAGGGGTTTTGTTTACACTTGTTCTGTTGCACCCAGCATCGCGTGTGTGTGTAGCAAGTGTGTGTGTGTCCGTGATTTGTGTGTGTGCACAGGTGGGGTGGGTGAGTGCAGTCACAAAGACTTAAGCCGGATGCAGGTTACGCTGAACAAGTAAAACTTTATTAAACCCTGGGCACCCCTCTGTCCTCTACATTACCTGTTTCCCTGATGTCCCCTCAATAACAGCCACCCTTGGCCTTTCTGCTTCCAGTTCCACTATCATGACACAGCATTCCTAGTTTACAAACTATTTAATATAAATGGTACAAACCAATAAATGACGCCTAGACCTCCACCCCATGTCCGTTTGGCCAAAGGTTGCTAGCACATAGCCAAGTTGGGGTATTGTCTGTACCACAGACTCAGATGGTTACACAATCTTTGAGACAGTTTGGTCTCCTTAGCACCAGGAATGACTGAGCTGTTGTTTCCCAGTCCGCTGTCCCTGGGTCTAGCAACCTATCTCCCAGTGGAGTATCCTCCCTCCCTTTGGGGTTGGCCACCTGATGGTTCTTTGTCTCTTTGTTCTGTTATGATCTTGGTATCTCTACAGGTTCGCTGGGTGTTGTCTGATGTTTCATAAGTGCCTCCTTTTCTTTTGAATCAAATGTGCCCTTATATGCTTCTCGAACATCACAGAACTTGGTGTCCCTGTGACACTGCTTCCCATATTTTTCATAGTAATATTATGAGTCGATTGTGTCATAATCATAATGTATTTTATGCAAGATGGGTCTTGTGAGTTATCATTGGAGAGGTTATGATTTGATGAATATGATTATGTATTTTTATGCATGTATCATTTTTGTAGCTAATATTAGGAATATTAACTATACATCTGTATTACAAAAGTGTTTGCACCTGGGGAACACCCTCCAGACAAAATGCAATCAGATTGGCTGGTAAACTGGGGATAAATCAATGGACCATTAGGGAGAACAATACATCTTTGAAGATGCTAATCTCCAAGACTTCCTGGGAAGTTTTCCTGAGGAGGTATGGCTGCAGGGTCATGTGATCAAGTCAGCTGGTACTGGACTCCATTTGGACTACCAGTATTTTTCCACTGGAGGCAGGGGGAACCACACTGAAAAACAAAGAGTTCCCGCCATATCTAAATCCTATTTAAGGCAGGGAAGTGAATTAATCAAGGTTCATGCTTCACTGAATCCCTGCTCAGGATGACTGCTGAAAACATCTAAGAAACAAAGACAACAGGGGTTGGGGGACTGATCCCAAGCTGGAAAGGGTCTCTGGCCTGGGAAAGAAATACCTGGTGTTTTAAGCTGTAAGCAAAAGCAACTTGACTTAAAGAACTTCTGCAAGATTTAAAAACAAGATTTAGGGTGAGAAATTACTAAAGAAACTGGTTACAAGTAGTACATTAAGCTCAGTTTGCATGTTTGTTTTATTTGCTCAATAATCTGCTCTGATCTGTTTGCTATCCCTTATAATCACTTACAATGTATCTTTTGTAGTTAATAAACTTGTTTTTGTTTTCTCTAAAACAGTTTGTGGAATTCATAACTGGGGGGGGGGGCAAAAGCTGTGCATATCTTCCTCCACATTGAAGGGGGCAAATTTCTCTTCTTCCACATTGAGGAGGGGAACAAATTTCATGAGCGTACACTGTACAGTTCTCTGTGCAGTGCAAAACAATACAATATTGGGTTTACCCCCCAGAGGGGTGTGCATTTGAGTGCTGGGCAATTCCTTCACTGAGTCTTCAAACAAACACAGAGCTGATTTCAGTATCTGTGTCTTCTTGCAGCTGGGCGTGTCCCTACCTGTGTGTGCTGGAGGAGGCTGGAGGGCCTGGCTCAGCTGAACAGTGTAAGGAAGCCCAGGCTGGTAGAACAGGCGGTCTTAGTGGTACCCCAATATATCAGGTGGCACCCCACAGTGAGGGGGGGCAACCCGTCACAGTCCCCATTCCCTGTCTGCAAAAGGTCTCCGTTCATTGGTAGCAAGGTTTTGGTTTCTTGTCCCATCAGTGTGTGCACTGCACTGTTTGGCAGCCCTTAGCTGGGGTAGTCGTGGGTGCCAAAAATACTAATGAGGGGTGTGAACCATAGCCTCTTAGCTGTTTTCACAGCTGATCCCACCTTACCGTTACTCTGTGGATATGAGGAGAGGAGTTCTCCATAGAAAGAACTTGCAGAGACAAAGCTTTGCATTCAAAGGATCATAGGATCACAGACCAACAGCTTTCCCTGCAATGCATGGAAGCCATGATGGGCTAGTGAGAAAAGTGGGAAAAAAAAAAAATCAATGGACTATTTGGTGATATTAGACTTTTGAAAGGAGCTCCGGTACAAATAACAGTGCTGAGCCATAAAGTGTAAATACACCTCACCAGATTCCTATCCCATTACTTCATAATGTGGAAACTGAGTTAAAGAGAATGGAGCAGATTGGCATAATCGAGAAAAATCTTTGAGCCAACAGCCTGGTGTGCCCCAATAGTACCAGTTACAAAGAAAAATACTAAATGGTGTGGATTTTAAATGACTTAAAGAAGCAGTTTTGAGTGTAAAATATATCCTCCCAACATCAGATAGCTTCTTTCCCAAAGTGAAAGGAGTTACAGTGTTCTCCAAGCTGGCTACCTTTTGTGGATTCTGGCAAATTCCTTTAGCCAAAAAAGTGCTAAACTGTCTTCATTTATCCAGGGCCGGCTTTAGGTTTTCTGCCATCCCAAGTGGTGAGAAAAGAAAAGAAAAGTGGCAGCTCGTTGACCTGCCGTCGAATTGCCACTGACAGCAGATGCGGCGGTGGCTGTATGGCTGCCAAAATGCCGTTGAAAGCCGCGGCGCGCTGCCCCGATCATGGACGGCGTACCCTGCACCCCAGTGCTGGCCACCAAGCACATGCTTGGGGTGGCTGGTGCTTAGAGCTGGCCTTGCATTTATCACACCCTTTGGGAGATTTTGCTCTTGAAGATTACCTTCTGGGACTACCAATGCACCTGAAATTTTCCAAAGAAAGATGGCAGAACTGTTAACAGACACAAATGGACGTAGTTTTCATGAAGCATATTTTGGTATGAGAGTCTGATGGAAAAAACACAAAATTCTAAGCCTAACCAGCCAGTTCAGACTGAAGCTAAACAAGGACAAATGCACTTTCCACCTACCCCAAATAAAGTTTTTGGGACAGACATCGCCTTACTTCAACTCAATTTTACCTGTGCATACCTCCAAGACTTGCATTAGCCCTCTTTGCCACAGCATCACTCACAAAGTCACTGCTTGCCAGGATGAAGTCCCCCAGTCTGTAAGACCTATATTCCCTCCCTCATTGTAGATCTTGCATTTGGCTGTATTAAAACATGTTGTTTTGATGGACCCAGCTTACCAAGCAATCAAGATGTCTCTGTATATTTCCACGTGCCAACTGCAACTTTTCCAGCAACGATTCTTTATTTTCTTCCACATTGTTGATGAAGTTACAGACTAGCACTGGGCCAATGGCAGTTCTCTCTGGTACCCCCTTGGAATGTGCCTTACGGATGATGTCTCCCCATTATTGATTACTTTTAGAAATCCGTCAGCCTTTAATTCACATAACATACCTTGTGCTGATCTTGTCTAATGGTCTATTTTTAATTACACTAAAATTAAGGATTGAGTGATTTTAAGATGATGCTACTTGTTTTAAAGCCCACATTAATGTAGGCCTGATTAGTTTTGAGACATACTTCTGGAGCTTCCCCTAAATGGGTGTCTGTCCTCAAATGCCATCCTCCTTAAGGATGCCACATCAGCCTTTAGAGAAGTGCTTTTGCTGTTGTGTGCCCTGAGTTATGCAAATCTGGCATTGATTTCAGTACTTCTGTCCCCACTTTAAAAAAAAAACAACCACCTTATTTCTTCTAAATGAGTGGCTTTAGACTCTGAAAGGTGTTCTATTTCCTCCGGTTATGAATGTCTTTTATCTGCGTGCCCCAGAAGAAGTGCTTGAGAAATAAAACGCTTTTGATCATATTATTTCTCATCAAAAATTGTGGTTTCAACTACTTCTTTGGAGCAGGATAAGATATTTCCCCTGGGGAAGAAGGCAGCCTCTGATGTTGCTGGCCAGTTTATAGTAAGTGGCATTTCTTCTCTCTCATGCATGTGTAATCTTTCTGCCAGTTTCTGTTTATAGAAATCAACTGATCTTATATAATCAGACCCAGGAGGCCTGGTAAAAACAATCTCTTGAATTATTTCAATATTACATGGATTCTGTTAAACGGCAAGTTGGTAACTACATTAATCAACAAATTTAATCATTGAAATATAATCATATTATTTATCCTACCAAAAGGAAGGCCGTGCATGTCAAATCCAGATGACCACCCACATGCTTCATTTTTAAAGAAGCATTACAAGCTCCCCAGTTCTAAATAAACCACCACACTGAAAACAGTGACCTTCTCGCAGATGAGGTCTTAGTTCAAGCATCATTTGAAATCTCTAATCTGGTTTACCTGTGTTTGAGGGAGGGGGCTGTAAACTGTGTAGTCCCAGTTTACAAAACACACCCTATAATCACTCAGGAGCTGACAGGTGCTGGGGAGAGAGAGGCTGCCACCCAGGAGAGCAGCAAGATTATGGTTCCTTCTCCACCAGCCTTAGAGCGAGGGAGGATAACTCTTACTGGATACCATGGGGGTGTTGTGAGGTCGTAGACTGGATAAATAGGAGACAGCTGAAAAGAGCCTTAAAAGTGAAAACAAGAAATCTGAGCTTGATGTGCAAAATTTTCTGCAGCTTTGTGTTTCACTCTAATGATCTCATTTACATATATAACCCTTCTGCCCATCAGAGTTGGCAACAAGGGCCGGTGTCGGGATTCACACCCCCGAGTCTTGGGCAATGCGGCCTAATGGCATGAATTGGTAGGCCCGCCCTTGCTTCAGGGTGGCCACAGTCCATAGGACCGCCCCAGTTGTAGGGCGGAGCGGTTTGACAACTGCAGTTCGTAGGAACGGCCCTAGTCACAGGGCAAAGCAGGGTAGCACCCCAAAGTCTATGGGAGCACCCCAGTTGCAGTGCAAGGCAGGGTAGTGCCCCAAAGTCCATGTAAGCACCCCCAGTTGCAGGGCAAAGCAGGGTAGCTCCCCAAAGTCCATAGGAGAGCCCCTAGTTGCCCCCTTAGGGAAGTAGTGGCCTAGGTAGGGGGCCCGAGGCCCATCCACCTCCGCCGGGCCCCGACCCAGGACCCTAACCGTGGCTCAGCGATTTGTCACAGACCCAGCGGAGAGGTCCCACCGAACCACACTGAGTCTCTTCGGGTGGGAGATACCACTCCCCCACCCTCCCTTGGTCATTTCCTACCAGCTCCACCGCAGAGGTCTCCCAGGCGCCTCTGGGTCCTCCATACACCTTCGGGTCAGTCATCCCCTCCAGTGGCTCCCAGCCCTGGGCTCCAGGTAGGCCTCTGACTCCAGCTCCTCCGGGGGCTGCATCTGGTCCTCTGCCGGAGCTCCTCAGCCACATCCTTCTCCCTCAGCCTCCAGCCCAGAGTGAGCTGAGCTCCCGGCCTTTATACTGCTAGGGCACCTGGCGCATGCCCAGTACCTCAGGGGCAGGGCTTCCGCTGCCAGAGCTACTGGCTTAACCCCTTCCTCTCTAGTACAGGGTTGGCTAGCCCTGTCACAGCTGGGTTCAGTATCCAGGGGTTCCCTTCCAATAACACAATACAAAACTGGCTCAAGCCCCCACCCAGTGACCTAGGACAACCATATACCACCCCTCTGGGCACCTCTAAGAGACATTACTTCCCCTCTCGCAAGCACAGAGTCTGAGTGTACCAAAAGCCTTTTAATAACAGAGAGAGACAATGTGGCATTATATTGGGGAAACACCACAAACAGGATTAATAAAACAAACCATGAACCAGAAGCCCCCCATCCCAGCAAATAGGCTGGGTCCTTCCCTTTGGCTCTTGGGTCCCACAACCCCAAAAATCACCCAATAGTGTCTTTGTTCCTGGTCAGTGCAGAGTTCAAAAGTCAATCTGCGAAGTCTTACCTCCCAGCCTGGGTGGAAATGGAGGACAGGTTAAGGGGCACCTTACATGGCCCGAGGCCATCCCACGAACTGCTCTACTCTGCCAGTTGCTCTGCCAGCCGCTCCACTCTGCCAGCCGACACCCAAACTGCACTGCTGCCCCAGCCACTCTGCCAGCAGCGCAAACTGCTCCGCTGGACACCCTGCCAGCCAACACCCAAACTGCGCTGCTCTGTAATATTTTCAGGAACTGCTCAGCTCTGTCAGCTGCTCAGCAATAGACCTTCAGGCCCCCCTACTTAACACAATGCTTAGTGGTTTCAGCTTTTAGTAGCGGGGGGGAACCTTAGTGTAGGTGCACCACTGGACCCAAAATGAATTCAGCTCACCAGGCTAAACCTAAACTCCTAAAGGAATAAAAAATTAGCTCTGATATTCTACAGTGGAGAGAAACAATGCACAATAGGCCCACAGGATCCTTAGACAAGGCCATTACCAAAAAATATAAATACCTGTCAACAGTCTCTCTGAAATTCAGTGAGTTTTGAATCCCTGTCCCTTGCCCAGTGAGTGCTAGCTAGATGATGGTGAGTCCCTCCATCACAACAAAAAAGTACATAACAAGTACATGTCCCCAGTCCTCGATTCACATAATCAGGGTAACAACACTTTATAATTTCTGCCCCAATAACAGAGAAACTGGGGGACCCACAGCATCTGAAGTGACCATTTGGGCTGCTGTGAGTTCAGACAAGGCATGGTGGGTGTGCCTATGCAAATAAGATCAGCCCCAAAGTTCTTTTTCACAACTCACTGCAATTCCTGCAATTCACCACCAGATGTCAGGGTAGAGCTCATCCTGACACCGCTTACACATATGTACAATTAATTTGAATATAACAGTAAAGTCTGGCTTTACAAATATTGTATGGCTTTAGTGCTCGTGCAGCCCAAGAGAATGGAGCCCATACCCTACAGGATATGCTTGCTCCATACACTGTGCTACTGTCACGACTCAGCATCAGTCCTGATCTGGGGAGTTTTCTCTAGGCTTCCCATGGCCCCAGCCATTTTTGGCCTCACTGCTGAGTTGGCCTATTAGTGGAAAACACGGTGGGGATTCTGTGATATGGGAGCTGATGTGACACCCACCAAACTTGTATCACTCAGAGCCCACCAAAAACCCACTAGATGAGGACAATGTTTAATTCCTGCTGAGCT
This sequence comes from Dermatemys mawii, assembly GCA_007922305.1. Lineage (NCBI taxonomy): Eukaryota > Metazoa > Chordata > Testudines > Dermatemydidae > Dermatemys > Dermatemys mawii. Next base: position 3,174,830 of record ML677373.1, read on the forward strand.
TGGCTGGACTCAGGCTGGTGCCCATCAGGTGGAAGGTTTTGTAGTGCATTAGCAACACCCTATAGCATTGTGACAGAATACACCTCGGAGGTCACACTCTACACCCCGTTGTTATGATCTCTGTACAGAGTATGCCTTGTAAGGGATCACTGGAAAACTGAGAATTTGCTGAGCAAAATTGTCCTAAAAACTATGTGGCAACATTGTATGTGAAGTTAAAACAGCCCCCTGTATGGTGTTATTAACACATGTTCCAAACCACACAGCCCTGGCCAAACAGAAGCTGGCAACCAGGTTTGTTCTAAACAAAGGAACGTGTGCTCAGCTTAATTTGCATTTAAGCAGTAAACAGAGAAACTTTGCTTGACTCCAGTATAGTTTGATAAGTTAGGCCTTAGTAAGCATTTGATCTACCCGAAGGGCAGGAGGGTCCATGGCGTCGGGTTTCCAACACTCTTGCTTTCGCCAGGAGTCTCCTGGAATCACGCTCTGTCTCCTGGAGGCTACTTCAGCCAAACTGGGAGATTTTGGGTGCTAGAAGTCCCTTGGCTCTATACCACTTCTGGAAGTGGCCAGGACCCTCCCTGCAGTCCCTGTGTGTGTGTGTGTGTGTGTGTGTGTGTGTGTGTCATCTCTGCGCGTTGCCCCCACCCAGAGCGCTGACTCTGCAGCTCCCATTGGCCAAGGAACTGTGTCCAAAGGGTGCTGCAGGGGCGATGCCTGTGAGCAGCATTGCACGGAGACGCCCTGGCCCCTCCACCTAGGAGCTGCTATCAGAGGGATGTTCTGGTTGCTTTCAGGAGCTGCCCAAGGTAAGTGCCGCCCCCCTGACCTGCTTCTGCACCCCAGCCCCAGCCTACTGCCTGCACTCCAAACCCAAACTCCTTCACAGAGCCTGCACCCCACACCCCCTCCCACACTCAACCCCCTGCCTCAGCCCAGAGCCTGCACCCAAACTCCCTCCCAGAGCCTGCAACCCTCCCGCACCCAACCCCCCTGCTCCAGCCTGGGGAAAGTGAGTGAGGGTGGGGGAGAACAAGTGAGCAACTGAGGCACAGGGGATGGAGTGAGAGGGGTGGGGCCTCAGAGAAGGGGCGGGACAGAGGCATGGGAGGGGGCAGGGCAAGGGTCTTTGGATTTGTGTGATTAGACAGTTGGCAACCCTGCTTCCCAAAGCTGCTGCACAGTACATGGCTCTTAACTGGACCCAGCTCCAGCTGGGCAGCCGCAGCACGGCCCTGGTAAGAGCCGCGTGGGCAGCTGTGGGAATCCGCACCGTGGACCCTCCACTGAAGGGCCTGGAGGGCGGGGTACGGGCTGGGGGCTATTGCCCCCCATCCTCCTCAAGGCAGGTGGAGGATCTGTGGCTTGGCTGGGTGCGGGGACCTTGGGGAGAAGAGGAGTGGTGGATGGGTGGGTGGCAAGCCCCTACCCCTCCCCCACTTTTGGGTGGGCTCTGCTGCCTTTAGGTTTGTATTTCTGGGAGTGCAGTGATGGGTTGCGGGAGGCTGGACAGCAGGAGTCGACAACAGTCAATACTGAAGAGTTTCAGCCAGCTGCACAGGAAGCAGAGAGCTGAGCTGGGAGATGTCATGGAGGAAGAAGATTTGGAAAAAGCCTGAATGGGACATGGACAAGAGATGGGGAAGTACTGAGGAGAATTCCCAGCCTATGAGCTAGGGACAAGGAAGCTGGTGATATTAACAGTGACAGCGAAGGGGGAGAGAGAAGAGGCCCTGGGAGGGAAGATCCAGTTGTGACTGCGTGGTGTTTAAACAGAGGATGGTCTATGCAGATGTCAGAACCAGGCTGGCCGAGGATTTCAAAGCAAACCCGAGCCTACCACTTTACACAGACCTCTCTGACCACCCAAGACACATTTGTTGTCGATGGCCCCTTGTGGGCCCACTTGCCCTGCCCAGATTTCTCTGCACCATCGATGTGGCTTGACGAGTAGCCTGCAGCTGTCAGAAACCAGTCTCTTCTGACTCACTTGCCATGCGTGTGCCTGGCTTTGATTTGCCATTCCGCTCCTGGGCTCTTCTGATTTCAAACAGGCCAGTGTCAACGTGCAGCCGGCCTTCACATCTGGGACCAATGAGAGGCTCCTACATGCAGCTGTGACCAAAGACAGACAATGCTACACAACACTGACGATGGCCCTCTGGCCACATCTGATATTTAATATTGGCACTTATAGGTCAACTTCCATTCAAGAATCTCAAAGACCTTTATAAACATCAGGGCCAATCCCTATGATCAGTTAGCTGTTATTCAGGCCTTGTCTACAAAGAGTTCGCAGCAAGAGTGAGGTGTAAATCTACTGGCTGCACACAAAATGTGTTAGGGACCTGTTACTGAGCAGGGTCCACATGGGCATTTAAATTATTCCAGTTTCAACGTGCACTAGAGAACTTACAGTGCACATCTGCAGTCAGCAGCACTAATGGAGCGTTAGGGCGTGGCAGGCTAGTGTGGGGTAGAGTTACACTCCAGTTTGCTGCAAATGAAGTGTTTGTGTGGACGAGCCCTAAGTTAAAATTCTCATTCACTTCAGGGCTTGGATCATTAGGGAATTCTGATTCTCCATATGACTATCAGATGGGTACCTGAGACAAGTGGGGGGTTTGGTAATATCTTTTATTGGACCAACTTCTGTTGGTGAAAGAGACAACCTTGCAAGGTTCACAGAGCTCTTCTGTAATATAGTTGTATAAAATGAGGCACAGAGAGATAATGGGACATTCAGAATGAGAGGCCCAAGATCTACACATATTTCTTTGGTATGTTGTGCAAACTGGTCATTCATGAATACAATTAGGTGTTCGGCTGTATTTGCACCAATTTGAGCCTGCAAAGTTCCCCTTGTGCCTGTAATTACAGATATGCAAAGGTCTGTACTACTTACATTGAGACTGTGACCCAAAGTGGTTTACACAAGGAGTGTAAAGTGTGAGCACTCTTCCCATGTCTGTGCCTCTGCCACAGCAACATCCTTTCCTGCTCCTCATCCCCATGAAAGAGATGTTCCAAAAAGTGACCTCATAGTAGGGAAAAGATACCGAGGCCTGAACTTCTGAGCAGAATGTGTCCATTGTTCATGTCACTTGAGGAGACAGCTCACACTGGAGGGGTCAGCTAGGATACATGTAAACAACTGACAACTAAAGGACAGTTCAGATCTTAAAGAAACAAGTTGTTTAAACTGATGTAGTGTTAATATATTTATTGGGTCTAAACCAAGTCATAGCTTTGTATATAAAAGGGTATAAGTTATGCAGTAGCTTCAGAAGGGTTGAGTGTTTGGCTTTCTATATTAGACATCAGGAAATGAAAATAAAATTGAAGTTGAAAGTTCATGTCCTCTCTCCATAGCAACTTGTGAAAGTAAAATCATTACTAACAGGAGCGCATGGATGTTGGCTGGTTCAGCAGAAATGTTTGTCTTTGGGGTAAATAGTTCAGTAGGACCAGTTTATAAAACTTATTTTTTAATTTGTAAAATGGCTGAGACAGCCATTTAGAAAAGAGAAAGGTGACAGTGTTTCAAGTCATCATTTCCATGGAGCTTCTGATAGGAAAATCTCAACCTAGCAGAAAAGCATGGCTGACAAACAAGAATCCCATTCCCATTTTTGGGTGCTCAAATTGGCCATTAGGAACTTAGGACTGGAAGGGACCCCTGGAGTCATCAGGTCCAGTCCCTGCTATTGCACGCAACCCCTACTCCTATTGCATGGCTGCTCCAGAACCTTACTCGTCGGATTATTAGAAACTAGAAATAGGACAATGGATTTGTCTGTTTGCTAGTGTGACATCCTGTACCCCACATGGTTATGATCTATTTTGTACAACGTATGCCTTGTTAGGTATCATTTGAAAACATAATCGACTGCATATTGTTGAAATGTGTATAACAAAAATGCACATAAAATTATGAGATTTTGTAATATGAGTGTTACTGAAATGTGTTGGAATTCTGGGTAGCACTCACAAACCAATTTCCCAGAGACAAAGACACACTTGAACGCCAGCCAGGTGCTAAAGATCCATTACCTAATTAATCCGATGTTCCCCAACAAGGGGGTGGGGAAGGTATAAACAAAGTATTTACAATTTAACTGACAGAGAGTTGGCAGCTCAGGTATGCAATAGAACTGCCTGACCCATGACCCAGCAAAGACTTTTCTAGTACAAACGGTTAGCATATAAGAAGAGGAAAAAAGGCTTCTGGCCACCTCTCCTTTACTCTCCGTCTCCATGACATCAGTGAATACCTGAAGAATACAGAAGCAGACGCAGCCTGTGAAATGTATTGCAGCTAATGGTGAAACACCTATTTTGCTTCTGAAGAATCAGAGGAGTAGCTGTGTTAGTCTGAAGTTGCAGAAGTGACAAAGAGTCCTGTGGCACCTTAAAGACTAACTAAAATTTTTTTAGAGCATAAGCTTTCGTGGGCTAATACCCACTTCGTCGGATGCATGCAGTGGAAGTATCCAGGGGCAGGTATAAATAGGTAGGCAAGAACCAGGTGGGAGATAACAAGGTTAGTCCAATCAGGCTGAACCAGCTTGTTATCTCTAATCAGGGAGGGTGAGGTGTTCCTCTAGCAGCTGAACTGGAGGTGTGAATAGCGAGAGAAGAGAAGCTGCTTTTGTAGTTAGCTAGCCATTAAAAATCTCTGTTCAGTCCCAAACTGATTGTGTCAAATTTGCAAATGAATTGCAGCTCTGCAGTCTCTCTTTGCAGTCTGGACTTGGACATCTACCAATGTAATATACGCCATTTTTACATCTACCAATGTAATATACGCCATTATGTGCCAGCAATATCCCTCCGCTATGTACATCGGCCAAACTGGACAGTCCCTACGAAAAAGGATAAATGGACACAAATCAGATATCAGGAATGGCAATATTCAAAAACCTGTAGGAGAGCACTTCAACCTCACCGGACACACCATAGAAGATTTAAAGGTCAGCATTTTGCAGCAAAAAAACTTCAAGTCCAGACTGCAAAGAGAGACTGCAGAGCTGCAATTCATTTGCAAATTTGACACAATCAATTTGGGACTGAACAGAGATTTTGAATGGCTAGCTAACTACAAAAGCAGCTTCTCTTCTCTCGCTATTCACACCTCCAGTTCAGCTGCTAGAGGAACACCTCACCCTCCCTGATTAGAGATAACAAGCTGGTTCAGCCTGATTGGACTAACCTTGTTATCTCCCACCTGGTTCTTGCCTACCTATTTATACCTGCCCCTGGATACTTCCACTGCATGCATCCGACGAAGTGGGTATTAGCCCACGAAAGCTTATGCTCTAAAAAAATTTTAGTTAGTCTTTAAGGTGCCACAGGACTCTTTATTTTGCCTCTAGAACTATTAACTTTGGTAAAGTTTAGGAATTAGATTGCCGTTTTATCTCTTTGCTTCTCTTGTCACCAATTCTGACTTTTATGCCTTACCACTTATAATCACTTAACATCTATCTTTCTCTAGCTAATAAACTTGTTCTATTAGTTTATCTAAATTAGTGTGTTTGGGAAAATGCTACTTGAGATAACAAAGGTTGATGCATAGATATTACCCTTTGGAATATCAGATTATTTATGGGCTTATACTGCTCAGGGGTCCATTGAGCAGTTTAAGACACACATTTCTGGAGTGACAGGCTGGGACTAAGAATATGCAGCTGTTGTCCTGTATGTAATTCCTGGCTGGCTGGAAGAACATTCATGTATTCAGCTGGGAGTGATTTTTACATGCTAGTGGCTATGTGTGAGCAGAGGCTGAGATTGCTGTTCACCAGCAAAGCACTGTGAAAGGCATCCCATGCTGGAGAGTGAAGGGGATGCAGCAGTTCAATGGTCCATGTTGCACCCTGGGGAATGTACAGCTGGCAAGTTCAAAAAGGCTTAATTCTGGGTCAAACTGAAAACGGAAGCTTACAAAACTTTTGGCAAACTAAAAAGTCAGAAATATATTTGGAAAAAAAGTAAAATGTTGAGACAGGTTGAACGACAAGCTGGATGTCACTTGACTTTTTGTTTGTTTTGTTTTTGGGCTTTTTAACAACACCAAAGGAGGCCTGCATTTACTGAATGGCCACAAAATGACGTGGGAGGTGGAGGTTTCTTCTGAATAGCTTGAATTGGCTGGAGCACATACCTTGTGGAAGGGAGACCTGGAGCCAATTCCTATCTCACTGATGTGGGGAAGGAACTTGAACTTAAGTACCCGCATATTGCAGGGGAGTATCCTAGCCACTGGGGTGTGAGATCAACTAATATAGCACTTCATTATGAATCATTATGAATTGCACAATATGAATGACAATGAATACTCACTTGGCCAAGGCTGAAAAAAAGAATGACTCTATAGCCTGGTGATAAGGGCATTCACCTATGACCCATGAGACAACTTCAAGTATCTGCTCGCACAATGCATTATTTTTAATAAGGGGAACAGCCTCAACAGCTGTGATTAAGACAGACTGTTAAGCTAAACTGTTCCATAGGTTAGTAGCTAGGGCATTCTCCTGCACTGTAGGAAACCCATGTTGAAATCTCTTCTGCAGTTCTGACTTGGGGGATTGAATTTGGACCCTCCACATCCTAGGTGAGTGCCTTAACCACTGGGCTAGAAGTTATAAGAACACTAGTGCCTCCTCCAGCTGTTTTGCGAGTCTAGCACAAAAATCAAAATGATTTAGTAATGTCAAAACAAAAATTATTCATTTTGCTATTACTGAAACATTTACATTTTTCAGTTCAGATGAAACTATTTGGTGAACTCAACACAAATTCAAGAATAAACTGCATAGTTCAGCAAATAAACTATTCACCAATTTTTTTTTTTTGCCCAGCTTTATTAGAAACCTTCTTCTAATTTTCCACCTAAATGTATTCACGAGCAGATTATCCCCATTTGTTCTTGAGCCAACTCCATCCATTAGCTTAAATAGCCCTTCACCTTCCCTAGTGTTTACCCCCTCCCCAGATGTATTTATAGACAGCAATCAGATTCCGTCTCAGCCTTAATTTTGCTAGGCTAAACAACGTATGTGCCCCCAGCCTTTTCTCATAGAATAGACTTGCCATACCCAATCATCCTGGTAGTGCTTCTCTGTACCTAATCCAGTTTGAACTAATCTTTCTTGAACACAGGTGACCAAAATTGTACACAGTATTCCAGAAGAGGTCTTACCAAGGTGAGTCTATTTTTACTGGATATACCTTGCCTGATACATCCGTGAATTGCATTTGCTTTTTTTACAGCTGCATCACATTGATGGTTCATAGTCATCTTATAATCAAGTAATACAACCCGGTGTTTCTCCTCCTTTGTCACTTTTAACTGATGAACCCCACCTTATAGCAGAAATTCATTGGAGCAGCCAGAGTCGGAGAGACAGCCATGTGTGTAATTGTTATGACAGTGTGCTTTTGATTTAAAACAGCAATTCGGTAAATATAACATCATGGTCAGCCAATGTGTCTCTGTACAATTTATTTTACAAAGGATGAGATGAAGCACTGAGGTGCATACACACTCGTGAATAATGCAGGAAATACAGTTTAACTTTTTGCAATAAGACAGAAAAGTTATGTATAGCAAATGCTTTCAACACTTAAGGACCAGATCCAGTCAGCACTGTCCTATTAACTTAGGTGGAGCTCTGCCAATTAACCCAGCGAGGGAGCTGGCCCTTAAACCTTTTGAGCATTCAATTCTTCAGCCAAAATGATTCCATCATATGTTTTTATGGGACAATGACAACATTACAATTTTACACATTGATCAAAGATTTACTGTTGTTATTCAGATACGGATCTTATGTTACATCAGTTATTTAAGGGTCTATTCAGACAATATTTGTGAAAAGATATAAAATTTTGATTAAACACATTTGAAAAAGAGGTCATTAGTACTGGCAAAAGACACCTGTTACTTTAAAAATTTAGACAGTATTTAGCAAAAGGACCATACAGGCAACTTCATTTTATTAGAAAACTGTTTTAGAACATGGCTCACCACTGATCTGATCTGCTTTTGAACAACTACAGTTAGACTGTCTGCCAAACTATTCACTGGATTCCCTCCTTCTTTTCGACTGTTGAAACAAAGCAAGCAATTTAAAAGACAGGAGATTCCATTTGTCTGATATGGCCACCTGCTCTGCCCAGAACAGACTGATAATGTTGCTCTTATGTGGTGTTCTCTCTGTGTATGATCAAGCGAATGGAAATTGGGCAAACCCCCATGGCAACTTTAAAAATCAGCCTTGGGACCCATTACCCTGAAGGAGCAGCAAGTCTCAGAACAAATGTTCTTAAATCCAAGTGACTAGACAGTAGCGTCTTGCAAACCTGAGCACCCCAAGAAATACTCTTCAAACTCCAGTCCCAATCCTCAGCCAATACACATGGTAACCCCACCCAATGCTGAGTCACTTTGCCACAGTGATAGCCTCAGAGTGAAGAGTCCTCATTTACAGGGATCTCATCAGTAAGCAGCATTTGCTTGGGTCCAGAGTGGCCTTTAATCAGACCCATTATGTGACATTTGCTTCTTGTTTTAATGGCACCCCTGTATGAAAGGACCCTTTGTTGGAAGATTAGCTTAGGCGGTGGTTCTGAATGTCCTTTAGGACAGGTAATTTCTCTCTGAGTGGCATGAATGACTCTACCCTTCCAAGGCAAGTGTGACAAAGCTCTGGTCATGAGAAGTGCTGAATGACCTCAATTTGCACTGAGATGAATGTCCACTAGAAAGCTCATAGGATCTCTCCCAAAACAAGGAATAGACCCAACAATGAACAGAGGGGAAGGAAGCAGAGGCTAGTGCAAGATGAAGGGGCAGTGGGTGGGCCTTCTCTTTAACACAGCTAAATACCCTCCATTCGCTATACCCTCCATTTCAGTGGCAAGCATTTCTGATGTCCATACTTGACATTACTAATCACTGAGGTAACATCAAGTGGGTTTGGGCCTGCACTGAGTGACAGCGTGGGAGCAACAAAGGGGAACCGAGAAAGCTGTTGAGGTCTGTACACTGGCTATGGAAGTTCATGAGATGGGTCTAAGCATTTTTATACTTGTGTAGCTATAGTAGGTACAATTTAAAGAGGCACTTAAAATTTGGGGGAGTTGCTAATTGTATTTTTGTGGAATTGCAGTTGAGTTTCAAACCATTGTTCAGTTACCTAAGAAATCTGCAGCAATGAAACCAATTTGCTCAAATTGTATTCAGGAAATCTGAACACAGTAACTGGTTGGTTTTTTCTGCATTCCTACTTAGTTTGTGTTTCACACCATAGCTAAAAAATAGTCCAACTTAATATAAGTTGAGGGAATTTAAATTTGCACATCTCTGTTTCAAATTTGATTAAATATTTTCTCTCTGTTTCTTATGCTATTGACCTGAAATGTTATTTAAAAGGTCTTTACAAGACTTTACTAATGTACACATGGTAGAATCATATCTTTAGACAGGCACAAAAGGATTCTGCCTTGTGGAGTGCATGGGATGAAAAATTAGAAATCAAATTATGCCAATATTGGTCCCATTGGTGAACAGACTAGGAAGGATTAGTGGAGTCTATGGTGTATAGTGCAAAAAGGAGTAATTGCACTTCCAACCACAGCAGCTTGAAGCAGAGTTTGAGCACTAGTCACTTTCAGAAATGCATCCAAGAAGCATGATATCTTGTTCTGAACATCAGTGCAATAGAAACTTGCCAGGGACATCTGAAAATCTAAAGCGAAGAACAAAATGCTTGGAAACAGATATAGCTCTCGTGGAAATGTGTCTAAAATAACAATTAGGAGCTGAGCATTCAGAAAGAGAAATCACGTACCTTTATGGATAAGATCTACTTTAAAACATGATGCAATGAACATTGCACAAAAGCAGGTGGGGAAGAGAAATCCCCAAAAACATGCTAATGAAAACGAATGTGTCCTTATTATGTCACAGAAAGATGCATGTGCTCCCAAGTCTTGGAGGATGCCTCGGACGGTGTTTGTGTATGTGGGAACCTGAGTCATGCAGTGGCCTAGTGTGGTTCTGGACATGACCACACTCCTAGGAACCTGGGAAATCTTTGGACATGGCTTGGGTGTTGCCATACATCAGTATTCTGATGAAACCTTGAGAAGTGACCAGGGAGTCACTTTATTACTGAGTCAAGTATTATGGAGTATCAGAAAAGCCAGCTCACATGCCATGGTGAAAAGGAGCTGGAACCACAATAGGGCATTTCTCTGTGGGTACATTATGGATCTTATAGCATTTGAATTCTTCCCAGCATTGTTTTGGCCATAATTTAATTCATAATTAGTAGCAGACCATGTGCTTTTGTATTGGGGTGGGAAGACAGCTGCACGTGACGTGCTGATACTCTCCACGGCTACAGTAGCTACTGCTCCATCTAACTCCCAAAGCTGCTCAGATTCTGGATTGGCTTGATCTCTAGAAGTTTGTCCCATGGCTGGATCCCCTGAGAGGAGAATTGTATTGTCTTAACAAAACTTTTGGCAGATGTTGCTCTTGTGGTGCAGGTGCTTAGCTGCATCTGGGATCAGCTCAACGAGGCTGATGGACCCACTGGGTTCTTGAGCTCCTGGAAAAGGACTGAGTAGATTCAGCTAGTGAAGAATGCAGCAGCGGTTGCCTTGAAAGGAGCAACCCACTGTGATCACATTGCTCCACTAGCCAGCTACCCACTCTGGGTCCCTTCAAGGGGTGGATAAGATTTGTAAGGTTCTTGATAGTCAGGGAGCCGGCTGTGTGAGCAGCGGTCAGTCTCCCTGTGTCAGACTCACGGAGTAGATCTAACAGTTCGCTCTTGCTGTTTGTCCTTCCTTCACCTGCTGGCATTAGGGCATGGTGAGTGGTGGGCCCCTCCCACTTTTCTGGCTCCGCATCGTGGTCTAACAGAGCCTGAGTTCAGAAAGCTGCAGGACACTATGGATTTGGAAGTTGAGCTTTGTGACTATTGTACAGATAAGGAGCAGCCGAGAATATCAAAGGATGTTCGGCTCTGAGTATGTTTTTAATGAGCTGTTGTCATTGATGGAGCGGCTCAGGTGCCATGTTAGAGGGAGCCCACAGACTTTGCTAAACCCAACAAGTAACTGGGAGCAGGGATAGCTCAGTGGTTTGAGCATCAGCCTGCTAAACCCAGGGCTGTGACCTCAATCCTTGAGGGGGCCATTTAGGGATATGGGGCAAAAATTAAATCTGTGATTTAATTGTGGATTGGTCCTGCTTTGAGCAGGGGTTTGGACTAGATGACCTCCTGAGGTCCCTTCCAACCTTGATATTCTATGATTCCAGCACAGTAGCATAATGCCTTTTCAGAAGATGGTAAAGTTAATTTTCTTTGAAGAAGCTGAAGCCTTTTACACCCAGGTATCTGAGGCTCTTATTTTTGACTGCTCAGTTACTATTTATACTTGGAAGGTCATTTTTTTTTATTTAAATGGAAGCCTTAATTAGGTCCAAGTCCTCATTTAGGCACCTAGATCAGGAGTTTGATTTCCAAAGATTCTCTTCACCTATTAGCTCCCATTTACTTCCAAGAGACTCATGAATGCTCAGCACTTCTGGAGAGCAGGGCTCGTATTTCTATATGTGGACCGAGGAGTCCAACTTACCCATTTTTTAAAACTTTGTTGAAATGCAGAGTTTGGGTAGTACCCTTCTCAGACAGTCTGAGCAGTTATTACGAGTGCTGGTTTGACACCATTGACCCAACCTTCTCCAAAAGCTTTAGTCATAATTCCCATTGAAAATATCTGATACGCTGTTCAAATATCAGAGAGGTAGCCGTGTTAGTCGGGAATTGCAGAAGTGACAGAGTCCTGTGGCACCTTAAAGACTAACTAAGGTTTTAGAGCATAAGCTTTCATGGGTTAATACCCACTTCGTCGGATGCAAGCTGTTCAAATAGTGTGTTGGCAATGTGACTTTTTGCCAGAGAACAGTTAAGCACACTGGTCATACTGTTGTGTAGGAAACATACAAATGGCAAGTAGCAACAACAGTGTGAAGCTGCACAGCAAAGTGAGAGACAATAACCTTGTGAGCAAGCGAACATTTTCCTCTTTTATACACTGCACTGGAGAAAGTTTGCTCCTAGTGCTCATTGCAAACAAAGTCACAAGTGTTCCAGGGAAGCTGCTCCAGATGTGCACTTAGGCAGAGTTGTATATGAGAAAATTACTCTGGTAGGAGAACACAGCTATTTCTATCAGATTTTGTTCTATGACTTCATGGCTTTTTTAGAATAACTCACCCGTCTTGTGAAATGCAACCTCCAGAGTTCTCAGGCTGTCACAATCACTGACCCAGTGCTCCTAAGGGTGAGCTTCTCACAGGCTTACAGCAACGTGAGTGCTGACTGGCTGCATACAAATGCTGGTTATGGAGCTGAGAGCTTCTACAGCAGGTTGGGAATCTTTCATCAGCCTTGTTTGGCAGCTCTTTGTGAGAACAGCTGGGGGCATGTCAATCATTGAAGAAGCAGATCTGACTTCTTGTTAAAGCCAGGGTGTAGCACATCCAGCTATCAATGAACAGAAATGGCAAATGGGTTGGTTCCAGAAGGAATTCAAAGAGCGAGAAAGATAGGCCGTAAAAAAATGGTTTGCTTTAAGTAAGACGCATCAGTAAATGGCTGCCAAAAAATACATGGCAGGCTGGTGTGTGAAGACAGAAAAGGTTCCGTGTGTGTGACATGCAAACTGTTTGCATCCTGTGGTAGAATGTGAAGGACTCAGACAAGCTCAGTTTGCTGACATCAAGAAGTTAAAATGGATAGATTATGCTGCAGTTGTGAGGGGAAAGGAAGTGCCTGAGACCATGGAGGGCGTAGACGTGAATGAGACTGAACAATGTGGCAGAAATGAAGAGGAGCATACAAAGCCGTTCAGCCTAGACAATGGTAATAAATATTCCAGCCTTGATAAGCTAGAGAACAAACAAGCTGAGAAAAGTGGCTACTGAAAACCTAAGACTGACAGTCAGCTGGACACAAGAGGCTGGGGACCCACTGCTGAGGGATTTGGCTCAAAATACCTGTATTTGTTTCAGATTTAGAGAAAAGAACATGCATGTGACAAAGGCATGTGACAAAGACCATCCTGAGAAATGTTGGGAAATTCTCACTAATTGTCCTTTACATGGAAACAAATACACAAATCATAAACTGGAGATCTTCTAGTGCCAACAGTAAAACTTCTTTGGAGTCTCTTTAAATTACACATGACCATTCTATAACATAAAAAAGTACTGCAGTCCTCATTCTGACTCAAAGATTAATTATTACTGACATGAAAGGTGCTCGTTATCATGATCTGACTAAAATATTTATGAGCAAAAATAATACAATCCCAACTAGTTATATGTATATATACTTAGCATTTTAAATGGGCCAGTTTCCAAAAGGTAAATTAATTATGAGCAAAACTCAATGGGGACAAAAAATTTAAATAGAAATGTATGCATTAAAGTAGTTACTCATTTAAGAATGCTTTACTACACGTCCCAAAGTCCACAATTCTTCAGTCATGAGAAAAGGCTGTTCAGTTAAAAAGCAAACAAAAAAATACCAAATACTCATAAAACCCTCAACTAGCTTAAGAAGGGATGTGAAACAGATAAAAAAAGATGAATAAAAAGGGGAAATTCATAATAATAAATATATAGTTAAGAAAGGCAGATAATTGATAAGAGAAACTAAAGGCATTACCAAAAAATCTATGGTCAATATAGTTAAAATAATTATTTTAATTTATTTATGTCTAGTGATGTAGGTTCCATTACTAGACTGAGTGCTAAAATAGTCAGTAATGAGGCAGAAAAGGCAGAAGTGTTCAATAAATATTTATGTTCTGCATTTGGAATGAAGTTGGATTATGTAGTTATTTATTTTATTGTTATGGTGAAATACTTTCTGTTTCAACAGTAACTAAGAAAGATGTTACACAAAATCTGCAAAACTGATAATTTGCATGCAAAAGTTTTAAAAGGGTTGGCTGAAGATCTCCCCAAATTATTGATTTTAATTTGTACTAAATCTTGGAAACTGGGATGGTACCAGAGGACTGGAAGAAAGCCACTGCTGTGCTAATAGACAACATTTTCAAATTGTCCTGCAGTAAGACTTAGGCTCCTAAATGCTGGAGTCACTTTTGGAAATTGTACTTTTGAAAACAGTACCCTACATTTTATTGACTTTTCCAGTGCTGTCATCCAAAGTGCTTAGTAAAGATAACAGAAGGACGCATCACTAAAGCAGAAAACCAACGTAATAATAATCAAACCGAACAGGTAATGAGGATGGGGAGTGATCAAAGGAACAGCATGAAAGGCATGTTAGCACAAACTGATGTGATGTAATTGTTAGAGCAGTGAGACAAATGAGGTGAACTGGGTTCTAGTCTAACCAGTGCTCAGAATGTGCAGTGGGTAGCCCCAGAAAATAACATTTCTAAATAGTGAGACAGGTGGCTGAGGGGCACACATTTTTAATACCATCTAGGGAAAACTCCTCTCTGATTGACGTCTGGCCCCATTTGTCTGCCTCCTGGGGAAGAGCAGCCAATCACAGCTGCTGCAGGAAGCAGACCACTCTCTTCTCCACCCCTCAGGAATTGACACCTTTTTCACAGAAAAGGAGTGGCAAAGAAGGAGCAAAAAGCCCAGCAACTCAGGGTAACAGGGAGATGATTCTGATCAGAGTACTAAGTTGCAGTCCCAGGACGTTGGTGCACCAGCTTTGTAGGCATGAGGCAGAGGAGAGGTATAAGGTGGCATCTGAAGGAGGACAGTGTAAAGGTATTGCAGGTTTTTACACCGAGCTCCTATGTGTAAGCTCCTGTGGGGTGGTGTGGGAGAACGCATGAAGGTATTTGCTGGGCTAAACAAGCCAAGCTCTTTTAATTTCCTCTAAAACCATCTTTCCATTCCCCTGAACATCCTAAGAGCCCTTCTCCAAACCTGCTCCAGTTAACAATGTGATAATCAAGTGGCAGGACCAAAAGAGCTATAACCAAGATTTCTGCTGAATCTAAAAAAAATTATCTTGCAGTCCTGTGCAATGTCAAGAAGGGGTTAACTGCAAAGTTTAACAACAGGAATAATATTGGAGATGAGAAAAAAACTGTAATTCAAAGATAATGTCAAACTTACATAGCTGTATAACATCAAAGAGTTATAAATATCAAATGGCATTGGTCAGCATTCTGTCCCTAGTTCTGACAGTGAGAAATAGGAACAAATTCAGAGAAGAGCAACATTGGGCAAGGGGCTACAATTATAAGGACAGGTTAAAACCCTGATTTTCAAAAGTACTGGGCACTCTCAGCTCCACTGAATGTCAGCTGGATTTGCACATGCTTGGTGCCTTAGAAAATCTAGTTGGCAGAGGAAAATATTTTGAAGAGTTTGCAGCCCTGATAAAGTCTTCTTTGGCTGAAGGTTCATATCCACAACTGGTCAATTCAGTCTGTAGTTTATAAGGATTCCTTGCTAATGCTGACCTCTCACATCACAACAGCTGTGAGTAATCTCTGTCCCATCCTGGCTGATGAAAACCTGGCCTGTCATTTGTGCCTTCGTCCCTGCTGGATTACAACAATGTGATATACCTGGGCATGAAACCTGCAGCTGTTTGGAAACTCCAGCTAGTGCAAAACACTGCAGTGTGTCTCCTTAGCAACACAGGCTATCGCGAGCCTGTTCTGCTCTACACTGCGACTTTCCCCTAGAATTTCAAATCAAGTTCATGGTCCTGGTCCTTATCTTCAAAGCACTGCATAGTCAGGGTCCTAAAAAGACCGTCTAAAGCTCCAGGATGAAGCCCCTGGTCAGCTACGCTCTTTTGGAACAGTGGAACACTCAACAATAAGAGTCAAACTGATCTGTGCAGGAGACAGAATTTTCTCTGGGGCCAGTCCAAGACTGTGGAATGAACTCCCCCAGGAAGTAGTGACTATTGTAACCTCACCACTTTCAAGCTCCAAGTGCAAGGCACATTACTTTGACCTTGCCTTCTCTAATATAAACATGTAGAGACAGGGCTATTTAATAAATAAGAATTTTTTAAAAACTACCAAAACAAGACACTTCACTGCATGTTTCTCCTTCTGGGGAAGGATGAGAGAACAAACAACATGTGACAGATGTGTAGTTGCACTGATTAATGCATTGTTGGAAAGAGCTCAGATCCTAGAGATGTGTGCAGTATAAAAACCTAGACAAAATAGAATAGAATAGCCCTACTAACCATCTGATGGGTGTAAACACAAAGGAAAGAGAGAAAGAGATGGAGAGAGAGAGAGAGAGTGCATGGGCATCCAAAAGGCTACACATTTGGAGTTATTCTGAGAAAATTAAACAAAGGCCGATTGAAACTTGGATCTATTTGGCTGGGAAATGACCTCCTAAAGGGAATGTTAGAAGATCCTGCAGAAAGCAGAGCCTGTAGGACATCACACTGTATAGGCAGGAATGGACTTGAAGATCTAATTTATTCCATGATAGGTGTCCTCTTTTTGCCACTTACATCAACTAGACAATTAATGAGGTAGCTACAGTACAACCGAGTCTTTCCTATTAAATAGATGGTGCAAGAAGTCCCTTTCAATCTTACTTTCTATTGTCCTCAAAGAGAAATGGAGATGATAAAGGGTCTATATGTCTTTGAGTGGGATTATAAAACAGGAAGGGCTTGAACAGGTGTCTTTCCTCTGAGGGGTTTTCTCCTAGCCTTTTGCCTTGTTTACTGCTTTGGGGAAAAGCCCGTACCTCCCTGCACTCAGACATACTACTGTAGCAAGATAATTGCGCTAAAAAGTATTATACAAAATAAATGTACCCTCACAACACCCCTGTGAGGTAGGTAAGTATTATGAACCCCTTATTATAAATGGAGGAACCAGAAAAGTTATGTGATGTGCCCAAGGCCATCCAGCTGAGCAGTGGCAGTGCTGGGTTCCATTTTTCAGGAGCTCTTTGCTTCCAGCATCATGGTCAAATCACTAGTCTGCTTCCATGGCAGAGGCTTGCTGCATGGCTGTTCCTACATCATACACAAAGAGAGTCATGCAATGGGTGTAGTGCACAGTCACTGAAGAACCGAGCTCTCTCTGCACCAGGAAGCAAGGTCCTCGGTTTCTCCTGGCAATAGCACATCCTTGGCAGCTGGAAACTTCTAACAGGAAGAACAGACCTCTGGCTTCTTGCCCCTGGAATGCTGGGAGCTTAAGGCATAGCACAATGGGAATTGATGTGATGATCGAATGTGACAGAGATACTCCCTACAGACAATAAATAACAAGGTATCTGGTAGCAGAGCAACCCTTTTGCCGTCCTGTACCTCTTCTGACCCTTTACAGAACCCATCAGCCTGGTTAAACCAGTTAACCCATCACATATCGCTAATCAGATCGCTCTATATCTCCATGTCCACAGGTCTGATCTCTCCAGTTTTGTGTTCTCGTACCCACAGTTCCCTGTCTTTCGCAGGCTCCACTTTCTGAAGTAACTGATCGACAGGCTCTATTGTCTAAAAAAGATCAGAACAAGAAGCAAATTGTCAATAGCACGTATCAGAACACAGAGCAATTCCTGCTGCAAGAGCTCCTTGCAACTGAATCAGCTGTGTCACGGTCACAGGAGTAACAGCCTCCTCTCAATGAGCTGGATCCACAAATGAGGGGTCAGACAAAATACAGGCTTTGCGGTAGGAATCATACCCTTGGGGAGGCAAGTCCAGTGTATGCTGCATCTAAATCCTAGTGTGACAGTAGGGTTGCCAACTTTCTAATTGCAGAAAACTGAACCTCCTAGCCCCGCCCCTTCCATGAGGCCACACCCCTTCCCCCGAGGCTCTGCCCTCTGCTCACTACATTTCCCCTCCCTTGGTGGCTCGCTCTCTCCCATCCTCGCTCACTTTCACTGGGCTGGGGTGTGGGAGTGGTGAGGGCTCTAACTGGGGGTGTGGGCTCCAGAGTGGGGCCAGAAATTAGGGGTTCAGGGTGCAGGGAGGGGTCTGGGCTGTGAGTTGGGGTGCAAGCAGGGGGAGGGCTCAGTCTGGGGGTGCAGGCTCTGGGGTGGAGTCAGGTATGAAGGGTTTGGAATGCACGAGGGGGGTCCAGACTGCAGGATGGGGCAGAAGGGTTTGGAGTGTAAGAGGGGACTCTGGGTTTGTGGGAGGCTCAGGGCTGGGGCAGGGGGTTGGGCCTCAAGGTTGGGGCATAGGCTTACCTCTGGCGGCTCCCAGTCAGCAGTGCAGTGCGGGGGCTAAGGCAGGCTAGTTCCTACCTATCCTGTCTCTGCGCTGCGCCCTGGAAGTGGCCAGCAGCAGGTCTGCATACTAGGCGGAAGCACAGCAGGTGGCTCTGTGCGCAGTGCTACTCTTGCCTGCAGGTACTGCCCCCATACCTCCCACTGGCTGTAGTTCCCAGCCAATGGGAGTGCAGAGCCAGTGCTCAGGGCAGGGACAGCACGAGGAGCCCTGTGGCCCCCCTGCTAGGAGTCAGATCTGCTGGCTGCTTCTGGGGCACAGCACGGAGCCAGGAGAGGGAGGAACTAGCCTGCTTTAGCTTCACTGCACTGCCAACTGGACTTTTAACGGCCCGGTTGGAGGTGCTGACTGGAGCCGCCAGGGTCCCTTTTGGCTGAGTGTTCTGGTCAAAAACCGGACACCTGGTCACCTTATGTGACAGAGGGATGCAAACCAACCCCTTATAATGTACTGGGCCAACTATCAGGGCCAGAAATGGTCCTCCTGGGCACAGGGTGTGGGGACGGGGAGGGATGGAGGATAGGATCAGGAACACTTGGGCTTGGGCTTAAGGCAAAGTGGAAGGCAGCAGTTTTTTCCTGGGGGAACCCGGGAATGCTCCTCCCAGGGAGGGGAAGGACCAGAAATGCTTGGCCTGAGGCCAGGGAAGTGGTGGGGTGCTGGAATGCTTCTCCTGGGGCCCAAAAGCTTGGATTCTCCTCCTGTGACTGGGGTCTTGGCTGCTTCTTCTAGGCTTGGGGTGCCAAGGTACAGCCACACGTATTCAGGGATAAGGAGGGTAACAGAGGCCTGGGATCTGAACTGATCCACAGAGGCCCTTCTCCCCAGCCTGAGAAGGTCATTTATTCTCTGGCTCCAAGTGTATTTGGCATCTGTTCAGCAGAGCGCTGTGAAAGGCAATGGATCCGGAGCAGCTCAGGCCAGGTCAGCCAGGAACCCCTGGACATGTGCCATAGCCAGCCTACGGGCAGCAGGCACACACAGATCTCTAGGGAGAGCAGAGAGGCCAATGGACATGTCATGGGAACACTGAAAACATATGTTCAATCTTATAAAACAGGTATGCATCATATGGTACATGAGGGTGTGAGGCAGGGTCAATGTGCAGCCCGATGGCAAGGGATGGACACAGGCGCATCCCATGGCCAGGGCCCTCAGAGTTATTTAATCAAATAAGCAGAAAATGTAATCCCATTACACTCAGCACACACACGCAGTCAGTACGGTCACCTCTGTGAAGGTTGCCTAATATTTTGCATTGTAACCCTCTAATAATTATTTGTATTATGGTAGTGCTTGCAGGGTCTAGCTGAAACTGGGATACCCCTGTGCTAGGCACTGTACAGACAGTCCCTGCCCTGCTTACAAACTGTAAACAGCCAAGACAACCGAACGGTGGAAGACAGAGAGCGCAACTGTCCCCATTTTACAAATGGGAACTGTAAGTAGAGGGAGAGTAAGTGACTTACCCAAGGTCACACAGAGAATCCGTGGCAGAACTAGCCCAGAATTCCTGAGTCATAAGCCACAGCTGAACCACAAGACTATCTTTTCCCTCTGTTTTCACTGGCTTGTTATTGTGACAAATGTCTTGCACATGTTGAATTTTTGGGAATATCTGAGCAAAAATGGTTCAGCTTTTGTGAGAACAAAGTTAGTGGGGAAAAAAAATAATCAAACCATTGCTTGAAGACCGCTAGATCTTCATGGGCTTGGGGCAGGAACTTGGCATTTTCAGGAGGATAGTCGTAGGGTCAGAAAAATGTCTTACATTATCCTCCAGAAAATTTGTCTCAATTTAGCCAAGTTCTAAAATGTGAAAAATCACCATTTGCAGCTGAACTTGTTCAATGATTGCTCAATCTTGCCACATTGTACTGTTGTGGAGTGATTGCATGGAACTGTGTTTGTATATGGGTTTCAGGCAAAATCTCTTCTCCTGCACATCAAAATACTCCTTGGTCCATTGCAGGAGCACTTCCTCTCTGTACTGAATGGGGAGTTAAGAATTATTTCCCATATTTTAGACAGGATAACTAAAGACTAGAACGGTTTTCTGAGACAGCTTGGAATAGAACCCCAATTCCTGACCTATTCTCACAAAGGAAGTTCCACGTCTATGTGTTTCAGCTTGCTTTCTGTAAAATTTTCTTCTTTGTTTACCCATTACAAACTCACTGATAAATGTATGCATCATTTTATACAACACCACACAGGAATCCTAATTCCCAACCAGCTGATCTAACTACTAGATCACACTTCCCTCCAAGAGCTAGGAACAAAACCTGATTGGTAGCATTCTGCTGCATAGCAAATAGTTGCACATGTGTTGATCCATTTTTCTTAAAACATGTGACCAGCCCCCTCCTCCTTCCCCTTCCAGGGAATTCCATAGAAAAATTACATTAAAAGAATTGTCAAAGAGTTGCAAAATGAAGGACTCCAATCTAAGAATTATGACTGTCTGTGAAACCTTAATTTGGCCCCTTGTGTGTTTCCATTATGGAAAAGTATTTAATTGCATGATCATGTACTATTTTTGCACAGGACACCTGCCTCATATGGTGCACAGGATGGATGTTAAAAGAGGTATGAATGAGGCTGTCCATAGAAAAAGATAGAAAGTATGCAGTGACAATGGAAGTGAATTGCAGAAAGGGAAAACTGGTTCTTGTATTTAAAGCAGTCTTCCTGGGACTTGTGAAATCTGGGTTCTTCCCTTGGCTCTGCAACAGAGTTCCAATGTGACATTAGGCAAACTACTTCAAACGAAAATTTTCAGAAGTGGCCACTAATTACATGTTCTTATTTTGTGGGTGACCAGCCTGGGACATCCGAGGCCTGATTTGCACTAGTGCTGAGCATGTGAAACTGTAACTGAATTCAGTAGCTCAACAACTCAGAAAAATCTATCACCCAATCACTTTTGGCACCCAAAATGACTGGGGACTTTTGCAGTTTGAGTTTAATTTCTCTGTGCCTTCTGTCCCCATTCGTAAAATGAGGATACTAATATTTCTCTGCCTTTGAGGTGTCGCAAAGGTAAGTTCATTAATGTTTGTGAAACTCAGATACTATGGTGATGAGCACCACAGAAACACCTATGAAGAAATAAAAACTGAGTGTAATATTTCACTGGTTTGTAGTAACTGAGGCACATGTTCAATGCTGAGCATAAACTACATGATCAGCCCGTGAATAAAATATGTGATCATGTAGTTAGAGAGTACCATAATGCATATGCACAAGGATACAAATTAAGGTTGCAGCTGTAACTCTGGTATTTCCTAACTTTGAGATACTTCACTTTTTAACCATAATATCAGTCTTTTAACATATTTTCTTTTGAATATCATGATCTTGGGGCGACTGACCCTTTAAGGAGAGTTACGGCCCAGTGTGCCCAGTGACTGCCTTCTGAAGGTCTATCTGGGAGTAATTCACTGTCCTAGGTGGCTGTTTATTGATTAATTAGTAAACAAGCACCTGGAGCTAATAAAAAGGGCTACCTGAGTTTTGTTAGGGAAGCTGCTCTCAGAAAGAGGGGCTCCTGGAGAGACAAGCAGTCTGAGAAAAAAGGTTCTCCTAGGGAAAGGACAGGAGCAGTGCAGGAGAATGAACTGGGAGCCACCAGGGACTTACTCAGCAAAGAGCAGCATGGTCGGGGAAGAGTGGCAGCCAGCAGAACACCCCACAAAGGCCCACGCCCCAGGCAAGGAATTCAGCACTGGGTGCTCCCTGGCTAAAGGACCAAGATGTAAGACTAGTTACACCCAGAAGCAGAGGGTTTCCGGTGGAAGAGCTGACTGAAGATTTTGCTTATATTTTGTGTTGTTCTTTTCTATTTCACAAAAGAGACCCGCCAGAGAAGGTGTTCTGTGATTCTCAAAGGCCTGCATGGATTTGTTTATTGCCTGGGTGAGGGGAAACCAAAGCAGGGCTCACCCACGGCACCAGGCCTGAGTGCAGAAGGGAGCACTGGGACAACCTGCACTATGACAGTTATCAATATATGTTATGATGTATGTGGTTAGGATTATATGATTTCTGTAATGTGAATATTTACCCCAAAATATATCACAATATATCGAATACCATGCACATCAGAACACAGACCACATACGGAAGTATTTGAAAAGGTGCCAGTTTTACAAGACTTTACATTTTCATTTTGAAATAATGGTTGCTGTGAATACCATCTTTCCTGAAGCAATGAAGGACTGTGTGGAGCTGTGTGTGCTGCTGGGAGAGTGAGAAGCATCTATCTAGGAGAGGCATAAGTTAATTTTTTGGCGCAGAATGCCCCAGGAGTATTAAATACATAAATGCCAGGATATTTCCCACATGAGTAACCCTGGAAGTATGAGCCCCAAGAGCGAGAGTCCTATGATATGATACCTTCCGACAAGCTTTGCCTTATGCCTTCCTGTCAAGCACTTCTCAGCCACACCCTGCACCACAGGGCTTTCACAATGAAACATTCCAGTGGATGTGTCCCTTCTGACCAGCTTCTCTGCTCTTCCATCTGTCTCGTCCTCAGACTCTGGGTGTCTCTGGAGATACATGGTGGGTGCACAACCACAGACTCCCAAACTGGCACCACTTACATCTCAGTCTCCATTAGACAGTGGGATTTAGCACACTGTATACAGAACCAGGCTGGAGTTCAGCAGAGCCTCCCTACAGCTCTTGGACCAAAGGGACCTAAAGGAAGAGTAGACTCACGCTTTGGTTGAACATGTCTGTCTCGTGCCGCAGCTGTGTGTATTGGCAAAGGTGCTGCCGAATCATTTCCACCCGCTCCACCTCCAGCCTCTCCAGCTCCTGTGAGAGAAAAATAGGCCCACATCTTGATCAGTGGCTGAGCCCAGAGAGCTGCATGCAGGCCCAGCATAGGGTTGGCTAATGGTCAAGGTTCCCACCACTGGCAACAGCTGGGACAGCTGCCCCAGGTCTGAGCTTCAGAGCCGGGCTGTGTGCACAGTGTCTCAGTATGTACACTTAGTGCAAGAGCAAGAGCAGCAACAGCAGGTCTGGCCTATGGCCAGTGCAGCTGGTGGGGGAACCAGCACAGAGCCAGTGCAGCAGGGAAGGAGACATGAGCAGTCCTCAACCATTCTGAACCTCCTCAAAGGTGAGAATCCTTGGAGATAGGGAAAGGCAGGAACAATAGGATCTGTGTTCCTGACAGCTGCAGTTTCAGCATGCCCTGAGGGAAGGAGAGGGCAGAGCACAGGAAACTCCGTGCAAGCCTGGGACGGAGCATCAGAGTTTTTCCCTCTGGATCCCCGGACTCTGGAGTGGGGCTGCGGGTATCTGGGTCGGGGTACCCTATGGCTGGCCTCTGGGGAGAGAGGGGTTGTGTGTGTTTGGGCCCCTGACTGTGCTCGGGGAAGGGCGGGAAAGGGGGCAGAGAAACAGGAACCGGGCTGACATAGGGGTTTCTTTAACTTTCTACTCCTGGGGGAATTTTTGTGTGTCTGTATTGTTACAGACATCCTTGCTGACAGAAATTTTGAAATAAATTACCAAAATAATTTGAAACTGGCATGATTATGTAGTGTTTGACAAATAAAATTTGCAGAATTCTAAAATATTGTGTGCTGAATTTTTAATTTTTTTGGTGCAGAATGCCCCAGGAGTATTAAATACATAAATGCCAGGACATTTCCCACATGAGTAACCCCAGAAGGATGAGCCCCAAGAGCGAGAGTCCTGTGATATGATACCTTCAGACAAGCAGAATTACCAGCAATTATCTCACATTATGTGCTGGGGATACCTATGAGCTAAATTATGAAACCATGGGATAAAAAATTATTGCAAACCTAATTAATTTATAAATGTATTCACAATTTAGCATGCATCTTTTACTGCTCTGCCTTCTTCCCCCTACCCCACTTTTCCTGGCCTACTTCCACCATTCCTAATGATTTCTTTTTTCCTCCCCAAATGACATTCCACTTGATTTACTGGGTGAGCAATATACTGGCAGGTCAAAGTCTGTTATCTCTTCTGTATTGTGGCTGTAAATGGAGAGACACTAGGGTGATCAACATAATAGATTATCTTGAAGAGCTTTCATTACAAGGAGAAATAAAAAAAGAGCAGTATTAGAAACACAAAATGCTACACATTGGTACATACCAGAGTGCTGGTCACCATTTCTTCAAACCACTTGGATTGGGCTTGATTATAAAGATCCACACAACGCATCAGGTCATCTCCTGAAAAGATCAAGATAGTACTAAGTCATTCTCCATTCATAAAGGAGTGGAGTGGGAAGTGACAGGGCACTTTTCATTTACAGTCATACATCTGAAGGCCAGAATTGACCATTCGATCATCTAGTTTGACCCCCTGCAAAGAACAGCCATAATTTCTGGTTGAACTAGAGCACATCTGTATTAGATTTATGTCAAACAGAAAACAATCCCCCCATATACTCAGTGCTAGAAAAGGGCCAGTTGGCCAGTTTCCCAAAGCTGAAAACCTTTATTAGCAAAACTAATTTGGCTGGATGGGGGGGAGGGATTTACACATAAAAATGTGAATGATAATTGGAACTCCTTTAAAAACATTTGAGTAGGTGCCCCAAAAGCCATAATTCTGCAGTCATGAAAGAAGGCAACTTCAGTTAAAAATACATCCTGGTTAAGATGAAAAGTGAAAGCAGGAATAAAAAGTTTAAAACAACGTATGACAAACTGAAACTAGGGGAATCTGAAAACAATGAATTCTGGACTCGCCTGGTAGCAACTCCACAGTGAAGACTGCATTTGAAAATGGGTTTAACATGTGGTATAATCCCTGTTTTGTGCTGTAATTAGATGGCCATGGAATTTTAAATATATGCCAGGAAGAAACGATTACTTCCTGTATCTAGTTCTTTGAGATGTGATGCAGCTGTGTATTCCACTCAGGTGTATGCATGCCCAGCACACCTGGAGCCAGAGAATTTCCCCTAGCAATACCTGTAGAAGGGTGGCATTCGTGCCTCATGGCCATAGCCTGTCCCTATGGCACATGAGGCGGCACTGATCTGATCCCCCTCAGTTCCTTCACACCGAACGCTCAGAGACGAGACTCTGATTCAGAGGGGATGGAAGGTGGGTCATGGAATACATGTCTGCATCACATTTCAAAGAAATACAGTTATAGTAAGTAACCATTTCTCTTTCTTTGAGTAGGTGCAGCTGTGCTTATTTAGGTGACTCACAAGCAGTACCCCCAAGGGTGGGGCTCAGAGACTATGTAAACAGACTGCAGGACCATCTTCCCAAAGTTCGCATCTACTCTGGATGCCACAGTAATGGCATAATGGTTTGTAAATGTATGTCTGTATCAACAACCATGCGGCAGCCCTGTAAACACCCAATATTGAGACGTCACTTAAGAATGCTAGTGATGTAGCCTGCACTCTTGCAGAACGGGCTTGGACCTGTTGAGAGGACATAACTGAAGCTGTTTCATATGCAGTCTTGATGCAGAAAGTTATCCACGTGGAATCTGTCTGAGAGGAGATTGCCTGTGCTTTCATACAGTCTGCATCCGACACAAAGAGATGAGGTGAAGCATGGAAGAGTTCAGTCCTGTCCCGGTAGAAGGTCAGACATCTTCTGATATCTAACATGTGAAGATGCTGCTCCTCTGGGTATTAATGCAACTTAGAAAAAACCACAGGCAACTAAAGCACCTTGTTCAAATGAAACTGAGACCACTCTGGTTAAAAACTTTGGGTGTGGGGATAAAGTTACCGTGTCGATTGAGATGTGCGAGAATTTCGCACACACCCTCCTTGCAGACATAATGACTATCAGAAATGCAGTTTTCTGAGACAAAAAGGGCAGTGGAGAGAATGCCAGGGGATTGAATGGAGGGCTGCCAGACCCATGTTTAGGTTCCACAAGGGAACTGGCTCTAGGACTGGAGATCATAAATGGAGAAGTCCTTTTAGAAATTTCGTCGCCTTGGCATTGGAAAAAAATTGATTTTCCCTGAATTGGGGGTGGGGGTAGTGAAACTCTGATACTGCTGCCAGAGTCACTCTCAGTGAACTGAGCACAAGGCCCAATTTCTGAAGATGTAGAAGGTACTCCAAGTTGTCCTGGATAGAAGACTGCATCAGTTACATCCCACAGCCAAGGACCACACTGAAAATCTAAGTGGGATACACGTCTGCATCTACTTGAAGAAGAGCTTAGAGTCTAGCCTGGCCTGCAGAGTGCGATCACTTATGAGAAGGTCACCACACATTGATTTGGCAGGCCTGGAAGTTCAAGTTCATTTTCCTAGTCACCTGAGCACACTTGATACGGAAATTACAGAGACCAGGTAACCATAGAAGCCCTTGATGGCATTTTAGAATACAACCACATAGCTCCCTTTTTAGTTGGTAACACTGCCACAGCATCTGCACTATTTCTTATACCAAGCACGATGGGCTACTGCAGTGATTTCCCTCTATTCCCACTTAAATGCAGAAAGGAGTTTCCCAAGTGTTTTAGTAAAGAAACCTTAGATGACAGTGTTTTGCTGGCACCCAGCCCCAGGTCTGTAGCAGATGCAATCCCAACAGTAGTACAGCAACCCAGTATTTGCAGGAGAACCAAGTTGTGGCAATGTTAAGGGAAAACCCTGATAGAAGTGGTGAGAACTGTATCAGGACAAGAGACTGAGGGAGCAGAGCTGCTCTGTGTGATACAGGTTCACAATTCAGAGTACTTATGGGACTGCTCAAGGTGTGCACAGTGTTAATTGAAGCTTGTGCAGTAAAACAGCAGCCTGCTTGTTAGGGGGTGCCTTTACCAACGTGCTTTGTAAGCTGCCCTGTCTGCCTAGTGGGTTCCAAGTGCAGACCAAAGTGTCCATTTGGACCTTCAAAGCACTCTCAGGTTTGGATCCCAGAAGACCACCTCTCCCTTTGCCAAACTGCTGGTTGTAAGCACTGGAGCTCTGGGGCAGGGGCAGCATAGCCTTCACGAACACGCTAGCCTCCGGAATTCCCCTCCCCCTGCCTCACAAGAGCCTGCATTTCTGGCCTTCTTCATATGTGTAAGAGCTGTGTTTTCCCCTAGCATTTGGAGACAAGACTGATGGAAGGAGATGTTATTTTGCTTGTTGGCAGGCAGCCGGAGCTGTAATTATCAGGGTAAGATGGGCAGCTCATAAACAATTTATTATATGAGTTTCCATCTCACTTCTTGCTGTGACACATCAAAGGACACAGAGCCTGGCGTGAGCACTGAGTTATTATTATACACGGCGATGAATAAGCTGTCTTTTATGTATTCCAGGCTCCATTTTCCTTGTGCTCTGTCTCAGACAGTGTCCAGGGCCTTGGCAATGGAGCAGCATTCCGGGGGGCAATTAGCTAGCTACTTCCAGAGCATGGATTTTACTTGTACTAGCTGCGGTTTCTGCCAAGGCAGAAGAACCCAGCCTGGGCTGGAGTCACTCAGCAGCTCTCTGGTTTGGCTCTCTCAGACACCTTTGGGCTGAGCACCAGGAAAACCCTGTGTTAGGTCAGATGGGCTGAGGCCCAGATTTCTTTGAAAGAGTAAATCTGCTTCCAGGATCAAGCTATTCATTTGCGGTGTGTCACTGTGGTGAAGCCCCCTCACTAGCCCCGCCCTGTCAGCTGCACTGCTGCCCTGTGGAGCGGCTGCCATACCACACACTGCAGCACAGCTGGCTGCCAATGGGGCTCCTGGCCCTGCACCAGAGATCCCAGGACGAGACAGCACAAAGTAGGGAGCTCAGGCTTCTGTGGGGCAACTCCAGACCATGTGCACACGTCCCTTGCTGCCTGTTCTCCCGGTTTGCCAGACCCAGCAGGTGCAGGGGGCTTGGGAGTCTGGTGGTGGGTGCCAGGGAACAGGGGAAGAGCCCGGAGCCTGCATGTGTATATGCAGGCAATAGCGTGCGAGTGTATGGCTGCATTCAGAGCTTGGGTGGGGAGTTCTCAGCATGGGGGAATTAGGTGTGCCAGGAGCAGGGTTGCCAGGTGACCCCCTATCATCAAGAAGGGACCCTGGTGGCTCTGGTCGGCACAAGCCATCCGGGCTGTTAGAAGTCTGGTTGGTGGCAGGGGCCCAGGGCTAAGGCAGGCTCCCAGCCTGCCCTGGCTCCACGTGGCTACCGGAAGCGGCTGCCAGATCCTGGCAGCCCCCAGGCACATGGGCGGCCAGGGAGGCTCGGAACGCAGCCCCCACCCTGAGTGCCAACTATGCACGACCAATAGGAGCTGAAGGAGGGGCTGACGTCAGGAGCGCCAGCTGACTGGGGCTGGCTGACAGTTGGAGGCTCTCGTCACAGCATGGGAGGGCTGCTCCTGTCAGCTCGCCCTGCGAAAAGGGGCTCCCACTGACAGCCCTCGGTGGCTGTTGCTCCCACTGTCATCTCCAGGGCTGACTGCCAGCAGGAGCCCTCGGTCACCCAGGGCAAACTGACGGCAGCTGAAAAAAAATCCTGATATTTGAGAGTTGAGAACAGGAGTGAGGCTTAATTTACGTAGACATCGTGTCCCTCAGAATTAATTTGAGAGAGTTGGCATGTCTGCACTTGTAAATGAGGTGGATTGGCAGGCGGGGACGTGGACAGGGAACAGGGAAAGTCTAGATTTGAGGGGAGCGGGTAGGACTAGGCTGGGATGAGGACAGAGCAGTGAGAGGTCACAGAAGGATGAATACAGCTTGCCTTCACCCTGTGCTTTCCTGTACAGTTCCCCAGTTTGTCACTCTGACAAGCTGAAAGGGTGCGAGGGGGCGGCCCTACTCCCACACACTTCCTCTAGCTAAACAGTTCCCAGGTACACACCATAGCAGTGGCCCAGTGTTTCACTCAGGACATATGGCCAGAGTGTGGAGCGTGTGGAACCTGCACCACTGCCAGCTATTTTGGGCACAAAAGTCAGAGATATCTGGAAGTTTTGGAAGATTCAGCCACATCCCTTGCAACGCTGTCTGTGGACAGATTCTGCTGCCGCCTCTGTGCTCCTTATCAACTCCACCAGGAGCCAGAGGATTTGTCTGATTTACAGACAGGCGAAAATAAACTATTATATATATAAAAAAAATGTTTTGATGATGTTCTCAGATCGTGTATTGTCTCAAGTGGATCATCCCAAGGCTCTCTTCTGCCACCAAGTGGACAGAAGCAACCAACATACTCATAGTTTCGTAAAGGCCAGTAATTGTGAAAGCTATGAAGAATAAGGCGCAGATACTCACAGGTACTTAGGTGCCTAAACCTCAGATCTAGATGCCTACGTTGTAGTGTTAGCCACCACTGAATCTACAAAACCCCTACTTGGCTGCCACCGAACCCTGCAAGTGTTAAATTTGCTTGGCACCTAACTTTTCGCTGTAATAGTTCCCTACATTTCTGCACTGGGGTATGTGCACTTCTGCCTATCTCTTGCCTAAGTTCTACTGCAATCCATGAATCGGGTGAAGATATCTGCAGGAAGATACCTGTGGGGCCTGATCTGGTTGGCATGCTCAGAGACTGACTGCCAGATTGGGTCTCATTCAAAACCTGGCTGGAGGAGGTCGTTCGGTCATTGTCAGTCTTGTACCCTTTGGTGTCTTTTGCCTGTGCAACTTAGGTCAAGAGCTCTGACTCCAATAGCCTGCCATCAACCCTCACGCACACTGACCTGCAGATGGATCATCAATAGGGTTGGAACCAAAGTATATGCAAGCGTTAGATCTTCTCAGTGACAGGGTAGAAGGCAAAGTTAACCGCGAGGAAAGCAATGTATTTTCCCCACATCCCATTCTTGGAAATTGCTGGACCAGTTTTGTTGGAACTTTACAAAAAACTTCAGCGTAAGGCAGACATCAGGCATGGGGAATTTAACTCTGAACAGCTAAAGTTTGGTGAAATTATAAGGGTCTTGGCCAACTTTAACTAGGGGTTTTGCTGCCAGCTCCATCACTGACTAACTGGAAGGGGTGGGATAGAAATCACAGGCCAAATTGTCTTTCAATAGATTTGTAAGTCCAATGTAAGACATGTTGGGTCCTCTTCTTTCTACCCACACCACTCTCACTGAGGTCCCCAGAGATCTCTTTCTGGCCAAACCTCAGGGCTTTTACTCCGTTTTCATCCACTTCTGCTGCTTTTAACTCTGTCAGCCATCCTCTCCTTGCCGACGTCTTTTCCTCCCAGCTTTTCAAAATAACATCCTCTCCTGGTTTCCCTCCTGCCTGGCATTTTCTTCCATTTCCCTTCCGGTGGGTCCTCATCCGCCCTGTCAGTGGGGTATCGCAGTGCATTGCCCTTTGCTCCCTGCTAGTCTCACTTGACTCCCTGTCTCTCATCAGCTCACCCGGTTCAGGTATCAGCTCTATGCTGCTGACTCACAAACCTCTCTCACCACCACTGATGTTTCTCCTTCCATCCAATTTCCTAATTCGTCTTGTCTCACCGATACCGCCTCTTGGATGTCTTATCATCCGTTAAGCTTCACATGGCCAAAATCAAGCTCCTTCTCTCTCTTCCCAAATATTCTCCAGTTCTCCCCCGTTCTCTCATTATTGACAACATCCCCATCCTCCAGACCACTCAGAACCTCAGTCTGGTGGTTATTTTCTCCTCCTCCCTTTTCCTGCCCCCATACATGCAAATGCTGATGCCTCTTCCTCATCACTTCACCAGGAACATTCTTTTCTTCCCATCCCGTCAGCCTCATCTCTCATTCTGGCCCCTTTTACACCCCATCCGATCTTCTGCAACATACTCCGCTCTGGCTTCCCGAATTCAGTTTACCAGATATGAACCTCAAGCCTCACCCACTCACCAGCCTGAGTGGACTTCCGCCTCGCTTTCTTAATCTCCTCTTCTGTCTTGTTGCTGAGCTTGATCTCCAGCTGCTGGGTTTTCATTTCCAGATCCTTCTGCCTCTCTGTCAGGGCTTTCCGGGCCTTGAATAAACAAAGCACACCAGACATGCCTTATAGGAGAAGAACTTCCAGCTGCCTCATGATGTCTATAGAGCCTGTCCCCTCCCAAATGAAATCATCCCAGTACAAAAAGTAGGTACTCTGTAGTGATGTGCATGTAGGGGGCATTTTATGTCACCCAAAAATGTCCTTTAAAGCCTGGTTCTCACTAGCTTCAGCCAGCCTGTCTCAGCAGTGATTGGGTTTGAGGACAGACAACGCTCGCAAACCAAGAAGCCAAGTGAAAAGCTGAGGGAATTGTCCCTCCTGATGTAAGATTGAAAACACTCTATGGCAATGACAATGCAAACTGCACAGGTGATAAAGCACCAAGCGGCACAGAGCCCTTGTTAAGGCTGCTCTTGCTTGCTCTGTGGTCTGCTTAACAAGCCACAGACACTGGGGACCTGGCCAGGCAATTTCATGAGAAGAAATGACAACTTACAGGAACCCAGGTGTTACCCTGTAGTCAATGACCCATTAGAGCTGGGTGAAATTTTCTGGATGAATCATTTATTTGCCAGAAAGGTAGTTTTAAGTCATCTGGAGTTACTAGCATGTACAACAATTGGTACAGATTGTAGGTGAGTGCCCTAAGCACTGCACTCTTGGGTCCATGGGGGGTGGGTCTCTCAATTTCCTCTTGAAGCTGTTCCATTCTGTGTAACTAACCAAATCTGCATTGCAGCAAGGACTGGAACCCACATGGCCCCCAGATCACCAGGCTTACAGAGTCACTCTTCTGCTCTTTCTCTGGCTCAATAAATATTTAATATTAAACCAAGTGCAACAGCTTCAGCAGGAGAGAGTGCAAGAGCCCCAGAGTGCACAGCCCGAGAATATCCGATAGCTCAGTGGCTGTGGAGGGATAGCTCAGTGCTTTGAGCATAGGCCTCCCAAACCCAGCGTTGTGAGTTCAATTGCTGGGGGGGCCATTTAGGGATATGGGGGGAAAATCTGTATTTAGCGGGGAAGGATAGCTCAGTGGTTTGAGCATTGGCCTGCTAAACCCAGCACTGTAAGCTCAATCCTTGAGGAGGCCATTTAGGGATATGGGGCAAAAATAGGGATTGGTCCTGCTTTGAGCAGGGGGTTGGACTAGATGATCTCCTGAGGTCCCTTCCAACTCTGAGATTCTATGATGGGACCTTTGGTTATAACCCTAAAAAGCCAGATTCAAACCCTTGATGTAGAGTAGGACTATGACCTTAAGTCTTGCACTTTAAAAGCAAGAGCCTTAACCACAGGGCTATAGGATCTAGAGTGGGAGGTACCTCTTCCTTTAATGGCTTTGTGAATGGCATTTCCAAAATTTTTTTCCTTTTAATAGAAAAAGTGGTTTAAAATGCCCGAAATCTAAGTGATACATTAATATGAGCCAAAATGTTTGTTTCACTGGGAAAACCAAAAAATTTTCATTTTGGGTTGATCTGAAATGAACTGGGGTTGGGTTTTTGGTCTGACCAACAAACTGATGAATTGATTATTGCTTAGCATTAGTCCCCAGTAGCGACGACTCATGTTATAAGGGTTAGTGATATTAAACACCAGATTCATTTGACAGTCCTAATTTCTGCCCCCTTACCCCGGGGGCTTATGTTAGGGACACAAAGGCCTCTCCACTTTGTTCCTGTTACCTTTTAGGGGTGGCTGGCTTAGCGGCTGCTAAGGGGGGACACTGCCACCCCCCATTTGACAGATGTGCACTATTCTCATCATAGGAAGTGCTGCTGCCCTCCCCACATAGTGCAGACACACTGGCAAACTGAAATCTGGTGGTCCAGTGTGCAAGGGGTTTCCCTGTGATGAAGGAGACCCTGCAGGGAAACTGGCAATCTGGGTCAGGTCTGGAGCTTGAAGGGAGATGAGGCACTGCAGGAGGGAGGGAGGAACCATGGGTCTATTCTTCCCATCTTGGGGCACAAAAACAGGTGAAATTAAAAGGTGGAAAATTCAAAACCAATATAATACTTTTTCATACAAAGTGTAATCAGCCTGTGGAACTCACTGCCACTGGATGTCACTGAGGCCCAGAATTTACCAAGATTCAAAGGGGGATTGGGCATTTTTTGCAATTCAAAAATATCCAGAGTTATCATAGTAAATACTAAAAGGAGAGAATGTCGTAAGGAACACAAATCCTCTGGCTACCAGGCT
Source organism: Dermatemys mawii (assembly GCA_007922305.1). Classification (NCBI taxonomy): domain Eukaryota; kingdom Metazoa; phylum Chordata; order Testudines; family Dermatemydidae; genus Dermatemys; species Dermatemys mawii. The sequence continues at coordinate 3,208,251 of ML677373.1, forward strand.
CTGAGTATGAGGCCTCAGAGGAGACTTCCATGGGGAGTCATTGCCCCGCATCTGCTACTGCACGGTTTTGGCACTTTCCTCTGCAGTGGCAGGTGTTGTTCACCATCAGAGACAGAGCTGGTCCTCAGGTCTGATGCAGCCTGGCACTGTGTACATTCCTCTGACATGTAAGTACAAGGCTTGGGATATGTGCCACAGCTTCCTGCCATGCCCTCGCCTCTTGCATTGTGTGAGAGTGAGTATGGGGAGGGAGGTCCAGTGGCTAGAGTACTGCATGAAGATGCTGTGGGTCTGCTTTCAATTCCTGGCTCAGCCACAGGCTTCCTGGGTGACCTTAGGCAAGTTTCTCAACCTATTCTGTATCTCAGTTCCCCTCTGTAAAAGCAGGGGTAGCATTTCCCTGCACCACAGCAGTGCTGTGAGGATAAAATTCATGAATGATTGTGAGGCACTGACACTCCAATGATGAAAGCAGTGCAGATAGTGCAAAAATCTGAATCATCTCCAGTCACCAACAGAGCAAGCCAGACACTCAGCCCTTGCAATACTGTCCACTGGAAAAAAAAATTGTTGGAGAACTGGGTTCCTTCAATGTGCCAAATGAATTAATATACAAAAAAGCTGCCAGTGCAATTCAGAATGAGTTTAATCTACAGAGTGTTTTATATCAGCCTGTTTCAGTGTAGCAGAGGTAAAATATAAAGCTAGACAGCCAGGGAAGAAAAAGTATACCTTGGACAGCAAGCAAGCAAGACTTCAGTTCACCTGCTCTAGAAAAGGGCTCTTCAGAGTCTAAGCATTTAAGACCAGGGTGGTTAAAAATCATGATTAAAAACCGATTAAAATCCTTATTTTTAATATGTTGATCAGATTTCTTTTTATTTGCATGGTGCTTGTTCTTTACCATCTTATTTTATAATTTTCAGTTGTGAATGTGGATGTCTTGAACTTTTCTTTAGTTTTCTGATTGTTATAGAATTTCAACAATCTTTTTCTGTTTTCTTTTTATTTTTTTAAACATTTTAATCTGACTGAAGCTGCAGTAACAAAATTTTAAATTTGTTTTTCCAAAGCCTTAATCGGATTTAAATTAACCATTTCTTTAAAAAAATCAAGTGATTTAAATAATGATTTAAATCAATCGCCTTGATTTAAATTGCTCCATGATGAAAACAGACCTAGATTGAGAGTATAATTATACATGCAGGTGAGGAAAATGTATGCACACATTATGATGTTAGCCACCTGTGAATACATTTACCCTGTCTGTTCGCACAGTTGTTGAGGTCACCTAAACACACAAGTTGTGTTTTGCCCAAGCTACTGCCTATTTAGTTAAAAATCAGGCCAACACTCCCTTGCCCCCTGTAACATATTGGAGATTTTGACTTAATTTGGAGGCTGCTATTTGTGTCTGTGTTGAGTTACACACAGACATCCCAACTCTGAAATAATGGCTCTCTACATTGACTTCACAGGCAATTACTAGTGGGTTAATTTTGCAGCTTTGAAAGATGTGCAGGGAGGAATATTTAGTGTTGGGCTTAGCGGGCCAGGCCATATTTGGGCATTGAAGCTGATGGTAATGGAGCCTGGCAGAGGGCTATCTCCTTTATCTGTGTCATGCTGAGCAGATGCCACCCAGGGGGCCTATATTTGTTTTCTGATCTGTTGATTTAATTATCACTGTGGATAAATGATTGGATAATGCTTGCTTCAGACACGAGTCTAAAGAGCTTAGCACCACTGGGGAAAGTGCTTTCCATGTAAGCAGTGCAGACTGACAGTTTTCCATGTACTGTGTTCCTGGCTGTCTGGGACAACCATGTGATGTGCACTCCAACATATAGTTTGATTCCTGTGAGAATGCTCAGCAGGGACTTAACAACCAACACCTGAATCATTCAGCAGTATTGTGTTTTGGCTTTAAACAGGACACAAACAGTGCTGGCACCTGGCTTTTCTTGCCCTTTCTCCAGTCAGAGAGTCAGTCAGGAGAAGGGGTGGAATGCAGAACAGGGGATGGGGCATGACCTCAGCTGTCTGCTGAAGGTGTGTGTACAACTAGCAGAGGCTTTGCTGGTGACCTTAGGTGCCCCATGTTAGATTGACACTCCTGGCAGGCCCTGTCTGGCTAATGTGACAGTGGAGCATGATTCAGGATGGATATTTTCACCTAATGCCATAGCAATATATTAACTCAGAGAGTGAGAAGGGTTGGGTAAGAAACACAATTCAATGCAACAAAAATATCTTCAGACATGACACTGCCTCCGTGGTTTCCTATGAATCATCAGAACAGAACAAGACTTTAAAAGGAATTTAGCACAGCAGACCACACTCAGCCTCTGGCAGAGTCCTCTCCTGTGTAGTGAAGCTGAAGAGAAGCATTCTGGGAGTTGTTTTTTCTTGTGTCCCAGAGGAGATTATCCCACCAAAGCTCATTCTGCTTCATTTTCTGCTCTTACCTTTTCTACTGCTGCGTAGCGACTAGCCAGCTGCTTCCGTAAATCCACGATGTGATGGTCATATTTCTTCATGTCTTTCTTAAAGTTCTCTCTGAAGTTGAGCAGTGGTTTCTCCACCTCACTCTGGAGCTGGGAATGACAACAGAAGGGGGCATTAGGAAGTGATCGGGTGCATAAAGTGGCTGGGTGCAGTGAGCTGTTTCTCCTGGAAGGCTTGTTCATAATGGATGAGTATGTGGTGCTCTGACTTAGCCAGAGATGCAATTTTAGCAGCATGATGGCAGAACGTGCTAGGGATCTTTTCCTCCCCAAAGAAAGCCTGAAGCAAAGCTGCCTCTGCCCCAGCCCATCAGTTAAGGGAGCGTAGGAGGAATTTCTCAAAGGCCACAAGATTCTTAGGCTCTTGCTATCCTCTCTCATCAGAAAGCCTGAAACCTTTAATCTCCTATAGAGATATCTGTAACAGACACGGTCACAGTGCCTCATACACAGGTAATGAATTTCCCTGGCCCACGGCCTGGGTGGGGGACAGTGCTGTTATCCCCATTTTCTGATGGGAACTGAGGCCCAGAGAGAGTGAGTGACTTACCCCAGGTGACCCAGGGAGCCAGTGGCAGGACCAGGAATTAAATCGAAACCTCCTGTGCCTTAAGCACAAGACTCTCCCCACCCCAGCTCGAAAGCAGCAGGAAGTTGCCTCTCCCAGGTGCAGCACCGGCATCACAGTCACGCCCTGAGTTCTCCAGTGAGCTGGGGACCACACAGGCTGTCAGTGCATCCTGCACTGCTGGTGGCCCTGGATGACACTGAGTGGGAGGGAGGGAGGGAGTGGGACTATGACTCTGCCTCCTTCCCTTTGCATTGGAAAATCGCATGCAGCTCAACGTACTTGGACAGAGGCAGCCCTGTGCTCCCCTGAGCAAATGGCCTGGAGTGTTTTCCAACCTCATCATCAAGTGTGCAAGAGGCAGGAGTTGTCTTGCCCTCCTCCTCCCCCACATAACCCGTGCACATGAGCTGGCCACACATTGGCCTGTGCGTTTGAATCCTGCTGCTGCCACCGAAGCTATCAGTCCCCTTTGCCTTTTGGTGTCAGTGTCCCTCTCTGTAGGACAGTGTGATTGTAATACTCCCCCATCTGACTCTTAGATTCTGTTCCTAGCTCTGACAACAGAGTGGGGTCTAACGGGTTAGAACAGTGGTTGAAGAGAGCAAATGCAAACACACAGATTTGACAGATTTCCTTACTGCTCTCAGATGTTTGCCATTTGGACCACCTGTGCATGTTCATATTTTCCTTATTAATATCCCCCAAAGGCCAGACCATGACCAAACTCCTGGAGAATGCTCTGTGTGAACAGAGGAGCTTGCTGATTACCTTAGAGGAAAATTTTAGATGAACCTCTGCCTCGTCCGCCAGACTTTTCTTCAGCTGGGCCCAGGCCTCTCCTAGGGTGCTGAAAAATATAATGCATCACTGGTTAGTGCCCTGATTCACGCCTTGTACCCATGCACAGCTCCCCCGGAATTCATGAGACAACCTTTCGTTTGTACATTATCAGCCCCTGCAATATAACATACTCAACATACTGATGTATGCATCATCCAGCTACTACAACTTAATCAATCAGACTGGTGTCCCCTCCAGCAGTAAGACACCTCCCACATCTCATGGATGAAGACTTGGACAGCCCCCTCCCAATAGAATTCCCTTATATTGGCTAATGGAAAATGTACAGTCATTAAGACCTTCGATCATCCACAATGATTAGAATCTCTGAGCCTGCAGACCTCTGAAACCCTGTGTACAAATGTAGTTTAGCTACGTGTCTCCTTCATAGCCCTCAGTTCTGTCTTAAAGACACCTACAGCCGAAGACATCATCACATCTCCAGGCAAACCGCTGAAGTGCACACAGTGTCCCACTTTCCACAGTGAAAGTGATGGAAATGAAAGTGGCTATAGAAAGGGACTTCCAATTACAGGTAGTCAAGAGAGCAACAGTAGCAGAGTGCCCAGAAGGCAAAAAGCCATGTAATGGTAGGAGCAGTTTCATATTTCCAAATATTCCAAGGGTCTCTCCTTTTGCTACACTGGAGGAAAGAACCCAGGATTAGAAGATGTTGACTGCATCTCCTTCTCTCCTGATGCTACTGGGTCCCCTGAGAGCCAGTAATCAGCAAGGTCATTTAATGCACAGATCCCTCTGTGATTCCAGCAATGCAGTGCCGCCATGTGCTGAACCCCAGGTATTGCTGTAGTTTAGAACAGCTATAATATTAAACACAAATGATTAAAATTTTTAACATTTTGCACAATTGGTCTTAAAAACATATTGGCCCTGTCAGTCAATAGACTACTGTTCCAGAAGGTTCTATCCCCCATTAGAGCCAGGATAAGAGGCTGAATCATTGCTCTACGGAGAGCCTCAAGAGAAGAGCATGTGCCTTCGGTAGGGGAAATGCCATTTGTGCAAAGACTCCTTACCCTTCTTCTTGAGCAGCCAATGAGCTCTGAGATAGTTTGGACAAGTTTTTGGCATATTCTTCCTCAATCTTTATCCTACAGAAAACAGACAGAAGTGAAAATATATTAAATATGGACAAAACCACCACACAGCAAAGTAAATCATCAGATTTTTCCAGTGGGGCCTTACTCATGAGTGCTTCTTTTTATCTCCTATTATAATCAACTGGTGGAACTCACTGATGAAAAATATTGTTGACCCATTGTTGGCCATACTGGTGCAAACCAATGATTCAGCTAGCCCAGGATCCTATGTTCTGACACTGGACAGTATCAGATGCTACTGAGGCAATTCTCAGTGATCCATGCCCTGTTGTCCAAGCCCATCTTCTCATAGTTGGAGGTCTAGGGAAACCCAGAGCAAGGGATTGCATCCCTGACCATCTTGGCTAATAGCCATTGACGGACCTATGCTCCATGAACTTATCTAATTCTTTACAACATTCCCTGGCAGAGAGTTCTAAAGGTTGATTGTGTATTGTGTAAAGAAGTACTCTCTTTCAAACCCGCTGCCTATTAATTTAATAAGGTTCTTGTATTAGGAAACGGATAAATAACACTTCTCTATTCATATTCTCCGTATCATTCATGATTTTATAGACCTCTAACATCCCCTCCTGCCCCCGCTTAGTCTAAAATGAACAGTGACAGTCTTTTTAATCTCTCCTCATACAGACGTTTTTCTATACCCCTAATAATTTTTGTGGCCTTTCGTGATACCTTTTTCAATTCTAAAATATCTTTTTTGAGGTAGGACAAACCAAAACTACAGGCCTTATTCAAGGTGTGGGGTACTCTGGATTTATACAGTGGCATTAGAAGAACATAAGAATGGCCATACTGGGTCAGACCAATGGTCAATATAGCCCAGTAGCCTGTCTTCTGATAGTAGCCAATGCCAGATGCTTCAGAGAAAATGAACAGAACAGGACAATTATTGAATGATCCCATTCCCTGTTGTACAGTCCCAGCTTCTGGCGTCAGAGGTTTAGGGACACCCAGAGCATGGGAGTATTATGAAATCTTCTGTTTTATTATCTATCACTTTCCTAACATTAGCTTTTTTGACCGCAGCTACTCATTAAATTGATGTTTTCAGAGAACTATCCATGATGATTCCAATTCTTTCTTGAGTGGTAACATATTTTTTTCCAATGTGCATTACTTTTCACTTACCAGTATTTAATTTCATCTGCTATTCTGTGGCCCAGTCACACAGTTTAATAAGATTCCTTTGTATTTCTTCACATTCAGCTTGGACTTAAATTTCTTGAGTAATTTTGTATCGTCTGTAACTTTTGCCACCTAGCTGTTCACTCCCTTTTCCAAATCATTTATGAATATGTTCAAAAGCATTCATCCCATACAGCCCCTTAGTAGACCCTGCTATTTACCTCTCTCCATTGTGAAAACTGACCATTTATTTCTATCTGGTGATTCCTATCTTTTAGCCAGTTACTGGTCCATGAAAGGACCTTCCCTCTTACCCCATGACTACTAACTTTGCTTAAGAGCCTTTGTCAAAGGTTTTCTAAAAGTCCAAGTACACTATATCACCTGAAACACCATTGTCCACGTACTTGTTGACCCTCTTAAAGAATCTGAATAGATTGGTGAGGCATGATTTCCCTTTGCAATAACCATGTTTATTCTTCACCAACATATCTTGTTTATCTGTGTGTCTGATAGTTCTGTTTCAACCAATTTGTCTGGTACTGAAGTTAGGCTTACTGACCTATAATTACCAGGATCACTTCTGAAGCCCTTTTTAAAAATTGACATTACCTTTAGCTAACCTCTAGACATATGGTATAGAGGCTGATTTAAGCAATAGTTCATATATCAGTTAGTAGTTCTACAACTTCATGTTTGAGTTCCTTCACAACTCTTGGGTGAATACCATCTGGCACTGATGACTCATTACTCTTAAATTTATCAATTTGTTCCAAAATCCCCTTGACTGACACCTCAATCTGGGACAGTGTCTCAGATTTGTCACCTAAAAAGAATGGCCCAGGTGTGGGAATCTCCCTCACATCCTCTGAAGTGAAGACTGATGCAAAGAATTCATTTAGCATCTTGCAGTGGCCTTATCTTCCTTGAATGCTCCTTTAGCACCTAAATTGTCTCATATTTCAAACATGGGATTTCTATCCATAGAGATTCTATGGTACTGTTTGATTCATTCAAGATTTTCACTTTATTTGACTCTATGCTTTCTTTCACATGTAGTGCCACTCCCCCCCGAGTATGACCTATTCTGACATTCCTATATGTTTCATACCCTGGTATTTCTGCATCCCATTGATTATCCTCATTCCACCAAGTTAAGTGACTCACAAACTTTAAAGAGACATGGGAAATCTAAAGCTAACAGGTGCACTGAAGGAGGACACTGTCTGGAGAAGATTGGAGAGTTTGGATGAACAGTGATGAAATTAAATCTCTGTATGTGTTTCATAAGATACGCACAACTTCCAGAGATCAGGCTATGTACTCGATTCATGGGAAAAAACGGTAATTGCAAGAAATATTAAACTCTACAGAAAGCTTCCTATTACCTTTCTCGAACAAACTCTGCCATTTCTTTTTGCATTTGTTTCCCTTTGAGTTGCTTTTGGAGCAGAATTTCAAACCCCGATACTGTGTTGTTCCCTTGTGGATCCTTCTTATCAGCCTGGAAGAGAAATGGCAGCTAGGACGTGTACAACACAAGACATGTCATGGCTCCCAGAATCCTAACTACAGCAATGCTGCCAAAAGAGGGCATTTCAGGGGTGGGGACAGCTGCTTTTCTTTGCAGGAGGCTCTTCCTGGGATCTAAGCTGCTGATCAAAACATTAAAAACACTTTGAAATGCGTCTCAGAAGACCATGAAATGACTTCTTCCCCTCTGCTGAGCATCTAATCCATCAGTGCCTGATAGAATGTATCCAGTGTGATAGCCCTTTCAGTGTGTAAAAGACCACCTTATTTCATGGGCTAATAATAATGCCATTCATTCTGTCTTTCAGTCATTGTTTCGTTACTTGGCCCAGTTCATCTCTAGGATAATTCCACTGACTTTGGAGCAGTTTGGAGCCCCCTCTCTCTGTTTCATTTTCTCTTTCCCTCTTACCTAGACTTTGGATTAATGTCTAACTCCACCTCCTATCTCGCTGACACACAGGCATAGGGGATGATTAGGGGATTGGAAGGGGTCCCATATGAGGAGAGATTAAAGAGGCTAGGACTTTTTAGCTTGGAAAAGAGGAGACTAAGGGGGGATATGATAGAGGTATATAAAATTATGAGTGGCGTGGAGAAAGTGAATAAGGAAAAGTTATTTACTTGTTCCCATAATAGAAGAACTAGGGGCCACCCATTGAAATTAGTGGGCAGCAGGTTTAAAACAAATAAAAGGAAGTTCTTCTTCACACAGCGCACAGTCAACCTGTGGAACTCTTTGCCTGAGGAAGCTGTGAAGACTAGGACTACAACAGGGTTTAAAAGAGAACTGGATAAATTCATGGAGGTTAAGCCCATTAATGGCTATTAGCCAGGCTGGGTAAGGAATGATGTCCCTAGCCTCTGTTTGTCAGAGTGGGGTGATGGATGGCAGGAGAGAGATCACTTGACATTTACCTGTTAGGTTCACTCACTGTGGGGCACCTGACATTGGCCACTGTCGGTAGACAGGATACTGGGCTAGATGGACCTTTGGTCTGACCCAGAACGGCCTTTCTTATGTTCTTATGATATTTGCAGAATTACTATGCTTTTTGCCTCACTGTGCTGTATGCTGTACTCACATATATAGTAAAGACTGCAGTAATCAAAAAGCAAGATGATCAGGGCTTGGCTGAGAGTTTTGGCCATGACCACAGGCCGGATCCTGGAGAAGCTGTGCAGGAAGAAGTGGCAAGTGACATGGCAGATGGTCAACAGAGAGGGCTCAGCCAGATATAGAGGCAAGGTTGCTAGTCTGAATGACAGAGAAGGTAATGGTGCAGTCCATCATGACAGAGAAAAGGGTAAGAGAGAAGGGATTGTGGTGAGGGAGGGGAAATCAGGAGTTCCATTTGGCCAAGTCCAGAGCAGAGAGTTAACTCTGCAAGTCATCAGCATGAAGACAGGACGTAGGCTGAATGCTAGTCTTGGATGCTGGAGATGTGAGTTCCCATCTGCTCTGCTACAGACTCAATGGATGACCTTGGCCAAGATCTTTGGGCCCATATTCTTAAAGGGTTCAGGTGCCTAAAGATGCAAACAGGCATCTTGTGGAATTGTCAAAAGCACTAGGGTGCCTAACTCCCATCGATGTAAACATCTCTGGAGAAAGCTTTAGAAAACTGGCCTTACCTCCCTTAAACCCCTTTGGAAATTCCAGCTTTAGGGTATGTCTACACTACAGATAATACAGCGGCACAGCTATGGCACTGCAGCTATGCCACTGGACGCCACAGTGTAGACGTTTGCTACAGCGACAAAAAGGGTTTCTCCAGTGCTGTAGTAAATCCATATCATTGAAAGGCAGCAACTAGGTCGATGGAAGAATTCTTGTGTTGACCTAGCAATGTCTACACTGGGGCTTAGGTAAGTTTAACTATGTCTCTCAGGGTGTGAATCTTTCACACACCTGAGGGATGTATCTAGGTTGACCTAAATTTTAGGTGTAAATCAGGCCTTAATGTCTTTGGGCCTCAGTCCCTATCTGTACAATGAGGATAACCACGCTGCCCTACCTAACAGGGGTATGTGAGAATCAATACATTAAAAATTGTGGAGTGCTCAGATACTGGGGTGATGTCAGCCAGATAAATACCATAGATAGGTAAAGATGATAATCAAAGCGGTGTTTGTGGATAAGCTCACCAAGAGAAGAGCAGGGAACCACATCCTGTGTCTTATTCATAGGCTCATAAAAGAATGTACTGCCATGTCAGACCTTTCCATACTTATACTCTCATCTCAGCCAGGCGCATAACACTTGGGAAGAGTTTCAGCTCAAGCAGGGCATGTGCCTTGGGTGGCAAAGAAGTTAGAGCTGGCCCTGGCCCTCCCCACCTGTCCATCCAGTGGCCCTCTCAGACTGTCTTTGGATATGGTGTTCTTTCCCTTCTAGTAGCACTGAGACTACTTAGAGAGAGATTAAAGAGTCTGCTCTACAGCCTTAGCTAACAGCTGTATGGCTTTTAGCTCATGCAGCAGAGACTCATACACTAAGCTCCAGAGGTCCCAGGTTCAATCCCACCTGCTGATGACCAGTGTCTGTTAGTGTTAAATCAGCACCTTAGCTGCTCCCTCTCTACTCAGCGCAGCCTGCTCTGGTGGTTGAGGCTGAGGCTAACAAACACTCCACTCTCCCTGCAGGAGCTGTGCTCGCTTCCTTGAGCCCTTCCCTTGTTTTCTCTTTATTCTGGGGAGCACCTCTAGCACCACGCCATGCCCTGTGCTTTATAAAAGGCCCTGCAGAAATGATGCAGGAGTGGGTGCTGCTCCTGGCTACAGTGTGTCTTTTTCAGCACCTTCCCACACGGGATTCTGATTTGCTCTCTAACACAAACCTAGGAATTTGTTCTGCTTTTCTTGAAACTCAGAAGCTGCAGTGTGTGGCATGTGGCTGGCTGCCTACTTACCCAGAAATAATCACAGTAGCTCCATTCAGTGGGTTTCAGCAACTGTTGTTCTTGCATTGTGTCTGGGTGGGGAAAAGTCACGCAGTTTATCTGCAAAAACCAAACAAAAGGCCTGTCAGACAGGGCAGGTAAAAAACAATGAAATGCTTGTGAGTTGATAAGAAGCAAGGGAGTGACATTTGTGCGCATCCAAAGCCGCAAGTCTAGATGACTTCATCTGACTGCTAGAGAAGTAGCTGTTGAATTTGCTGAATTCTAGAAAATGATATTTGGAAAGACACAGTGGTAGTGACAGCTTAGATGAAAGCAAATATGGTACTCATTTTCAAAATATGAAAGAAGCCAGACTCTGGCAACTGCCATCCAGTGCGTTTCACCTGTATCTCTAATGGAACAAAGATGAAAAGAAAACCGCTAACATCTAAAGAATAAATAGAACTACAAGCAACAGGCAACAGCACTGCAGGTTTTACAAATTGCACATCACCTCAGACACACGTGATTACTTTGGTGTTTGACAGAATCATATGTTTTTGTTATTCCTACTGTGCAGGATGCTTTACATGTGCCCAAAGAGCATTCAAATGAAAGCCCCAGTCCTGCCAAATGTTCTATAGACCACTCTGAAGTCAACTAGACTTCATGTAGGTGCCCACCCAGAGCAGTTTCCAAGATAACGGCTATTGCACAGCAATGAACAGCAACTAAGAAAGTGCAAGGAAGGCCAAGGGTTAGAGCAATAAAACCTAGCAACTCTTTTAGGGCTTGTCTACACTTGAAAATTAATTCCGATTGAGGTATATTCAGTAACTATTCTGGAATAACCTCATGTGTGAATACTCTTATTCCGGAATAAGAGCACCTTGTTCCTCTTTAATTTAACCCATTTTGAAAGAGATTAAGTGTAACAGGAACAAGGAGCTCTTATTCTCGGATAAGAATGCCTATACATGGAGTTATTCATGAACACCTAATCTAGAATCACAGAAGATTAGGGTTGGAAGAGAACTCAGGAGATCATCTACTCCAACACCCTGTTCAAAGCAGGACCAATACGACATTGGTGAGGCTTCATCTGGAGCAGTGGTCTTCAAAGTTTTTCCTCCATGGCCCCTTTACACGGAGGAAAAACCTGCGCGGCCCCCAGGGCAGGTATGTCTACCAAAATGCCGCCGCAGAAAGCGGAAGCTTCCTGTGGCGGCGGCATTTCGGCTGTACCAAAATAGCCCACCCGGGAGTTCAACAGTCTCCTGGGCGGGATCGGCGGCGGCACCGGGGTCTCATGCACCCCCGGGGGTGGTCTCGCGTACTCCTGCACCCCAGTTTGGAGACTACTGATCTGGAGTACTGGAGATCAGTACTGGAGTCCAGTTTAGGGGTCCACACTACAAGAAAGATGTGGAAAAATTGGAAAGAGTCCAGAGGAGGGCAACAAAAGTGATTAGGGGACTGGAGCACATGACTTATAAGGAGAAGCTGAGGGAACTGGGATTGTTTAGTCTATAGAAGAGAAGACTGAGGGGGGATTTGATAGCTGTTTTCAGCTACCTGAAAGGGGGTTCCAAAGACAATGGATCTAGACTGTTCATGGTGGTACCAGATGACAGAACAAGGAGTAATGGTCTCAAGTTGCAGAGGGGGAGGTTTAGGTTGTATATTAGGAAAAACTTTTTCACTAGGAGGGAGGTGAAGCACTGGAATGGATTGCTTAGGGAGGTGGTAGATGACACACTGAGTACACATAGAACAATACATATGAATGACTTTCCTTGTGTCTTGCAGGAAGATTTGACAGTAAAAATATCATCAAGAAAACTGCTTCCTCTTAATAGAAAGTACAGAGACTTGATCAGGTGTGGTGAGAAAATACTCAGCTTTACTGCCAAATTCACTGGGTTCAATTGTTCTTGGATGAGTTTCCCTAAAATTGAAAACCAATGTGCACAGTCTAGTGCTCACAATCTCTTGGCTGTGCACACTGCTAAGCAACCCTACAATAATAAATGAGGTGCTGGGCTGCGCAGAGCACCGCTGAGCAAACCTCCATTAACACGTGAAGTGCTTGGCTGTGCACGCCGCTACTGAACAACCCTAAACAAAGTGTACATTAAATATGGGGCAAAGCTGTGGAAGGGAAGCAGATTCCCTGTGGTATCGAAGAGATTTATACAGTGTATTGTTCTATGTGTATTCAGTGTATCATCTACGAATAGATCCAGCAAAATCAATGGTACTGCTCAGTGCTCATAGGCTTTTGCAGTCTCCAGCTCTTCACCGTGCCAATGACCCGTCCTTCAGTTATCTCTTCCTACTTGTTCTTTTTCTCCTTTCCCCCCTCACTCACTTTTCCTCCATCACAGGGATTCCAGGGGGGCTAAATCTTATATTTAAAAGGTCTCTCTCGTATCGTGAATTGGGAACAATTCTCTGAAGAGCAGCACTGCAATGGAAAACAAACACCAGTGGATCTATACAATACATGTCTCACGGTACTGTCCTGGTAAATACCTTTGGCTATTTGCAGAGAACAACTGTTTATCTCTTGCAATGGCTTTTTTGCTCCTCCCTTTCCCATCTCCAAGTACCCCAGCTTCTCTTAAGGCTTCTCTGTGTGATCTGTGCTAAGCACAGCTATGTGACTGTTCTAAGGCAAGGCACCGTACAATCTCTTTACATTTATGTGATGTGGAAAGTCTATTCATTTTTGGAATTGTTAAAGGGCTCTACAGAGACAAATTCCTGCCAACTGACCCAGCAATAACTCTGGAATGAAAAAGATTTGTCTCTACCTCTACATCAAGGAGCTGCTGTTGGATTGAATCATGTCATCAGCTCGGGGGATTTTCGGAGGATCCTAGGACTGGGCTGGCCAATCTCCTGGAGATAAGTCTTTCTTCTTTTGTCCACTACACTCAGAACAAAGGAGGATTTGGTGAGCAGCTCTCAGTCCCTGTACACTGGACCGTTTACAGCAGATAGAGAATAGCTTAACACTATTGGAACTGAGTTACAACGCTGCACTTTTCCCCTCTTTGCTTTGATCTCCACAGTGGATTAGACTGAAAGGACCTTTGAAAAATACTTGGGAAAAGCAGTAAAATGTCAAAAGGCAAAATCGAAGTGTTGCCTCCTGTGTGCAGTGAACTGGGGAGCTCCTGACGGACATGGCGGGGTCGGCATGGCATAGTGCCCACATGCAACGTCCTCTGGGACAAAACAAGGATGTTTGTTTAATTAAAAGACAATCCCCAAATGAATGCAACCCTGTGATTACAAGAGGGGTTGCCCACAAGGCAGGAAATACCAGTGTCAAGGATGTGTGCAGACCTGCTACTCTGCCATCATGCATATGCATTATCACAATGCAACCTGGATGATATGGTTACATGCTAACGTAATGCAACACACCAGTGGTTTTCAAACGGGTACATGTACCCTTCCGGGTACGCATGCTCTTGTCAAGAAGTATGTAAGAAAAATCCTGTAATGGTGGACAATGCATTTATTTAGTAAGACTTGGCAATCTAATCATAGGTATATTATGACACTGTCTCAGATGGGGGGATTTAGTAGACTCCATTATTTGGAAAGGGGTGCAAGCTAAAAAGTTTGAAAACCACTGCAATGCACCATAGCATTGGTGGCCAAACTCACTGACCCTCCGAGCTGCATACAACAATATTCAGAAGTTCAAGAGCCAAGGTGTGCCTGTCGGGGCTTGGGGCTTCAGTCCACTCTTGCTGAAGCCCTGAGCCCTGGCAGATGCCTCGAGACTCCCGCCCACATTGGGCAGAAGCCCCTACCCCATCACTCCTCTGCAAAGCAGAGGTCTTGAGCTGCTCTCCCTCTCCCCCAAGTCTGGTAGGTGGAGAATGGGGGGGGGGCAGGGGAGGGCTTGCAAGCCGCACTTTAACTGTAAAAGCCGCATGTGGCTCACGAGCTGCGGATTGGCCACCCTTGTGCCATAGTCATAGTTTCTACAGCCTCTGATTCTATAGTGTGATGTCCCTGGCACTGTGGGAACAGAAGCCACAATGACCAGGTTGGCATTAATTCACACAGCACACTGGCCCTCCGAACCCCACAAGAGCATGAGACTACTGTATGCTGAAGCCATAGAGGCAGAGGTGGGGGAGGACCCCAGCTTCCACAGATTGAGAACCAAGCCGATTCCAAACCTCACCCATCCCTGGAATCCCATGAAGGGACCTGAGAGTGCAAATTCTGCCTCAGTTTACCTTACCGACAGGCCCCTCATCTCGAACATGCTATTACACAGTGCTCTCAGTGTGACTCCCGCCACAGTTAACAAAATTTTGCCTTTGCCTTCAATGAGAACAGAAGTGAGTCTATGGTTAAGAGAGCTCCCACTACCGCTGCTCTATTCCTTGGTTCAGCCTGTCGGGCCTCTTCCCTTCCTTGCGTCCATACTGTGAATGAGCTTCAGGAGATGCCAATTTTCCAAGAAACCTAAGGCTGCTCTGACTCTTTCTGTCCTTACTGCCAAGGAAACCAGCAGCCAAGGGTGACACATTTGCTGTAAATACTCTTGCACAGGTGGAGAGAGACATTCCAAGGAACAAAATGTGCAAGCTCATTAAGCAGCTGGTCCAGTGCCTCCAGGTGCTGACCAAAGATAATAGAAAGAGCAGGTTGCTTTTTCCATGGCCTCTCTCCCAATGCTATGCCCAGCTCCCTCTCTTTGCCAGGTACTTGAAACTCTCCTGTGCACATCTTGTGCTTGGACAGTTCTGACTCCCTCTTTGTGCACTCTTCCACCAGTATCTCCATGCTTGCCCCCAAAACTGCCCCTTAAACATGGAACATGCTCCCTAGTCCTGTACCCCAAGCCATATGCCATCTCCCAGACTCAGATTTTTCTCCACAGTCCTTCACATAACAATCCTCTAATGCAGTGTTTTCCAAATTCTTCAGCGTCCCAACTGACTTTTAGACCATCGGTATTTTCACAAATGGCTCCCACAGTCCTCAATCCCTGAGAACGACTCTTGCAAATATGCCCAGGTCTTTATAATCCACACAATATCAGCAACATACATAAAATTAAACATTATCTATCAAAAATATATATAAAAAACCAAAGTCTGCCAAGCCTAGTTATTCCTGTATTGTTTCACAAAGTGACAACTTGGTTATGTTAAGCTAAATGCATCCCAGAAAGCATGTACCTGAGCTAAAACCCTCTGAATGACTAAAATGTATCACATGTACTTGTGTTTCACTCACAGTTTGTCTTAGTTGTCTAGAAATCATGCCTAATCACTAACTCAGTTGAGAATGTGGAGGCTGGAGAAACTCATTACACTAAGAGTAGTACAATCTGTAAGATGAAACGATGTTTCCGTACTGGGAGAAACCCTGAGTGTTTCAAAGAGTTCAGCCTAAATTGCACAAACTTTGTTGACAAGAGAAGTGACAGTTCATAGACAACAAGAGGAAGAAGCCTTGAATTGGCTTGTAAGCTAAAGATTTTAGCACTGTTTGTACCTTTGGTTAAAGTGGCATAAGAGCCCACAGTACTGCTTAAATACCAGATAAGTTTGAAGGGCTTCAAAATTATTGCCTGCTTATTATGGTATGGGTTTAACGACAAATTGAGACAGGAAATAAAGTGCAATTTTTTAACAGTGAGGGCTGATGACCACCAGTGGGGAGGGTGGGGCTGACTGGTGGGATACTTGCACAGGACCACATGTAATTCACAGTAGAATGGACACACTGTGGGGGAATTTCCTGGTGTTTCACTGTTGTCCTAGGTGTGTTTATACACCCTATCTGGTCCTCTTCCTTCTGCCCACCCCGCAGAGAGCTCGACTCCCAGTGTGAACAGTGGCTACCTCCTGGCCTCCCTGTGCCATGTTGCCAGTTGGCAATGGGCATGCCCAGAGGCACCAGGCAGATGAAGGTGAAGACTTCAGCAGTGGTGCAAGCAGCGGCACAGGCATTTACCAGACCTTGCGAAGCACTGCACAGGACAAAGATGTTCCTTGCTCTGAAATGGCTTATAAGTGAGCTCCACTCAGCATGCATGGCTATGTAAACTGCGAGGTGACTGCTGGACAGAAAGGTTACCAGTGAACAGACTTTTGGTGAACAGACTTTTGCAGTGACTGGTGCATTCTGGGACAGCAGTGGGAAGACTGACGGAGGTGAATGGGCTACCACAGCAGAGGGATGCATCCTATAGGCACTCAGACAACTGAATTAACTCCCATCGAGCCTCAGTGACTCACTAACAGCCACCAGAATGGACTGTAACCAATCTGTACATGGGCACAAGAGCACTCCTCACTGACAGAAGGGCAGATCAATAAACTGTTTTCCCAAGATCATCCCACTACTCCTAGTTATGCCCCTAAAATGTACAACTTCAAATAATTCCTCTCCTACCCTTGAGCTTTGCATCCTTCCAATATTTGTAGATTATGAGCATGTTCCCTCTCCTCTCCTGTGGTCAGTGCTTAGCTCACTTGGTTCTTTTAATCTTTCCTCCTAAGTAAATCCCATCCAGCCCCAAGCAGCTGTGTTGTTCTTCTCTGAATTCCTTTCATTTTTAAATATCTTTCTGGCATTGAGGTGCCCAGAACTGAACAGTAAAGCCTAGATATGGTCACAAAGTTTCATCTAGGGGGATTAATAACACTCTTTTCTGTAACACGAAGTTGCAAACTATTCTACGTGGTTCAGTAATGAAGATGTTAATTAACACCGATCCTACCACCAATTCCTGCACTTTCTACCAGAAATCTCCACCCAATTAGATGCTTTGCCAGATATTAATACCCTTGCATTACTTTATTTCAGCTACAGAGAGAAATTCCACTTCTAAGGTGGTAATTGCCAGAATCATTCTTCACTGAAAATAAAGGTCTTAAATGTCCATTTCTCCCGTATTTCATTACCTCCTGAATTGTCCCTGAGTTTTCAAAAAGAAATGGCAGTGGTTCAGTAAGCTTGCTAGACACATCACCCAGAACAGCTGATTGTATAGTAGGTATTCACATTTCCCAACTACTTCCTTACCAGCTATTTATCAGCAATAGTTATTTTGCAGAGTCAGCATTCCTTACTAATTGCTCGAACTTCTTTTCTATATTTTCTTTTGAAGACAGATTTTTAAAAAAGAGTTATGGATCTCAGCCAGTTTTCTGCCACCATGTAACATGCAGATTAATCAATCAGTTTCAAATCCCAGAGCAGCAGAAGATGCATCCAATTATTGTGAGCCTTAACATTATCTGACAAAACCAACAAACTTGGAAGCAAAGGAAAGGGTCCATTTCAGCTCTATCAGTGCTAGAATGGAATCAAACCTTTTCTTCTAAGGCTGGTGAATTCAGTGCACGTATGTGCTTAGAAGCAAATATAATGGCAGAAAAAGGGTAGAGAATGAAGGCCACGTGGGCCACTCTTGGCAGAAGTCCTCACACAATAGGTATGGATGATATTTCAAGGCACAGATCTCTCTTGTGAAATTGTATCACTTTGATTTGTATTGTTTTTCAGGGTGTGACCTTCAGATGCTGCCTGGTAGCCCGGAAGAATGAAAATTTACATTCATTCACAGAACAAGTTCTATACAGGCAGAACAGGCTTCACTACCAATGTTCCTCACCTCTGCCTGGAGGCAGCATTGCTAGGGCTCTGAGCAGTTCAATGTCTAGAGACTCAGGCCTCTATTGGCAGTACACATAGGATTGCAATTAGTGTCAATTCTATTTTTGTGATGTGGTCACTTTGCTAAGAACTGGCCTGACACCATCTACACGTTTGACCATTTTGTTAAAGTTCTTTTTAATTCAGCGCCCCTTAAAAATAGAGCAGAGAGCCCCCAGACAGAGCTTTAGAAATGTGCCCTCTGGTTTGACTGGATGCCCCAAGACCACCCTACCCACCATCCCAGGCCACTCTGGCACACACTCTCCTGGCTGTCCCAGCTGTACTTACCGTCCGCGAGCTCTCCCTTGGCAGCCTCCTGGGCATGCGCGGGGACCCCGGACTCTGCGGAGAGAGGCGAGAAGCATCGTCAGCGCGTGCTCCATGGCTGGAGGATGTGCGGATGTGCTTGGCCCGAGCTGCGCAGTGGATCTCTGAAAGATGTCAGTGTCCGGCCAAGAAAGGCAGGGGCAATGGGCAGGGGAGCAGTGTGGGGATGACGGGGAGGCCAGGCAGGAGTGGAGGAGCAGCTTTGGGCATCTAGGAGACACTGAATCCCTGCTCTGCTCCACTGAGCCCCGGTTCCTCTTCTCTGCTGCACCCCTCCACTGAGCCCTGGGTCCCTTCCTGCCAGTGCACCTCCACTGAACCCCCTACATCCAGCCACTGAGCACTGTGCCCATCCAATGAAGCATTGTCCCTGCTGCAGCCCCCCAGAGCCACCGAACCTGCTGAGCCCCATGGTACCACCCGCTGCTCGCAAGGCCAAGCTCTGAATTCCTGCAGTACTGAGCAGATCCTGAGGAGATGTGTCACTCTGGAGAATTCAACTAATTCTCTATTCTAGTAATGCCCTGATCCAGAGCCTGGCCTTGTGCTGTGTTCTGTACCAACATGGGCCCCGCCCCCAAACAGCTGAGAGCTTAAAATCTGCAATCAAAACACCCTCCCTGTTTTTCAGCTGTTCTGACGCCATTTGTGGTGGACCAAGAGGCCCCAGGCCTGGTTTATGGGGCTGCCCAGAGAATTCTCCTGAAATCAGGGGTTGTCCCCCTTTCACTAGAGTGTAAGTGACATTCCCCTGGCTCTGTGGCACCTGTAGCACACTAGCACCCCCGCCCACCTGTCTGCAGCTGCTCTGACATTGCTGGCTGCCTGGAGGTTGTTCTGAGCCAGCTGCAAACTGATGTCTGCCTTGACCAGCCCCCAGCTGATATAGACACCAGCTACAAGCTGTGAAATCAGAAGCAGCAGAAATTGTTCCAGGTCAGTCCCCGCTATGCATCCTCTCCAGCAGACCTCTGCATGACACACTGCCAAGATATCCATCCAATCAGTTAGGAGCCCTGCTCTTCTGCACTCAGCTCTGCTTTAGCCCTTGGCCTCTCCCACCCTCACTGCCGACTGAGGGCTCTCGCTCCCCAGCCAGGCTCCTAGGGATGGGGAGTTCACCTTGCACAGGCAGACAGAGGTGGATTACGGTTTTGTGGGGCCCTGAGCAAGTGGGGGCCCTTTCCCATCCCATCTGCCTGCAGTCCCCGTCCCAGCTCTCCCCTGGTGCTTCTGCTGGAGAAATGGGGTCGGGGTGTGGGGGCTTCCTGTGCCACCCAGTGCTCCTGCCTGGGAGCAGGGTCGGGTCAACCCCGCACCTTGGGAGGAGTGCTGAGTGGGCAGATGGAGCAGGGGAAGCCCCTGCACCCCAACCCTGCTCCCCAGCAGGAATGCCAGGCGGGCAGAGCGGGGTGGGGTGGAGGGATGCCCATTTTTGTGGGGGCCCTCAATTGACCGGGGACCCTGGGCATGGGCCCTGTTGGTCCAGTGGCTAATCTGCCACTGCAGGCAGAGTCTATGCTGGGACTCTGTTCCCCTTACCCTGGTGCTGCCATGGTTAATTAAGTGATACAGAACAGACCAGTCCCAACAGTTTGCCTGGAATCAGGCTGTATAATCTGGAACTTGGCCTCAAATGAAACTGTTTTAAGTCTTACAGGAACTAGCCGAGGAGGGGCTGTCTGAACCACTAATGTTCATTTTTAACAAATATTAGGAAACTGGGGCAATTCCAAAGGACTGGAGGCCTGCCAATATAATGCCAATATTTAAGAAGTGTAAAAGGGATGATCCAGGGAACTCTAAACCTGTTAAACGGATGTCGATCCCCAGTAAAAAAAAATAAAATGGTTAATTTGAGACTCAAAGAATACAAAGCTACAAATAGAATCAGTCCCAATTGGTTTGGTTTCATTGATGGTAGGTTTTTTCAAACTAATTTATGGTCTTTTTTTGCAGGATTACAGGTCTGGTAGATAAAGGTAACTGTTGGTACAGTATACTTGGCTTTCGCCAAGGCATTTGTCTAAGTACCACACGACATTTTGATTAAAAACTTGCATTGTATGGAACTAACAGGATACAGATTTGATGGAATAACACCTGGCTCACTGACAAAGCTCAGAATGTAGTTGTTAATGGGGGAGATATCGACAAGCAAGGGTCTTTCTAGTGTGGTTCCCCAGGGATCAGATCTTCGTCCAACACAATTTACTATTTGTACCAGTCATCTAAACAATGATATAAAATGTTTGCTGGTAAAGTCTTCAGACGACACAAAGACTGGTGGGATAGTAAATAATGAGGAGGGCAGGTTATTGCTGCAGTGTGGTCTGAATCATCTGGTTAAATGGTCACAAGCCAACAAAATATATTTTAATGCAGCCAAATGCAGGTAATGCACCTGGGAACCAAGAACACAGGTTATATCGACAGGATGGGAGACTGTTTTGGAAAGCAGTGACGTAGAGAAGGACTTTGGAGAGGTTACTGCAAACATTCACCTCAACATGAGCTCTCAGTGCAATGCTGTTGCAAAAAGGGCTAATGTATGAAAAGGGGAATATCAAAGAAAAATAATCTTGCTTGTGGACAGACCATTGGTAGGACCACTACTAGAATACTGTGTTCAGTTCTGGTGCCCACACTGCAGGAAGGATTGGAAGTTCTGGAGTAAGGGCAAAGGAGGGCCATCAAATGATCAAAGAGTGGGAAGCAAGATTTTCTCTGTGAGGTTCAAGGAGCTCCATTTATTCATCTTATTAAAGAGAAGGTTGAGAAATGACATGATCACTGTGTCTAGGCACTAACACATCATGGAACAGAGATCTGAGAGCTGGGTGTTTTCAGCCTTGCTGATAAAGACTTAACCAGAGTCAATGGCTGGAAATGGAAGCTTGACACATTCAGCCTTGAAATGAGATGAAATTTCCTAGCAATAATTAAACATTGAAACAGGTTAGCAGGAAAGGCTGTGGGTTCACCGCCACTTTAGTTTTTAAAATTAAATAGTTTTGTGAAAGAGAGGCTTGAATCCAGCTTCACAGAGAAATTTTACAACCTGGGTGGATAAGATTGGGTTGGATGGTCATGATGGTCTCTGGTGCATGGTGGTCTGTGAATTTATGAATCCTCCTTTTCATCCTCTTTCTTCGTGGACCATGGAGAGAACAGGGAGCTCTACATTGCCCCCGACAAGCTCAGAACTGTTGCAACTCTGCACTACCAGGACTATATTCAAATCTCATTCTTCAGAGCTTCTGGAAGGCACCTGCAGGGGTCAGGAAGGAATTCATCTCCTCAATGCACAATTGGCCAGATGTCTTCTGGTTTTTTTTGTTTGTTTTCTTCTGCCTTCCTCTGAGGCGTCAGCAATTGGCCACAGCTAGAGAAAGGACAGCAGGTGGTGTAGATCAGTGCTCTGAAGTGGTTCAGAGAATCTTCCATCGAGATGCCTGGCTGGTGGCTCTTCTCACCTGCTCAGAGTCACAGCATTTGAGTAGCGAAGGAATTTTCCCTAGGTCAGGTTGGCAGCCATTGGATTTTTTTTTCTTCTTTCTCTGAAGTGTAGTTTGCCTGCTGGGATCCTAGGAATACATCTCACCTGACTGAATTTACCTTGACTGAATTTACCTTGCTTTCTTGCCTGCTATTTATACCTGCCTCTGGAGATTTCCACAACATTCATCTGATGAAGTGGGTCTTAGCCCATGAAAGCTCATGATCACTAAAATCTGTTAGTTTATAAGGTGCTACAAGACTCTTTGTCGCTTTTGCAGATCCAGACTAACACGGCTACTCCTCTGATACTAGACATCTCGTCTAATTAATTCCCTGCCATTGCAGTGGCCTCAGGTGTTGGGGGCACCTCAATCTCTCCTGTTCTCTGCCTGTGACTCACAACAGTTTAGTTTCCTGAGGACTGAAATGCTTTGGTTACTGGGCTCAATGTAGAAGTACCTGCAAAGTTTTGTGGGGGATTAATGCGTTATCAGTAACTCACCGAAGTTTAAAAAGGGGGGGCATAACTGTAACCATGGCAATGATGCTCTCACTCGACACATTGGGTGGTAATAAATTGAATGCATTTTCAAGCTTTTGTATCACAATCCCTATAGGAGAGACCCTGTGGATCGCTGCCAGTACATCACTATCATATGATTCAATATCAAAAGGCCTCCTTGAGTCTATCACTTTTTTCACAACAAAGCACCATGAGGAAACCACATGATACACTGGGGTTCCACTGTTTGCTACCTATACACAAACATGCCTGGCCCAGCTACATACACACTGCTGCTCTGACTGGGTTCTGGTGGCTTCTAAAGCATGCTCACTGTGAGTGTCACTGAAGGGCTCACAAACAACCCTAGTCCTACCCTACACAGAATGCTCCCCAAAACCTACCTGGGGGTCCCCACTGGGTTTTCGGAGACTCATATGACCTGGCTCCATTTGATGCATGGGCGTCACAGGGGCGTGATATCCATTTGCTGTAAGGAACACAGAGAGGAGGTTAGAAGGGCTGCTTTAGGCAGCAAATACTTAAATACAGACTTTCAATGGTTCTTGGTCCCTTTATTTATCATAAAGATAAACTCACAGAACCAGATATCACAGATATCACAGAATCAGATATCAGGAATGGCAATACTCAAAAACCTGTAGGACAGCACTTCAACCTCACCGGACACACCATAAAAGATTTAAAGGTCAGCATTTTGCAGCAAAAAAACTTCAAGTCCAGACTGCAAAGAGAGACTGCAGAGTTGCAATTCATTTGCAAATTTGACACAATCAGTTTGGGGCTGAATAGAGATTTTGAATGGCTAGCTAACTACAAAAGCAGCTTCTCTTCTCTCGCTATTCATACCTCCAGTTCAGCTGCTAGAGGAACACCTCACCCTCCCTGATTAGAGATAACAAGCTGGTTCAGCCTCATTGGACTAACCTTGTTATCTCCCACCTGGTTCTTGCCTACCTATTTATACCTGCCCCTGGATACTTCCTCTGCATGCATCCGACAAAGTGGGTATTAACCCACGAAAGTTTATGCTCTAAAAATTTTAGTTAGTCTTTAAGGTGCCACAGGACTCTTTGTCACTTCTGCAATTCCAGACTAACACGGCTACCCCTCTGATTCTTCACAGAACCATGTAACAAGATACTTGCCTTCCTTATGTGCAGTCTAACCCCAGAAGTGCCTGAACTGAACAGACCTCTGAACAGGCCTGGGCGTGACTTGATAGTGTTGGATGGGGCAGTGTCAACCCAGAACCCAGTAGTGTGCTTAGCCTCTAGGCCCAGGTCTCCTCTCATTGCTCTGGGACAGACTGAAGTCAGCAGAGTTAGATAGCTGTAGAAAGAGCCTAAGGGAGATGCCATAGAACTTGAATCAATTTCCAACAGCCCACTTAGTCCCCTCTTGTGGCAGATACCAGTTCCCCTTCTGTTCCTCAAACCAGCACCCTGAAAACCAGAAGTAAAGGACAACAATCCAACGCTGATTATATTTAAAAACTGCATGATTTGAAAGCCCATCCCCTGATTTTCTCTGGCCTGACTTCTGGGTGCTTGGGGCTGGATACTGCATCTGCTCCTTGAAAAGCCGACATTAAGTGTAAAGCAGAAGCCAGTCCTGACAACAAATAATGAGTGCAAAAGACTTCTGAACCCTCAGTTTTCAGGGGCTCATACATCTTTCCAGAGCATTTAGCTTGGGTCCATGCCCAAATCCGAATGTCTCCCTAAAGGACGGATATCCACAGCTCCCCGTTGCATAGAGCCTGAGAAATGGGGATAGAAGACACCGATCCTGTCTTGAGGGAGGGAGGGATCCATGTACATAGCCCTCAGCATCTGTTCCTAGCTCCATCAACTCTGGGATGATTGCTCCAGAAGGTGTTTGTGGAAACAGCCATTTCTACTACTAATGGCTGTTCCCCTGGGCTGTGACCCACTGGAGGGCTCCTGGGGGACTGAATGCCAATCAGGCAGCTGTAGGGCTACTAGAGTTCTGCCACTACCCTTTCTGGCTGATGGTATGAGCTGTCACAGAACTCAAAGTGGCACCTACACTGGGGCTGCCTAATGCCCTGGGGGTGAGGGAGGGGGGTTGGGAAAGAGAAACCTGCAGTTCTGTGTTGCTGTGCTGTTAGAAATGAGTCACTGTTTATATTCTGGGAGCACGTAGAGTGAGATCAGGACTTCCTTGTGCTGGGCACAGGACACATGAGGAAGCAGACTGCCCCTACCCCAGAGAGAGGGCAATCTGAATAGACCACACAGCCAAATGGAAAGAGACAACATCCTCGCTGGAAAACATACACACCACACCTCAAGGATCTCCGCCTTTGTGTGCACTCTCCACAAATAGCCCCTGTCCATGTAGTTCAGCACAGCCCATGTGCCAGGCTCTATCCCAAATAGGCTCCAGGCTCAGTCCAAAATGATTTGGAGGAAGGGGTAAAGAGTGAGGTGGCAAAGTTTGCAGATGATACTAAACTGCTCAAAATAGTTAAGACCCAAGCAGACTGTGAAGATCTTCAAAAAGATCTCATGAAACTAAATGATTGGGCAACAAAATGGCAAATGAAATTTCATGTGCATAAATGTAAAGTAATGCACTTTGGAAAAAATAACCCCAACTATACATACAATATGATGGGGGCTAATTTAGCTACAACTAATCAGGAAACAGATCTTGGAGTCATCGTGGATAGTTCTCTGAAGACGTCCATGCAGTGTGCAGCGGCAGTCAAAAAAGCAAACAGGATGTTAGGAATAATTAAAAAAGGGATAGAGAATAAGTCGGAGAATATCTTATTGCCCTTATACAAATACATGGTGCGCCCACATCTTGAATACTGTGTACAAATGTGGTCTCCTCATCTCAAAAAGGATATACTGGCATTAGAAAAGGTTCAGAGAAGGGCAACTAAAATGATTAGGGGTTTGGAACAGGTCCCATATGAGGAGAGATTAAAGAGGCTAGGACTTTTTAGCTTGGAAAAGAGGAGACTAAGGGGGGATATGATAGAGGTATATAAAATTATGAGTGGTATGGAGGAAGTGAATAAAGAAAAGTTATTTACTTGTTCCTATAATAGAAGAACTAGGTGCCACCCAATGAAATTAGTAGGCAGCAGGTTTAAAACAAATAAAAGGAAGTTCTTCTTCACACAGAGCACACTCCACCTGTGGAACTCCTTGCCTGAGGAGGCTGTGAAGGCTAGGACTGTAACAGGGTTTACAAGAGAACTGGATAAATTCATGGAGGTTAAGTGCATTAATGGCTATTAGCCAGGATGAGTAAGGAATGGTGTCCCTAGCCTCTGTTTGTCAGAGGGGAGTGATGGATGGCAGGAGAGAGATCATTTGATCTTTACCTGTTAGGTTCACTCACTCCGGGGCATCTGGCATTGGCCACTGTCAGTAGACAGGATACTGGGGTAGATGGACCTCTGGTCTGACTCAGTACGGCCTTTCTCATGTTCTTATGTTCAAGAGAGAAAAAGCCAAACAGATTTGATATCTACAGGCCCGTGCCCCAGCTGTTCACCCTCTCCCAGAGAGAGGGTGCTTCTGGGGACCCACATGGCTATGCCCTGCCCTTGAACTTGTGGGGCAGTTCCCAAATTCAGGAGATTGCCTTCCCTAAATGAGCTATGGGGAAGCCCAAAATCTCAATCTGTCACCAATCTGGGGTAAAAAACAGCTATGAAAGTGTGATCCACAAACAGCCTGTGACTAAGGGGCAGATTTGCACTGTGCTGAGAGACAGGTGCACGTGAGTTTAAGACTCACCTCTGTCACTCATTGCTGTTACTATTTCTGCACGCCCCACCACACTGGGTAAAGTTTCACGTCCCCGCATCTGAGGCAAGTATTATTCTCATTTTCCAGATAAGGTCACTTCTGGCAAAGTTGGGAGTGGAACCCAAATATGGCAGAGCCAAATCACAGCACTCAGCCATGCTTCCTTTCAGAAAGTGCCCCAAGTTCGTGCTGTCACACGCCTCTAAAAGCTGGTCCATGCAGAGAACAGCCTGCGAATGTTATGAGTTCCTTCTTCAGCTCAAGTGCGCAAGGTCTATGGTGAAGGTCCTCTTGGGTTCGGACCACGATGAATCCCTTACCAGAAAAATCTGTATGTAATTACAGGCTATCACAGTGGAGTAAGAATTAAGGTAACATTAATATTGGCATTTCCTAACCTCTTGAGTACTTGACTTTACAACCTTAGCATTCACTGTACATAAAGGGGGTTCTATGGATTCTATCTACCTAGGGATCGAAGTTTTCTTAAGGAAGCACTGACTGGGGTCTGACTGCTAAAGGGTATTGCTAACGCACTACATACTTTTCACTGGTAAGGGACCAGCCTGCATCCACCCCAGCTCAGAAGGAATTTAACACTGTCCCAATCAGCTGATTAAATAATTTCTATACAATTTTTGCACAGTACCTAGGAGTTCCTAATTTTTCTTTATTAAAAGCTAGCAACCTGATCTGAAGTCCTGCTGCCAGCAGCTTCCTACTCCCCAGTGGGAGTGGGATCCTCGTGGCCCATCTCTGCAGTGGTAACAGATCTCAATATTTTGAGGCAAAAATAAATATTAATACAATTATTCTGATTCTGAGTAATTACAAACTTGCCTGTGCTTGTACTATTTTTAGAAGATACAATTATTTTCATACACATGATACTTGGAACACATGGATAGCTTACATGCTCATGTTTTTGGCTGCTTATTTAAAAAAATGAAATGAAATGTTTGAGCTAATTGCAACAAGCCTTTGGAAATCTTTGCTTTCATCTTCTTAGCCACAAAACCACATTAATTACCTCTAAGTGTGTTTACACAAACTCCAGGAAGCAATTTTATAACTTTAAATTTGGTTTTAAACATTCTACATCATTTTCTTTACACTATAATCTGAAAGAGGTACTTACATGATAGTTATTGGATTTGTGCCTTTCATAGGAATCTTCCATTGCAAATTGTAAATGTTCTATTAATAGAGCCCTGCAAATCCGCAGGTATCCATTTTATATCTGTGGATATCCACAGACCATTTCTGTAGATAACTGAGCGGATGCAGATACCAATTTTGTATCCATGCAGGGCTCTGACAATAAGAGCTGGATGGGCAGCTGTGAGGAACAGATCCTCCACCTTCCTTGGACAGAAGACCGGGGGGCAGGGACACATGCCAGAGGCTGCTTGGACTCCCCACCCAGGACAGGTTGAGGGTCCACCATGGCTCCACACAGCTACCACTGTGGCTGTCCCCAGCCCGGCTATGGCTGGGGAGCAGAGCAGCTCGGAGACGCAGCCTGGCCCCAGTAAGAGCCGGGCGAACAGCTGTGGGGAACTGCGGCAGACACTCCACCTGCCCTGGGTGGGAGGCTTGAGCAGCCCCTGGGCAAGTTCCACAGTCCTCCCCATTCCCCCTGACCCGGCCAGTGTGGAGCCCAGCCAGGGAGCCATGGGGAGCCGCAGCAGACCAAGGGCAGGTGGAGGGCCTGTAACTCTGGGTCGGCTCCCCACAGCTGCCCACACAGCTTTCCCTGACCAGGCTCCAGCAGGGAGATGCCTCGAAGCCTCAGCCTGGCCCCCAGTGTAGATCCCTCCAAATCTGCGGATGCCAATTTCCTCAGGTAATTTTTGCGGTTAGTGGATTAGATGAGGATACACACTTGTATAGGGCTCTACCTATAAATGGTAGGCTGCAAATCTAGGAAAATCTAGGTCAAAAGACAAACAACTAACAAAGAGATCGTTCTCTGAAAATAAGACACCTCTCCTTATGAAAAACACAAGGCTGCCATACACGTGTACTTTATCTCAAGAAAACCAAGTTTGTAAAATATATAATTTATAAAGAGATAAGGTTTATTCAGGATGTTGCAAGGATGAGTGATGCTTAAGATGTGCTATCAGAATCATAAACAAAGGCATAAAAGTACCCAGTTTACCCTTCCTCTTTGCAAAGAGAAAAACTGCTCGTTTTAAACTCACAAAAAGAATTCTAGAAATATCCTCACTGAAACTGATTTCTTTTATATGTTTTCTAAAGCCTTCATTCTTCAAAATTAAAGAACATTTATGGCTGGAAAATGTTTTACAGAAGACTGATTATTTTCAACTAATTTATTCCTCTTGAAGGTGAACCTTTGAGTTGTCTTTCAAATGCTTAAGATAATATAAGCTTTGTTTGAGATGTTCATTTGCAAATGTTTTGTATCTAAATTCAATCACTCCATACAATAACTGCCTGAGACCTGTTATATGCATAGTGACATGTTTTCTGTACAAATATGCAATCAAATGACCTTGCTGGAACTGAGAACTAATATAATAAGCCACTTGAGTATAAAATTATTTATATTCATTGGGAAATTACTTATCTGGCAAGCCTTAAGCAACTCCTTATCAAATTCAGGAAGACAAGTAGAACTTCTCCAAGGACTGTTAAGAAGAAAAGACAGTGTTTTATTTGATCATCATTTAAGTTTAAAGACTCTCTTTAAGAACAATTTGTTTTAAAAAATGATGTTAAGGTCTGAAATATAGGAAATAACAGTGTTTGTATTCATTTGAAAAAGAATTTAAACTCCTATTAAAAGCTGATGGAACTAATGGGATATCTCAGAAAATGGACCGAATAAAAGAGCTAAAACTCTCTAACTTTAAAGATGTTCTGAGATATCAAAGACAAAAGCAATGCAATTGTAAAATAGAAGAGTTACTGCCCTGCTGCACATGCATATCTGAGAGTGGAAAAATACTATCAAGATCAGCCCATGAGCGTGTTGAGCCAAGGAAAGATGATAGTGGCTGATATGAGAGTCCAGCCAAGCCCTTGAAAGAGATGTGCTGTCCACCTCCAGTCAGATCATGGAGAGGAATATAATTCCCTCTGATACTTACACTCTTATGCATCCATACTTACACTCTCTCGTGCTCTAATGTTCATTCTCACACAAACTCAGCCTGTTAATGTATTCTCATCAAACCTCCAAGCCAACGCCTCAAGAAGCAAACAAAGAGCACCAAGACAACCAAGAAGAACAAAGACGATTACAATATAGGACCAAGAAGTAACTTTCAATACAGCATGGCTTCTGCACACTGTGATATCTCAGAGACCTAGGCACTATTGGTGAAATAGAGTTTGCTAAAGCACTGCCAAGGATTTAGATTTAAATTGCTCTTGCAATAATTCTAATGGGAGATGGAAATACTATGATAATTTAAGGCAGTGGTCTGCAAAGTGGGGTGCGCACACACCAGGGGGTGCGCAAGATGATTCATTGGGGGGTGTGCCGGAGTAAAAAAACAAACAAAAAACGGGCAGAGCCCCTTACAGTGTGCCGCCCCAGGCACGTGCTTCCTACACTGGTGCCTGGAGCAGGCCCTGCAAGGTATCCTGAGGGAAGAGTGGGAGTTGCGTATGTTTTATAATATACATAATATATTAGTACAGCAGTACATGTATATAATTGATACATAAATAAATATACATATATTGGGGGTGCGTGCTCAAAAATTTTTTACTGATAAGGGTGCGTGATCAAAAAAGTTTGGAGACTACTGATTTAAGGTACTTAACAGCTTTTCCTGTTAAACATCAGATTGTTCAGACTGCATACACTGGGAAAAGACAGCAGCTAACTGTGGTAACAGAGAACCTTAGTAGGATTTAATTGAAATTTAAAATTTTTAATATTTATTAATTTGCCTGTCTCTACACTGCTCCTTGAATTGGTTCTTTTACTAATTTTTTTCAGTTTCATAGGACTTAGTTCAGATCACTCACCTCTGCCTATTTATCCACTGTTTAGATCAGAGGTAGGCAACCTCTGGCATGCGTGCCAAAGGTGGCACGTGAGCTGATTTTCAGTGGCACTCACACTGCCTGGGTCCTGGCCACCAGTCTGGGGAGCTCTGCATTTTAATTTAATTTTAAACGAAGCTTCTTAACCACTTAAAAAACCTTATTTACATACAATAGTTTAGTTACATATGTAAGCAGTGTCAGGAATGAGATATATTCTGACATCTGGTGGCGAACTATGGGAATTGCAGTGAGTCTTGGAAAATAATTTTGGGGCTGATCAATTTGCATAGACACACCCACTGCACCTAGCCTGAGCCCACAGCAGCCCACATGGCCACTTCGGCTGACGAGGGAGCCCCAGTTTCTATGTTATTGGGGCAGGAATGATAAAGTGATGTTACTGTGATTATGTGAATGAAGGACTATGGACATGTACTTGGCCCTTGTTATGATGGAGGGACTCGCCATCATCTAGGTAGCACTCACTGGGCAAGGGCCATGCGTTTCAGAACTCTGTGAGATTGAGAGAGATGGTGGATAAGCACCTATACTTTTTGGTGAGGGTTCTGTCTGAGGGCCTTCCAGGCTTATTATACCCTGCTTTTCCCCACTGTGGAATAGCAGTAGTGAATTTTGCTTCCATTAGGAGCCTGGTTTTAGGCTGCTGAGCTGACAATTGCTTTGGGCTCACTAGTGCACCTGCACTAAGGCTCCCCTACTGTATGCTGAAATCACCTAAAAGCTAAAGAAATCACTGAGCACTATGTTAAGTAGGGGGGCCTGAAAAAAGTGCAGAGTGGCTGGTGCAGCAGAGTAGTCTGTGTGTTGGCTAGCAGGACGGCTAGCGGTGTTGTTGGTGCTGCGGGTAGAGTGACCGGTGCAGCAGAGCCGTCTGTCAACTAGTGGCAGCGTTGGTGCTGTGGGCAGAGTGACCGGCGCGGCAGAGCTGTCTGTGTGTCAACTAGCAGAGGTGTTGGTGCTGTGGGCAGAGTGACTGGCGTGGCAGAGCTGTCTGTGTGTCAACTAGCGGAGGCGTTGGTGCTGCGGGCAGAGTGACTGGCGCGGCAGAGCTGTCTGTGTGTCAGCTAGCAGAGCAGCTAGCGGATCAACAGGCAGAGCGGTTCATGGGACAGCCAGCGGAGCGGAGCAGAGCCGATTGCGGTGAGAGCTGCAGCGGAACCTCACGGAGAGGCGGCGCAGTCGGCCTCGGACCACGTAAGGTGCTCCGTGCCCTACCCTCCATTTCCACCCAGGCTGGAGGTAAGACTCTGCCAATTGACTTTTGAACTCTGCACGGACCAAGGACAGAGACTCTTGGGCTGTTGAACTTTTGGGACTATTGAGTGACTTTTTGGGGTTGTGGAACTCAAGAGCCAAAGGGAAGGCCACGGCCTATTTGCTGGGAACGGGGCTTCTGGTTCATGGTTTGGTTTATTAACCTTGTTTGTGGTGTTTCCCCAATATATGCCACATTGTTTCTCCCTGTTATTAAAAGGCTTTGGTACACTCAGACTCTGTGCTTGCGAGAGGGGAAGTATTGTCTCTTCCAGACGCCCAGAGGGGTGGTATATGGTTGTCCCAGGTCACTGGGTGGGGGCTCGAGCCGGTTTTTGTATTGTGCTATTGGAATGGAACCCCTGGATACTGAACCCGGCCCTTGTTGCTGCCAACTCTGATGGACAGAAGGGTTACACATATTATAGACTTATAGAGACCTTCTAAAAACGTTAAAATGTATTACTGGCACGTGAAACCTTAAATTAGAATGAATAAATGAAGACTCGTCACAACACTTCTGAAAGGTTGCCAACCCCTGGTTTAGATTAACCATGATGGGGGAAGGATAGCTCGGTGGTTTGAGCATTGGCCTGCAAAACTCAGGGCTATGAGCTCAATCTTTGAGGGGCCATTTAGGGACAAGGGACAAAAATAGGGATTGGTCCTGCATTGAGCAGGGGGTTGGACTAGATTCTGTGATAAACCAAGCAGGATTCACTGACCTTTAGACAAAGGCCCTGTGCCCATCTCTGAGTCAGGAGTTATTGCTGAGTTGGGGAATAATGCACTCTGTTCCTAACTTACTCAGAGGAGAGCATCCCACGGACAAGACTCACTCTTCAAGATATAATCTCAGAGGACAGCTTTCCAAAAGAGACACAAGAATGTGTAACTGAAGGAACCATTGTTTTCTGATTGCTTGTATTCTGTCTGGGTTGAGGTTTGTTTATCTTTTTCTTTTTTTCCATTCCTTACTTAAAGGAGGTTGGCAGTTAATCCTTGGGAGTATATTGCTTGTCTTTCATCATGCAGTGCCTCCTCTAAAGCTTGCGAAGAACCCCATGTACCTACAGTAAAGGGCATCACATCCTTGAGTGGATGTTGAGATAGCCAATCAGATTTGGCCCCTACTATTTCTTGTTTATCTGAACTCTACATTTGTAATATTTTAGGGAATAAAATTACTTGGTGCTCAAGACATTACAACACCCCTTTTTCCCCAGCCCCATCGTCCCACTGGAATTCTGCTGCTGGCTACTTTCTACCCACCCCTCCCGGGAGTAGGACGCTTGTGGCCAGTCCCTGCCCCAAAGCTGGTTCCCCAGCTACTCCTCTCCTTCTGCTCTCTCTCCCAGTCATGGGCTGCACTCTCGGAAGAGTGAATCCTGGTATAAGGTAGGGGAGGTGCTAGGCCTGAGCCCCTCCCCTGTGTATAGGAGACAAATTGAGTCACCTACATTCCCACAAAGAACGCAGGATTTGAAACCTTTGCAGACTAGCCCCGCTTGCACTGAGCCTAAGGGTGGGATGGTCTGGGTGGGTGGTGTGGCTCTAGGAGAACCGGGGATCCCCTGCCTGTGCTGGTGAGTGCCAGGGATGTCTCCCCTCCCTTCTGCTAATGGGACTGCAACACCTAGCAAGCAGCTGGTCAGGTCAGCATGGACTGCATACAATGCAATGCTGGCAGATCTGGGGCTTACAGCCAAGAGCTTAGCCAGTTGGTCCCCAGCCTGTAGCAGTGCACGGGATTCTTCCGTCCTAAGTGCAGGACTCTGCACTTGTCTTGTTGAACCTCATCAGATTTCTTTTGGCCCAATTCTTCAATGTGTCTAGGTCCCTCTGGACCCTATCCCTACCCTCCAGCGATTCTACCTCTCACCCCCAGGTTAGTGTCATACATGAACTTACTGAGGGTGCAATCCATCCCATCATCCAGATCATTAAAGAAGATGTTGAACAAAACCAGCCCCAGGACTGACCCTTGGGGCACTCCTCTTGATACTGCCTGACAACTAGACATGGAGCCATTGACCACTACCCGTTGAGCCCGACGATCTAGCCAGCTTTCTATCTGCCTTATAGTGGCTTTGTGGCATACTGCCGGTTCTGTTCTGGTAACAAGCAATAACCACAGACTACAAGGAAGGTGAGTATCTCTCTGGGCAGCAGGTGTCTCTGGAGTCTCACTTTCCTCCCATCTGTGGCCTGTACTGATGTTTCTATGTCACTCAACACAGCTCCCCTGACTGTGAGATCCAGCACATCCAACCTGCAGCCCCAAACTCGCCTCTCCAGCGACGCCCCACACTGTCCCCAGGGGCTGTCAGTTTTCTTCACTGTGAAGGGCTGGGAGCCAGGCCCAGAGGAGAGGTACTTCTCTCTTCCCCTCCCCTGTGCACGCTGCTCTGCTCTCCTCTCCTCTCCTGTGCAACTTTCCCTTTGACACGCCCCCCTCCTTCCCTCCCCCATACAGCACTCCCTTCCCTTTGACACTCCCCCTCCTCCCCTCCCCCATACAGCACTCCCTT
>ML677373.1:3247522-3362561 GCA_007922305.1 Dermatemys mawii
CAATGCTCCCTTTCCCTCCCCTACACAGCACTCTCTTCCCCTCCCCCATGCAGCAGCCTGTCCCAGGCTTCCCCAAGGAAGGCTCTCCCCAAGACTTCGCTCTCACGCTGCTGCACAGTTCCCTGGCGGGCTGGCATGGTCGCCAGGCTAAAGGCTTTCCTCATGCAGGTGTAAAGGCCGACAGAGCTCAATTTGCGGCGGCTGGGATCAAACCTGGGCCCTCTGGAGCTGACTGTATGAGCTTCTACTACATGAGCCAAGAGCACGTCTCTTAGCCAAGGCTGTAGCAAGTTCACCAATCGCTAGCTGGTCTAGGTGCCACTAGAGGAAGACAGAGCGCCACACCAGCAGGCCTGGGTTACTCAGGGTGCATCTTGTGTGGGGATTGCACCTACTCAGCCTCTCTCTTGCACCCATTGTGGCATCCACTCGCTCCCTCCCTCCACGGGGGTCTGCCCTGCATCTGGGCAGCAGCTGTAGCTGAGCAGAGCCACGTCAGCTGTAGCTCGGGGCTGGGAAGGTGCTCATGGTGAGAGAGGCACCAGCCACTGCCTCAGAGCCCGCCAGTCATGCCTGAGCTAGGAAGGGCCTGTCAGGCCAGAGCACAGGGGACGCTGAGCTCCTTTCCCAGCCAGAAATGCCTCACCCTCCCGGCTGCCGGGGCAAACCTCCAGGGCAGGCCCAGCCGAGGGAACAGTACCTGCAGGCACGGCACTCTTCTGGCTCCCGGGGGTCCCAGGCACGCTGCTCGGCCGCTCCCACGTGGTTTCTGTTCAAAGAGAACAGCACAGTGAGTGCACCAGGGCCCAACGTGCACGGCACAGTGGCACGTGCCACAGTCACAGAACGAATGGGTCACCTACCACCCTGCCTTGGCCCCACATAGCCAGCTCCCTGTCTGGCCAGCACAGTGCCACCCACGGCCCGATGCGTCCCCCTACCCTTCCACATAGATCCCACCCCACCTTCCATTTGGGCAGCTCTCCTCCCCGGCTAACCTGCCTCCCACATCCTGCCCGCTCCATTAGCCCTCTTTCCCTGCATCACAGAGCAGTGAGAAAGAACACATTTGCATGAAAACAAGCCTTGGCTAATGTGCTGCTCTCACCAAAGTGTGCCTGGCTTAAGCAAAGTATTTAATTAGCCTCTGCAGACTTCTTTTCCTCACCTGCAGATTACAGCGATCTCAGACCAAGCAACCCTGGACATGCTCAATTGAGACGTAATGATATTGACTTGGTGTGCAGCAGAACGTATTCAGAAGAGCATGGAATGGATTTATATGTAACATTTTCTGGAAATGTTGTTTAGTGACATTTTTGGCTCACTTTGCATGCTTAAACAGTGACATCTAGTGACTTTTCAGCGTTTGTCTGGTGACTTCCTGCTATGTGGAGTTGGCAACACTGAATTACTGTACGGAGAGGCGCCCTGGACAGGGTCTCTGTCCTGCCCCTCTCTGACAGTGACTGCAAGGAGCCAGGATTGTGACTGGTGGCAGTGGCTTCACGGCAGCCATGATCGCTTGTCCTCATGAGTGTCTGCTAGGTGAACAGCTCATTATGGGATTCAGCAAACTGACTGCTGAGTGTCTGTGCAGGAGGAGCCTGGGGAGATGGCAACAAAACCCTAGGCAGGAGATGTGGCCGTGGCACAAAGGCCTTTTGCCAGCAGCTCCCTCTGAGGACGGTGGGTCACATGAACAATGCAGTGAGGCTGTGCAGCCATTGCGGGGAGGAGGTGGAATCCCCAGGCCCAAGAGCCCCTCCAGACAGCATAGAGATAGGTGCAGAAATGAACCAAGAGAATCAGTGGCTGCCACCCAGAGTCATAGACCAGGAGCGCGTTGCTGGTACAACCGTTCTGCTATACTCCACTGGCAAAGCACTTCTAGAGTGGACACAGTGTGGCTGGCAAAGCTGTGCTCTGCACTGGGGTACTTCACTCCAGCCCCCCTGAGTGAAATACACGGTATGGATCAGTGTTGTTTGCAAAACAGCATCTACACTAGTGGCTTTTGCTGGCACAGCTCTGTCGGTTACAAACCACAGCCCTGACCATCAGGGCTATGCCAGCAAAAGGTAGCAGTGTAGACCTGGCCTCACATCAGCAACCCCAAAAGGTGGCCCTGCCCAGAGGCAAACAATGTCCCAGCAAGCAGAGCAGGTTACAATTCGTACTATGATACAGTATCAGCCTCAAAGTCAAAGCTAATGCATGTCAGTCACTTTGCGGCACTGGGTTATGGGATGCATGGCTCTGCTGCTGCCTCTTCAGCTTCAGCTCCAAGGAAAAACACAGAGTGGGGGAACAATAACTAGCTCAGGAAGGAAAGTGTGTGCAGGAAGATAACCTGTGACTCAGAGCACACAAAGGTGAGCCGTACCTTCCTGGCCTTGGTGATTCCTGGATACCTCCACCAGCAATCATTTCTGGGATTGCTGGGGAGGGGCCTAAAGCTGAAAGGAAGCACATATGCACTAAGCACCTCCAGGGTAATTTCTGTTTTTCCAGTTCTTCTATGACTTGTCTTAGTGATTTCTTTGCTTCCTGGGGTACTGGATAATGTGTACAGGCACGTCTCTTTCTAGTGTAACTGAAGTTTGTACCTTTCCTGTATCTAAAGAGTCTGCAGTCCACACACTCTGTATTTCAGTCCACCAGGTTTCCCAGACTTTCGGTGCAGGAGATGGCTTTTTCAGTATTATTGTTTTTAGAGTTTGAATTAGCAAATCCCATGGGGAACAGATTAACATTGTCCTTCCCCTCTTTCACAGTTAGGGCTTGTCGGATACACATGTTTGGGAAACCTATGTTTATTCCCAGTTGCTTTATTATTTTAGCTTCAATCAAATTTTTCTCTCCCTGCAATAGCACACTTCTCCTGAATGACATGTGCACCAAACTGGAGAGAAAGTGTTTTAACAGTATGTGTTTGCTTATTTCCTGATATTTCCTGTATTTGTACAGTGTCTGTAACTGGGTATGCACTAAATATGTCTTTTACATATGTGGATTCCTACCCCCATTAGAATCCAACAGAAAATCTGCAAGGCCATCCCTGACTCGGATGCTTAAGTGGGGGTGCCCGCACACATCTATTGTCATGGGTTGCTGAAACATGCATTTTGAGTCTCAGCGAGGGCTGTCCTATGTCACCTGATCACTAACCGCAGGATCATTCGATCCAGAAGCCAGAATAGTCACTTCCACAACCTTTGTTACAGTCTTTTTGTCTCCTTCCTTAGAAACTCTACTAACCATACATGCCTGCAATTGTGCTTGTAACTATCTTTTTCTCTCCTTTAAGATCCTGATTCTCCTGCTTCAGTACTCCAGGTGACACTCATTCACCCTCTCTGTTCACTCCTCTTGCCTCTATTCATTCCATGGCCATTCTTGGAGGCAGCGCTTGTAACACAATCTGCTTTAACTCAAGATGCATCTTTCCTGCTGTTTACATACTGTACGTTTGAATATGTCAGCCAGCTTGGCAGGAGCCTCTATGACATTCTTGTAATTCCTTTTAATGTGGCTAACCCACAAGATAGTTTAAACTGTTTTTGAACCATTTGAGTAACATCATTGTCAAAACCAGTAGTGTGACTATTTAATATCCTAGCAAAGTTTGCACTAGCATTGGCTGCTGTACAATGGTAATCCCCACTGCTTTTAGCAATTGTGTACATTTGTATAACCATGCCAAAAACATGGTAACATTTTCAGAAAGCTCAAGGTGGGTGAGGTGTATAGCGTATTAGTGTGCAATATTATTCCTTCTCTCACAATCGCTGTGGAGCCATGACTGTTTCAGATTGTTTTCTAATTTCTGAGTGGCCTGTTCTATTTCTCTTATTAATTTCAATCTGCTTTCAGTTATTCATGGTGTGGTTTCAAGGGTGAATTGAGGAATTGGTGAGGTTTCACCTCTTCTTTACCCAATGTTCCTGTTTTAACAGAATTTGACCTAGGTTTTGTTGAAGGTTTTTCCAAAACCTGGTCCTCTTCAGAAGGTGATGGTTGCGGTGCAGTAGCCCTGCCCACGGGCTACTGGATGATGGCCTCCGTGGGTCATTCCACATGTTTCTAAGGCAGCCTCCATTCCAATTATCCCATGCTCCATCTTTGAGTTTGGCTAGGGCCACCTGTTTCCATTTCTGTCCCCATCCTTCAAGAACTATAAAAACCCCTGAAGTCTGTTGCTGGGTAACAGGGGACAGCACTTTTCTTTTGTAGGTTTTCCACAGTTGTTTTCAACTTTTTATTCTACTGCTTTATTTGTTTGAGCATATCATGCCTCTAGACTGCCTGTTGCCCTACTAAAAGAGCTTGGGATTTCCAGCCTGGGATGCTTCTTCCAAAGCCTGGGTTACCTCTTCTACTTATCTGGTTATTTCCATTACTTGCCCGGCCAGTACTGTGGCATGTTGTTTAAGCCATTTTACTGCTATGGCCATTAACCGCAAGATTCTACATTTTTTGCAATAGAGATGGGAAATTCTTCAACCCATTCTGACTTAAGTCAAAGACCAAAGTCAAAAAGGTGCTAATTAGCCATTTGCTGATGGTGCTGCCCTCATAGCCCAAAATAAAGATCTACTACCAGAACTCAGGGACTGCCTTTCAAGTGCCTGTCAGACATTTGCCTATCAGCATCAAGAAAACGGTTGTATTAGGAGAGGGGGTTCCACAAGATCCTTCAATTACCTTAAATGCAAACCAGCTAGACGTAGTCCCAAAGTTCAGCTATTTAGATTCTACAGTGACCACTAACCTCTCACTGGGTGAAGAACTAAATGTTCGCATTGGAAAGGCTGCCACCACCTTTAGCAAACTAACTAAAAAAGCATGGAACAACTCAAAGCTGACCATCAAGACCAAAATGCTATTGTACCATGCTTGCATCCTCAGTACTCTCATGTATGGTGGGGAAACATGGATAACTTATGCTCATCAGGAGAAAACGCTAAACAGTTTCCACTTACATTGTTTACATCGCATACTCAACACCAAATGGCAAGATAAAATCGCTAACGCAGCAGTTCTTCAAAGGACAAATTTACCAAAGGTGACAGCCCTGCTCAAGCAAAGAAGACTGCGCTGGCTGGGCCATCTGAGTAGGTTGGAAGATGGACACACACCCAAGGACATGCTATGTGGGGAGCTATCAGAGGGAACAAGACAACAGGACGTCCCAAGCTTTGCCATAAAGACACATGCAAGCAAGATACGAAGGAATTTGGAATTGATCCTGACCACCTGCCCGTGGTGTGGGGGGCCCGAGAGCAGCACTCAGTCCATTATAGCCTGCCGGTATAACTGTAGAAATTGATCTAGGGAGCTAGGACCATGCTTTGTTAACAATAAACCCGATCAAGTGTCTTCGTACTCCCCAATTCATTATAGCGACTCAACCTTTTTCTTTCTGAGACCCCTTCAACATGCTATAAAAACTCCATGTTCCACCTGTGCCACAACAACTGTTTTTCTGCAAATAAAAAGCAGAGGCAGCGTCAGGGGTTAGCAAACAGGGCAGTTGCCTGGGGCCCCATGCCACAGGGGGCCCCCATGAAGCTACATTGCTCAGACTTCAGCTTCAAACC
The DNA here is from genome assembly GCA_007922305.1 of Dermatemys mawii. NCBI lineage: Eukaryota > Metazoa > Chordata > Testudines > Dermatemydidae > Dermatemys > Dermatemys mawii. The sequence continues at coordinate 3,253,126 of ML677373.1, forward strand.
TGAGTGATGGCGTTCAGGACCCTGGGCTTCAGACCCATCCAGGGGGGCTTTGGCTTTCCACCCTGAGCCCCAGTGAGTAATGCTGACCCTGCTTCGCAGACCCCCTGAAGCCTGCTCGTGGCCCCCCAGGAGGCTCCAGACCCCTGGTTAAAAACCACTAGGGTATAAGATTATCCATTTGGCAAACCTCATTTGGTAGATTTCAGCTTTAAAAACTAACCGGCAATTTTGGCAAATTAATCAAATTAAACCCCTTTCACACTGACAGATATAAGTGCACAGCTTCAGCTTGGGAGGTCTGGCTGGGAAAGTGCCCAGAATAACCTGAAGGGAATGCCATTTACCCAGCTAGATCTGAGCCAATGGCTTCAGGGAGAGTAAATCTCACAAACCAGATGATAAGGTCACTCTCCTACCCCCTCCTTTCTGGTGCCCACAATTCAAGAAGGATGCTGATAAATTACAGCGGGGTCAAAGAAGATGGGAATGATTAAAAGATTAGAAAACCTGCCTTAGAGTTATAGACTCGAGGAGATCGAAGTATTTAGCGTAAGAAAGTGAAGGTTAAGGAGTGACTTTATTACAATCTGTAGATATCTATATGGGGAAACAAATAGTTACTAATGGACTTTTCAATCTAGCAGAGGAAGGTCTAACATGAGCCAATGGCTGGAAGTTGAAGACAGAAATCAGGCACACATTTTTAACAGTGACTGGAGCAATTTGCCAAGTGTTGTGCTGTGTACTCCATCACTGGCAATTCTGGATGCTTTTTAAAAGAGCTGCTCTAGGGTTTTTTGGAGCAATCCCATTGCAGGAGGGCAGGCTAGATGATCACAGTGGTTCCTTCTGGCCTTAAAATTTATGAATTTCCCAGCAGGCCCTGCCCTTTCAGAGGCTAACTGCTCTGTCAATAGTATTCCCTTCCCTTCCCTCTCCACTTGTCCATTGGAGACCTTGCATGCCCACTGACTCTCTGAGGAAGGCATCAGGCTTTGGGCAGAGATAGGGATACTTATTCTTTGCGGTACAGTCTCTGCAAGTCCCTTACCATAACCGTTCTGAGATTTCTTTCTTTCTATAACTCGGTCTTGCTCAGCTTTGTCTTATGTGAGCTGAATGCCTCACCTGTGCCCCATGGACTGGGCATGTGCAGTGTGTGACTTGATCAAATTCATTTTCTCCGGGACAAGCAAAGGCACTTTTCCTTACTGATGGCTATTTCTGTGGCAAATTTCACCTTTCTCCCCTAAGCTCTTTTTGTCAGAGAGCTATTCAAAAAAATGTTCTGATCAGTTTTGATACTCACGGTCTGGCTTTTCCTACTATCCTCATGCTCCCCAACAGCTCAAACACTTGTGTTCAACTTTTCAATAAATACATAAAATGCACCTTGGGCAAGAGACCCGGCATATCAGTCAAGAGACCCTCTTGACTGATCCACTAAGGATAGAACCAGGATCTTCAGTTAAAAAGCAACACCTGTTACAGCTTGAGCTAAACTGCCAAGCCTCTGCAGCAGCTCATACCCTTGGTGTTTAGCATATAGTGGGACCTGGAAAATGTCAGTTCAAAGATGAAGGTTTCCAAAGTTTATGAGTGACAGAAACACTGGGATTAGAACTGGAAAGTTCTTACCAACTTAGCCACAGTGCTTCCAACTCAGTGCCCCATGAGAAGAAAGACATCAGTTTGTGCTTACTGAGATAAAGAAATCTGTGTTGAAATCAGGGCCTAAACCTCCTGCTGGAGATTTTACTAGCAATGAAGGTAAAAAGCAGCATAAGGAAACCCAAGGAACAAAGACTGGATGTTTCTCTCTAGAAGATGTGCTCTAGGGCAACCAGAAGTTATGATGTGTGTTATGTAGGAGGTCAGACTAAATGAGGACAGTATTTTCTTCCAGCCTTAAATCTATCAGTCTGTCTGTGTAACTTTAACCTGGTATTGCTCTAGCAAAGCCAAGAAGTAGCACCCCGTAAACCAAACAAACAAAACTGGTCACTCAGAAGACTCCCTCCTCCCCCTTGCACTGCAATAGTAAAATAAACAAAGTATGGCAATAAGGAAAAATACCTTCTGGTTTGAGTAAGGGATTTCTGCCTCTGTTGAACGGAAGAATAAGAGGGGTAGCCGTGTTAGTCTGGAATTGCAGAAGTGACAAAGAGTCCTGTGGCACCTTAAAGACTAACTAAAGTATTAGAGCATAAGCTTTCGTGGGCTAATACCCACTTCGTCGGATGCATGCAGTGGAAGTATCCAGGGGCAGGTATAAATAGGTAGGCAAGAACCAGGTGGGAGACAACAAGGTTAGTCCAATCAGGCTGAACCAGCTTGTTATCTCAATCAGGGAGGGTGAGGTGTTCCTCTAGCAGTTGAACTGGAAGTGTGAATAGCGAGAGAAGAGAAGCTGCTTTTGTAGTTAGCTAGCCATTCAAAATCTCTATTCAGTCCCAAATTGATTGTGTCAAATTTGCAAATGAATTGCAGCTCTGCAGTCTCTCTTTGCAGTCTGGACTTGAAGTTTTTTTGCTGCAAAATGCTGACCTTTAAATCTTCTATGGTGTGTCTGGTGAGGTTGAAGTGTTCTCCTACAGGTTTTTGAATATTGCCATTCCTGATATCTGATTTGTGTCCATTTATCCTTTTTCGTAGGGACTGTCCAGTTTGGCCGATGTACATAGCAGAGGGACATTGCTGGCACATAATGGCATATATTACATTGGTAGATGTGCAGGTGAATGAACCAGTGATGGTGTGGCTGATCTGGTTTGGTCCTGTGATGGTGTTGCTGGTGTAGATGTGTGGGCAGAGTTGGCATCGAGGTTTATTGCATGGATTGGTTCCTGAGTTAGAGTTATTATGGCGCGGTGTGCTGTTGCTGGTGAGAATATGCTTGAGGTTGGCAGGTTGTCTGTAGGCCAGGACTGGCCTGCCTCCCAAGGCCTGTGAAAGTGAGGGATTGTTGTCCAGGATGGGTTGTAGATCACTGATGATGCGTTGGAGAGGCTTTAACTGAGGACTGTAGGTGATGGCCAGTGGTGTTCTGTTGTTTTCTTTCTTGGGCTTGTCTTGCAGCAGCAGGCTTCTGGGTACACATCTGGCTCTGTTGATCTGTGTCCTTATTTCCTTGTGAGGGTATTGTAGTTTTGAGAAAGCTTGGTGGAGATCTTGTAGGTGTTGGTCTCTGTCTGAGGGGTTGGAGCAAATACGATTGTACCTCAGTGCTTGGCTGTAGACAATGGATCGTGTGGTGTGCCCGGGGTGGAAGCTGGTGGCATGAAGGTAGGCATAGCTGTCGGTAGGTTTTCGGTATAGGGTGGTGTTGATGTGGCCGTCATTAATTTGCACCGTGGTGTCCAGGAAGTGGACCTCCTGTGTAGACTGGTCCAGGCTGAGGTGGATGGTGGGGTGGAAGCTGTTGAAATCACGGTGGAATTCTTGAACTGAAGTGGTTGTGAAATAGTGTGTAGCAGAAACAAACAAAATCCAAAGAAAGAGAGAAAGAGAGAGAGAGAGAAAGAAAGAAAGAAAGAAAGAAAGAAAGAAAGAAAGAAAGAAAGAAAGAAAGAAAGAAAGAAAGAAAGAAAAAGAAATTCCTATTCTCTTTGGGGAATTACTGAAGTGACCAAGAAGATATTTTTAAACCTTGTTTACCTTACTTGCCTAGAGAAAAAAAATCAGCTGACCAACCCTCTGTTTACACATGAGCAAATGAAGTATGCAACTTCAGACTAGTTAAATAGCAATTGGCTCCCAGCCAATATACATTGTCACAATGCCATCTACTGGAAGCTATTAAAGACTACAAGATAATAGATAATATTATAAGTGAGCAGAAATAGTCTCAGAGACTCCCTCGGGCCTGGAAGTGTCTGCCTAGGAAAAAGAAGATTTTTATTTCACTCTGGAACACAAGATTATCATTAGATAGCAAAAGTGAATGACACATTACAGCTAATAACTCCATTCATGCGCATGCACCAAATGCAGATGAATTTTGACACTAGTGTTTAGAAAAGCTGAGCACTATTTAAAATGAGAAGTGTTCTTTGCTATTCAGAATGTCCAAATTTACATGAGATGTTTGATAACCCACCACGAGATACAACCAGCATCTAAGCTCTAGATTGAAAAATTCAGGTTTTTGTCACCAAATAGTAATTTAGAATATGCAGAACAAGTCTTTAGATCTATAACACAATATAGCAGAACTGTGCTTTTCAATCTTTTATTCATTTGCGGACCTCTAAAAAATTTTGAATGGAGGTGCAGACCCCTTTTGAAATCTTAGACATAGTCTACAGACTCCAAGGGTCCGCAGACCACAGGTTGAAAAACACTATTCTATGGTAATGACAACCTTTCATGGACCCCTTAGACATAGTCTATGGACCCCCTGCGGACCACAGGTTGAAAACCACTGCAGGAGACAAATGTCTGTCTTCTGAAAACACCATCCACAACATGCTAATTATGTCTAGCCAGTGAACTGAAGTAACTCTTAATAGCTTCCTGCACATCCATTGAACAATTAAGAAGAGCGCTGAAGACAGAAATGACTCTGAAACTATGGCAGCATGGCAGACATTTGGAAATGACAGCCAGGAATTGGAAAGTTGCCTGTGCAGACTGCAATTGTGCGGCAAGAAGGAAATATCTAGAAAAGTCAAGTTACACACCACTAACAAATTGGAAGAGGCGAGCTACAGAGGTTTCCTTCCTTCCTACCATTTCTTTCTAAAGTACAGGATTCTGAAAAAGAGGACACCTGTGGCATTTCAGGGAGGAAAGTTCACTCTGCATCTGTCTCATGCAGTAAGAAGCCAAATGACATGTCAGGCCATCACAAACTTGGAGATTTGAGAACTTCATACTAGCCAAAAAACATTGCTACAGTAAAGGTCGCAGTGCAGATCAAAGTACAGAAGATGAAGTTAGGAGTGTGCATAAGCTCCAAAAACAGCTGTTGTGCAATTAGCAGATGTAATACCCTAGCCGGTAGCAGCAGTAGACTATATTTCCTCTACACAGACCAACCATAACAGGGACATATTACAAATGTGTCGAGGAAAACTCATGCCAGATATCTGAGGTTCACCAGAATTGAAATCCCCACGCAAGCTACCACTTTGTAATTCCCCCTGCACGAGCAGTGAGTAGGGACTGACCAAAAGACTTTTAATACCAAAGGACAGGCCTCCACCAGCTGATCTGTCAGAGTACTGCATCAGCTAACAGCAGTAATAGGCTCTGATGCTCTCTGTGGATCAGCCACTAAACGTACAAGGTTAGCCGGACGGCATGGATATGCCCATGATTAGGGCTCCGAGGTGCTACCATAATATAACAAACAATCTGGTCAGTCAGAGGGAGCTGGAGAACATAACTTCCAGCTCTAGAGCAAGCTACTGCCTCCAAAAGCATCCTTTGGCTGAGATGGGAGAAGCCGTGCTGTACAGAGACCTGTGCACGAAGGTGCCCAGGTGGGTGAAAGGTAACAAACACTTAGCTGGGCCTCTTATGGAAAACTGCTTATGAAATAAGCAGCCAAGGAGACTGGTACAAATTGGGTGTGTTATGCTAAAACCTGATATGGGGGCATCAAGTGCCCTGGGGAGGGCACGGATTGCTAGAGCCACACAGCAAAATGTCCCTAGGAAGAGAAGAGGCCATCACTGGCATCACCACAGTGTTTTGAAGGATAATTTTAAGGGCACAAACTACCCTGCCACCTTTTAGAGACACTGTTCTTCTCAGGATTACTTGGCACTTGTTTAAGCTGGTGACAGAAAGGGAAGGGCAAGCAAGCATCACCATCAGGGCTGCCATCTTCTCCAAGGGCCCCAGGATCTACCATCACCCCACCAAACCTTCGCTGATGAGGGGAGGGAACCAGTTCCCTATCTGGTTCGGCTGAACCCAGAGCAACATGTGGGATGTGGAGTTGAGGTACAAGCTATTCCCCCTTCCCAAATGGTCTGTTTCTCCTTTCCCAACTTCCGTCTCCCCTTTACTCTATGGATAGTCTGGTTTAGTCAGCCAGAACGAACCCACTGCAACACTGCCATAATAGAAAGGCAGGATAGCCACCGTTCAGGATCTCTGCACTACTTAGAGCCCTTCCACAGCCAGAAGAATGCAGGCCATCCTGAGAGGAGGGGAGCCTCTGTCCCAGAAACAGTGACTCTGAAAAGGAGTTGGATATTATGGAGGATAATTAGCTGAATAGCAGCTCCCAGTGTGAGGCTGTGGCCAAAAGGGCTGATGCGAGCCTGGGATGCATAAACAGGGGGATCTCGAGTAAGAGTAGAGAAGTTATTTTACCTCTGCATTTGGTACTGGTGTGTCCTGCTGTGGTGGCCACAATTCAAAAAGAAGGTTGATAAATTGGAGAGGGGTCAGAGAAGAGCCACAGAAATAATATGATATGAAAAGGATTAGAAAACATCCATTATAGTGATCAACTCCAGGAGCTCAGTGTATTTAGCTTAACAAAGAGAAGGAGAAAGGGTGACGTGATCATGTCTATAAGTATCTACATGGGGAACTGGAATTTGATAATAGATGGCTCTTCGATGCAACCTTCTGAAGGGGATGAAACAGTTTCCGTCTCCTTCCTTCCACCATCCACACAGGGAGCCCTACATCTTCTTCCTACAGTGCATGGTATTGTATCCGGGTGCACAGGCCTCTCCTGCACTTCTGCCCAGGACCATGCTCCTGGCAGTGTGTGGGAATTACACATCGTCGCAGGCTGTTAGTTTGTCTGGAGATTTCTTCCTTTGCCTTCAATGTTACTTTATGTCTCACCAATTTCACAGCCAGGGATGCTGCTGCCTGCCCACAAGTGCCCCTGGTGAGAACTATACGCCCAGGGGAGCTCAAACAGCCCCTCATCGTAAAAGTGGGTTTTTTTGGCGGGGGGGAAGGGGGAAGTGCTAGTTCTGACACTGTCTGGCTTTAAGAAGGGCACTTTACGCTTTGACTCCAGGAAACAAAGTGCTGTTTGTGTTTTTCTCATCCTATTTCTCCTTCCCCTTCTCACTACAGCCCCGTTGGTTGCAGTGAATTGAAGAAGGGGAGCAGGGGAAAAGCAACTGTGGAGAGATGGATCGAAGGGGGCAGGTTGGTTACAGGGAAATTACCTGAAGCCTGCACTGAAATTGGTTTAAATCATAGTCAGCCCCTCCCCTCCGAGGGAGTGGGGTGATTCCCTCCTATGCTGTTAACCAGACTGGCCCCAGGGAGGTCTGGCTTTTGTAAGAGGAGGTCCCTGCTCTTAATCAATAGGAGCCGTGAACTCCCAGAGGTCAGGGCGAGTTCTCATCCAGTGAAGCACACAGTGACTCCTGCACCTAGGGGCTATGTCAGTCCCCTTGACTGCTTGCACTGAGCTGCTCCACAGCTGTGGTAACATCCACAGAGCCCAGCCAGACTGACCCCTTTCAACTCTCTCAGGGCTTTTCACTATTGCCGGTGAAATTCCCAGGGCTGCCTATTATGAAGGCTGCCCAATTCTTCCCATGATAATACTCCATTTTCAGTTCCTTATAACTTTGTCAAACATTAACCATTTGGGCTGTAATTTTCCATGCTGGGAGCCTGCCTCGGGCTGGAATGTTTTGGAAAATTCCAGTCCAAATGGTTCAGCTGTTTCCGAGAATAAGTCTAGCTTGCTGCAGAAGAAAGTCTCACGACTGTCTCAGTAGCTGGAGAAACAAGAAGGGCAGAGTACAGTACCCAGGAGAGTAATGCTCTGCTGCAGAGGAAGAAAGCCTGCACCTGTGGCATCAGGAGGGGGTATGGGGTGATGTTTCTATATCTGACAAAAATGTGCACAGGACCTGGCAAGACAGAAGGAGCAAAAAAAAAAAAAAAGCAACCAAAAAAGCAAAAGAAACAACAAAAACGAACAAGAACATGCAAAGCACATTATTTGTTTCTATTCTGTTTAGGTGCAGTAAAGAACACAGAAAACATACATTATTTTTATGATTGACTCTGTGAAAAAGCCCTACATAAATAAAATACAATGATTTGGTCACGTATATGTGCGTACTTATTTGTTTTCCCTAAAGTTAACTCAACATTTTAGGAAAAATTGTCAGAGCGACCACTGGCAATAGTTGGTGACTGCACTGTGAGGCCACCAAAAATGTCTGATCTAACCGGACCTCAATCTGGAACAGGAGCCAGTAGCAATATACACTCCTACTTCTCAGAAACATGTGACTCATCCACTACAGGGTGGACAAGGTTTCCAGGGTGTTATTCCTTGACTAATGTGAGAGGTATCACAGCTGTATCTCATCAGAGCAACAGCAGGGAAGTCCTTCACATGCTGACAAACATCTTCCAGCTGACATCACCACCCACACAACTGGAGAACACTGCCAGCTTCCCAACACTGCTCACCCACATGGCCTAACCATGCAGACATGCTGTACACTCACACCCATGAGACCCAGTTGAGCAAGGCACAGTTCACTGTAAAAGCACGTAAGCATATGCTTAAAGTTAAGCCTCAGTGCTTTCCTGAGTAGGGACCGGCGCAAGCATGTGTTTAAAGGTGGTCCTGAATCAGGGCCTCATGCAGAGCTAGTCACCTCAATCACAGAACAGAGCCCTTTTCTATTCCCTGGGCACATGTCCAGTCTCACACTGTTCTGCATCCAGCATTCAGACACTGGCCTGGGACAGCCCCACCCAGCACACGAGAGATCCTCTCTGCATTAAGAGGGTCAATTCAGTGTCAAAGTATATCAGGGGAGTCAGTACATCAGTCACTCTGGCTGACTCCTCAACTGTTCCTCCTCAGTGGGCCCTGCCTCCCTTTCTGTTCCCCCCACCCACCTCCCTCACTGTATCCCCTTGTCTGGACCCTCCTCCCTTCCCATTCCATCAAGTCATGGATTGTAGGGCTGGAAAGGACATGTAGTCCGACCTCCTGTACAACACAGACTGCAGTGAATTAACTGCTCTTTGAACTATGGGTGCCATTCACTATGGGAAAAGGGGGTAGTTGTCCCCCTGACCTTGGTTTGCCCTCCCGACCTCTTCATAGGTTTATCTGGTCTATTATGTCTGGTGCTCTCCCCTGACTTGGCTCTTAACCCTTCGCCTTTGTTATTCATCTAGTTTTGATCCCCCTCCCACCCTCCAGAATTTTTCTGAGCTGGCACCTTACTTTGAACTAGAGCAGATCCTTTAGAAAAAACATCCAATCTTGATTTTATAATTGGCAGTGATGGAGACTCCTCCAAGACCCTTGGTAAACTGTTCCAGTGGTTCGTTACCCTCCCTGTTCAATGTCTTCCAGCCATTGGATCTAGTTACAGGTTTGTTTGCTAGGCTGAAGAACCCTCTATTACCAAATTTCTGTTCTCCAGGCAGGTACTTACAGACTGTGATCAAGTCACCCCTTAACTTGTTCTTTGTTAAACTAAATAGATAGACTCAAGGAGTTCAATCACCATGAGACAGGTTTTCTCACCCTTTAATCACCCTCATAGCTCTTCTCTGACCCCTCTCCAATTCATCAACATCCTTCTTGAATTGTGAGCACCAGAGCAGGACACCGGATTCCAGCAGTGATTGCACCAGTGTCAAATACAGAGATGAAATAACATCTCTGCTCCTACTCAAGAGTCCAGTTTATACATCCAAGCACTGCATTAGCCCTTTTGGCCACAGTGTTGCACTGGGAGCTCATATTCAGCTGACTATCCACCATAACCCCAGAGTCCTCCATCTTGTAACATGGTGGGCATAGTACCATGCTCCCTGCTTTGGGCTCAGATAGTGCCAGCTAGGAATTCGGTACTGATTGTACAAATCAGTACAAATTTGGCACTGATTGTACAAATGGTGCATCACTGGTCAGGTAATTTCTCATTTCACTGTGACTGTCAAGTCGTAAAGTAGCAGGAAAATAAAAGAGAGACCAGAAATGGTTCCAGCTTACCTGGATTTGCCCCCCCGAAAGGTCCACAGTATCTAGAGACGTGCCCAAGTTTGAATCCAAATGTCAGCACCCAGCCAAGTCACCTTCTGCCTCAGACAGATGTGTCCTTCCCACACACTTTCCTTTCATCGAGTTATGTATGCAGGAACTTCTGAATGCCTCACAACGCAATGTTTTTTGCAATCCAAACCTGCCTGGGGACATTTATTTCCTGAAATTCCGGCAGAACAACTGAGTTTCTTGTTGACTTTTCACACTGGAGAGAAAACACTGGCAGCTTGGTGTGCAGAAAAGCAGCCAGTAAACTGAGCCGGACAGCAAACTGGATACATTTGTGTCTCAGGAGCAAGCAGACGTGCAATACTTTGCAGAGACAGAACAGCTGCCTACAGTCCTGAACAGAATCCACTGCCAGACAGTGCTGGAGGCACCACCCCAGCCTACAACCTCACTTGGCTGACTGCCAGCCAGTCAGCCATGAGCCAAGTGGGTGTGAAAAGCAGGGATTTCGGCTCTTCCCAGATGGGAGTGAGCCCGGGCGTTGTCAAACACCTTTTCCGGTTCACAATTTCAGCAGTGCTTGTTGAGAGGCTGCACCCTAAAAAACCCGGCAGCTCCCTGAAGCCTCATTTCACTTTGTGTCAGAGGCAGCAGAATCAGCACCTGACATTTAAAGCCAGACAGGACCAGAACAGGCAGACTGGAGGCCCCAGCTCGGAACCACGCAGCTCTCTGGTTCCATGTGGAACCAATGCAGGGAGCAGCTCTCCTGGCTCGGTTTAGATGGGAGGAAATGACGTGAGCAAATCTGTAACTGTGATTTTTTCCATAACATCAGAAATGAAGCACCTGGCCAGGGACTGATCCCACCTGAACCCTCTTTCACCCTTGTATCCACTAACACTGCCACTGCGCTAGGCCACAGACAAGCCACAAAGAGCCAATATAGGCTCCTTTTCCAGTGGATGCTGTGGGACTGGCATGGGACTGAGAATCTGGGGAGGGGCAGAGGGGACTGAGCGAGGGGCAGAGGGGAGGGAGTGTGAGTCTGATGGGACTGAGCATAGGGAGGGGACTGAGCATGGGGCTGGGGAGACTGAGCGTGGGCTGCGGGGACAGATCGTGGGGCCGGGGGCACTGGTTGCACGGATCTAAGTATCTCCCTTCTGTTCACCTCTTCATCCCGATCCTTTTAGTCCCGAGTCCATGTGCCACCTGAACAGTCTCTCTCCCTCTGTGGCGTTTACACCCAGGAGATGTTCCCTGACTCAGATGGGCCCAGCTTTTCAGCTTTATTGCCTTTACTCCTCTAACTGTGTCAAGGACTCCAGCCCAATGCGTCAATCTGGCCTCCCTCTTCCTGATATTCAATTTAGCCCAGGCTGTACCATGGCCTCCATTCCTGTAGAACCTCAGCACCAGGTAGTATTTGCGTGTGGGCATGGGTGTGTGCTTGGGGGAGGGGGAATCCAGGTGTGTGTGCACTAGCACATCTGCATATGTGACACAGAAGGAGTGAGGCGATGTTACAAGCTGGGGATGTATCCGTTGGAATGAGAGGAGGAAAAATCCCTGGGTGAGTTGGTTGTTCACAGGATGACTACGAGCCGTCAATGTGATGCAGCTGTGAAAAAGGCTAAGGCAGCCGTTAAATTAATCAGGCAAGGTATTTCCAGTAGCAGTAAGGAAGAGTTATTGCCATTATACAAGGCACTGGTGAGACCTCATCTGGAATATTGTGTGCAATTCTGGTCTTCAGGTATAAGAGAGATTAATTTAAACAGGTGCAGAGAAGGGCTACTAGCAGAATCAAAGGAAATAAGAACCTACCTTGCGAGAAGGGAGTTAAGGAAATTGGCTTGTTTAGCCTAACTAAAAAGAAGGCTGAGGGTGCTATGATTCCTCTTTATAAATAGAGGGATAATTACCAGGGAGTAAGAGGAGTTATTTCACTTTAGGCCAATGCTGACACAAGAACAAATGGATATGAACTGGCCATCGATAAGTTTGGGCTTGAAATTAGACGAAGGTTTCTAACCATCAGAGGAGGGAAGTTCTGGAACAGCCTTCCAAGGGCAGTAGTGGAGGGCAAGAAACCTAACTTGTTTTGACTGAGCTTGATAAGTTTATGGAGGGGATGGTATGATGAGATTGCCTACAATGGCATGTGGCCCCTCCACGACTGCTATAGCAAATATCTCCAATGGCCAGAGATGGGCTACTAGATGGGGAGGACTCAGAGTTACTACAGAGAATTCTTTCCCAGCTGGTTGGATGGTGGGTCTCCTCCTGCTGCTTAGAGTCTAACTGATCACCATATTTGGAATCAGGAAGGAATGTTCCTCCAGGTCAGGTTGCTTTCCTCTGCTTTCCTCGGCAGCATGGGACATGAGTCACTTGCTGGTTTGAACTAGAGTAAATGGAGGATTCTCTGTATCCTTGATGTTTTTTAATCATAATTTGAGGCCTTCAGTAACTTACCAAAGGGTTATGGGTCTGTCACAGGAGTGGATGGGTGAGGTTCTGTGGCCTGCAAAGTGCAGGAGGTCAGACTAAATGATCATGATGGTCCTTTATGTCCTTAAAGTTTATATCACTGTGAAGTGTGTGTGGTTGTTGCAACAGCTGTAGTGACAGAATGTAGAGATAGGATACCCCATCCTCCACAAGAGAGGGTAAAGAAGAGATGGTGTATGGCTGGGGAGGGAAGGGTAGATCCTGTCCAAAGAAGTGGTAGGGGGAGCAGTCCCATACAGTGAATAATGCAAAATAGATGGGGATTTTCTACAATGTTCCCTTTCCCTTCTAGTCTCTACACTGGGCTGTCAGCCTCAATGATGAACAGCCACGACGGCAGGAACACAAGCTACACATTCCTGCAGACCTGCCTTTGTCTTCCAGTCTCTCAATCACACTCTCTGCCACCTGGCTCTAAGTGAAAAACTGGGCCACGAAGTGGGACCCCAAACTGTGGCAGAGACACTGTGGCCTCCATGTCCCAACAGCAGGACCGGTGAGGCTGCAGGACAAGGCCCTGTTGAAGCCTCCAGATTGGCTAGTCAGCTCCTCCCTCCCTTACTTGAGCTTCCACATGTCATACCTGGTGTAACAAATCAGAGTGCCTCTAAATGTCCATGAGGGAGATGCCGCATGGTCGGATCAAGCTTGAGGTAGCTGGACTTTGTACATAACCATCCTCTCTGCAGCAGCTCCTGCTGCAGCAGCAAATGAGCCTTCCACTTTGGAGAACTGAGCCATAGCAGGATCCCATCGGACCAGCTCCTCAGACACTGCACAGACAGGACCTAGGGGAAGTTCTGGCTGCAGAATGGCGGCGAGATGGGGCCCCAGAGTTCCAAGGCCCGACAGACCCAATCCAGGAGCTAGTCCAGGACAGTCTTTGAGGAGTGGTGCCGAGAATACCCGTGAGACTGCTGGCTGTACTGGTGAGAGCCTGTCCCTTCCCAAGGAGCCATCCCAATCCCTACAGCAAATTACAGTTCTTTTCATAAAGTTTTTTCTGAATATGAATGTGTTGTAGCTGTTCTCATCCTTTCCAGTGAAGTTCCTGACTCCTCACATTCCCTGCTACAGACAACGAGCGTTCGAGCACACAGACATCCCCCATCTCCTGCCAGAGCACAGCCATTGGGACCTATGGGTAACACGGACAGACAGCCACAAACACTGCCAGGACGCTAAGCCTGAATGGGAGAACAGGAGCCTTGTTTGTACTGGAACCAGCTGACAGGATAATATTCGCTCTCCCACTGGGCAGGTTCTGCCATGTTTTGAAGGCTGAAAAGAGCTGTACTATAATTTGCCTCTGAAACCACAATTACCCTTCTGCAAAGTGACAACACATCTTTGTCGAGTTCTTATTTCCTCAGAGATTAAGTGCTGACAGCAAGGAGTTAGATGAAAGCCAGGGAAAGCCCTGGCCACTGGTATGTATGAGGGAGATGTAGACTTCACCTCTCCATGATAGCTACGGAGGCAGTGCCCAGTGTGCCAGGCCAGAGAAACAGCCTTGAAGGCGCAGAACTCGCTACTGGAGGCTGGTCTATGCCAGGCACAGACACACACAAACAGCATTGGCCACAGGGTGCCCTTCTTTTCAGATGAGAGAAAGGGAGAAGAACAATGTAAAATGTAAGGTCAGGCCAGGACATTCAGGGGCTGGGGACTGCTAAGGAGCCCCTCAGAGAGGGGCTTCCAGGGCCCAACAATGCCACGAAACTGAGAAGGGGGTGAAGAGAGCTGCTCCAAGCAGGATTCTTGCCTGGCAGACTGGGGCTTTCAGGTGCGGGCTGGGCCAGCGTGCCCTGAGCTGTGGGGCTCTTTCTGTATGCAATGTGCGCACATGTACAGGTATGCATGAGTCTGCTTGTGTGCATATACATAGGCAGGAGTGTGTGTGTGTACAGGCATGTGTAGGGCGAGGAGAGAGAAGGAGCTGTAAGCAGGAGACGGGCAGCATGAATTGGCATTTGGATGGTACAGAGAGGGACCCTCCTCCCTCACCTGAGAGGCAATGAAAAGCCCAGGTAGGAGCCCCCTCCTCAATACCCTCAGCAACCTGGATAGCACCTCCCAACTCCACCTCAGGGCCACATCTGGGTGGGGAAATTGTATGCAGGGCCATGAATGTAAGGCGCGGTAGGGGGTTGGAGTGCGTGAGAGGGTAAGGTGTGCAGGAAGGGGCTCAGGGCAAGGGATTGGGGGGCAGGAAGGGTACAGGGTGCAGGAGGGGCCTCAGGGGGGTGCAGGAGATGTGCAGGGTACAGCAGGGGGCTCAAAGCAGAGGGTTGGGGGCTCAGGGCAGGGGGTTGGGATGTGGGGTGCAGGAGTGGTTGGGGGGGCAGGCTCTACCCCAGCGCCGCTTACTCAAGCAGTTCTGGGGTGGCAGCGGTGTGCACCAGGGCTAAGGCAGGCTCCCTGCCTGCCCTGGCCCCACGTTGCTTCTGGAAGTGGCCAGTATGTCTGGCAGTGGCTCCTGGGGGTGGAGTGGGGCAGGTGGCTCTGCCATGCACTGCTCTCACCTCGGGTACCACCTCCAAAGCTCCCATTGGCCATGGTTCCCCATTCCCGGCCAATGGCAGCTGCAGGGCGTGGTATCCACAGGTAAGGGCAGCGCACGGAGCCCTCTGCCCTCACCTCCCACCCCCGGGGCCGCAGGGATGTGGTGCCATCCACTTCTGAGAGCTGCATGGGCCTGGGCATGCAGGAAGCCTGCCTTAGCCCTGCTGTGCCACAGGGCTGGCAATCCCATGGGCCAGATTGAAAACCCTGATGGGTCGGATCTGGCCCACAGTTTGCCCTTCCCTGGGATAGGTGATACACACACAGAGAAAGCAGCATATTGCACCATACACCACAGATCATCATGGGCTTTAAGTGTAGAAATGTAAAACCTGTTTTTCTCACTACCTCAAATGAAATAAGCCAATCTTCAATGTGTACCAGCCCTCCCACCCTGGCCATTGGCAGACTGTAAAAGGACTTCTTTGCTGTGCTGCACCATGGAGCTAGGTTCTTCTCTTTCAGGAGAGCTCTGGGCAGGAAGTCTTTGGTTTTCTTCAGCTCGATGTGGAAGGGGATGCTGAATGCTCTGAGGTCAGGGCCAGGAAGGTTGAAGCTGTGTCACGGAGTCACCAGGCGATGCTCTGGAGCTACTCCATATGAAGCCAGTCAGGACTCTGGGGGAGCCTCCTTTCTCTGAGCAGACTGTCATCAGGGCAAGAAGTTTATGCAGCTTCGACCTTCCTGGGTCTGACCTCAGAGCATTCAGGATCCCCTTCTACATCATGTGTTTCCCGCAGCGAGACTGCCCGGGCAGGGCTCCTGGGGAAGCCAGAAGGCCCTGTACCCCAGCTCAGCAGTCAGATGTGACTCTCAGCCAGCCGGTAAAACAGAAGGTTTATTAGTTGACAGGAACACAGCACAGAACAGAGCTTGCAATCCCAGAAATCAGTGACTTTCACCAAGTCCGTCTTGGAGAGTCTTGAGCCAGAAGCCCTGGATTCCCCCTTCCAAGTCCCCTGAAGCTTCTGTAACCCTCTGATGTAGGTAATTCAGTCACACGATTTGCCACATTCCCCAGACTTTCTAACTCTGGGGAACAGACTCTGGGGATGGTTCACTTTGCTGCAATCCTTGGTGTGATGTTTCACTCCATATTCTTTATGAAAATATGCTTATGATATGAATATGACATAACTGAGATATACTTTATGCAAGATGGATCTTGTAAGGTATCACTGGAAAGGTTATGATTTACTGAAAGTGATTATCCAATTTGTATGCATGTATTATTTCTGTATTAAAGTTAGAAATATGGACTGTGTAACAATTACAACTGGGTGTGTTGTGTGAAGACGCCCACCAGATGACAGGCCATCATATTTGATGAGCCATCCTGAAGGAATAACAAAACCATGAAGATACTAATCACTCTCCCTCCTGAGAGGCGTGTAACTCTTGACACTACAGTTGAGTGGTCTTGTAACCTGATACTGAACATTACCTGGGACTTTTTGTAACTTTCCATTGGATAGGAAGGGGGGACAAGTTTGGGAAACAAAGAATTCCCACCTTACGTAAATCCTGTTTAACGGTGGGGAGGAAGGCAAATGGGACTCCTCCTCTGCATGGCCTGTCTGCCCAAGAAGAAAGACTGATAAAGCCACCTGAAGGGAAGGTGGGGGAGAGGGGAGTCCAGACTGAGACGGGGATCCAGCCTGAAAACAAATATAACTGGAACTCCGAGCTACAGAAACTTTGCAATCTGCCTAAAATAATATTTAGGGTAAGAAATTACATTTTGTAACCTGTTTCTTAAGTATATTGAGCTTAGAGAGCCCTCTCACCCAGAGCTGACTTCAGTCTGTGTCTGCAGCGGGGAGTGGCCCTACCTGTGTGTGTGTGTGTTGCAAGAGGCTGGAAAGCCTATTCCTGCAAAGCAGTAAGAGGGAGCCCAGGCTGATTGAGCAGGGGAGGCTCAGTTAAACCCAGCACATCAGGTGGCATCCCAGAAGGGGGGTGGGGTCCAACTCGCCACACATGGGTTCTGGCCTCACTTTTCTTAGCAGGGTTAATGTTCCTATTCCCAGCTTTCATTACTGACCAAGACCCCATATCCCTGCTGTCAGGATTGCCTCCCCACTCTGAACTCTAGGGTACAGATGTGGGGACCCGCATGAAAAAAAGAGAAATAACCCCCCAAGCTTATTTTACCAGCTTAGGTTAAAAGTTTTTCCCCCAGAACACAACTTCTCCTGTGTCTGGAACTAATTGCTGCCACCATCAAGCAAGAATGTCCCCAAGACTTATGGGACAGGGCCACTTGAAGCCCCTCTTTCCCTTTCCAAAACACCCCTCAAACTTATCCTTCCCCCCACACCCAGAGCTTGAGAGAGAAAGAAAACACCTCTCACCAATCCTGTGAGATGTGCCCAATCCAAAACCATATATAATTATTACATAATGGCGTATTATTGCCATTATTGCATATTAATGCCATTATTATTACATAATGGCATTATTACATAATGACATATGTAATATATGCCATTATGTGCCAGCAATGCCCCTCTGCTATGTACATCGGTCAAACTGGACAGGCCCTACGAAAAAGGATAAATGGATACAAATCAGATATCAGGAATGGCAATATACAAAAACCTGTAGAAGAACACTTCAATCTCCCTGCACACACCATGAAAGACTTAAAGGTCAGCATTTTGCAGCAAAAAAACTTTCAGACCAGACTGCAAAGAGAAACTGCAGAGTTGCAATTGATTTGCAAATTTGACACAATCAATTTGGGACTGAATAGAGATTTTGAATGGCTAGCTAACTACAAGAGCAGTTTCTCTTCTCTCACTGTTCATACCTCCAATTCAGCTGCTAGAGGAATACCTCACCCTCCCTGATGAGAGATAACAGCTGGTTCAGCCTCATTGGACCCACCCTGTTATCTTCAACCTGGTTCTTGCCTACCTATTTATACCTGCCCCTGGATACTTCCACTGCATGCATCCGACGAAGTGGGTATTAGCCCACGAAAGCTTATGCTCTAATACTTTAGTTAGTCTTTAAGGTGCCACAGGACTCTTTGTCACTTCTGCAATCCAAAATTAGGATTTTACACAATGGAAAACAAGCAGTCAAATTCTTAAAAGAAAGATTTTAATTAAAGAAAAAAAAAAAAGAAAGGAATCAATAGGAAAAGCACTATAATGACCAAAAAGACTTAAGTAGACCACCAATTTCTCCCTTTGCTGAATCTCTCTGCTGAGCTTTACAGTTACAGCCAAACCTAGTGATAATTTCTACAACCCTGAGAATTTCACAAGAGAAAACTTACTATTTTATCTGGATAGCTTTACTTGTTGTTGCTGGTTAGAAATCTTATAGATAGCTAGAGAAGAGAAGAAGATGTGTTTCACTCCATTCCCCAGAAGGAACTCCATTCCCACAGAGAAACAGAAACTAAAAATCCTTTGTCTCCTGAGGAATTTCTCACTGGTCAGGTGCCTACTTCTCAGGTTACCTTTAGCTTAACCCCTTACAGGTAAACAGTAATTCTAGGCTACTTTATACTTATGACACCTGCCCTGGGAGGCAATCCAATTCACAAATAAAGTAACTGAAAGGCAGCACAAGGTAACTGCTGGTAGAAGAAACTAGGTCCCAAATTGGACAAAATCACATCTCATGCACATCACAACACTGCATTTCAGAATACATGCACCAAATCTGTGCTTGGCTATGCTGGCTGGAGGCAGTGCTCTAACCACTAGACCACTCTAGAGCTGGGTTTAGAATGCAGGAACTCAACACTCCAGGTCTGCCACTAATAGCTGTGTAACCAACTGGCAAATGTAGGCTCATTTAGCTGAAGTAGCAGAAGTCTGTGCTGGGGATTTGAAGCTTCTAGATTCAAACCCCGTTGGAAACCCACTGAGGAAAAAATATGTGATCATGTAATTAAACACTGTTTTAAAATACACAGTATAAAGGGTCAAACAAAGGCTCTGAGGGCTACCTTAAATCTGGCATCCCCTAACTTTCAAGTGCTTGACTATCTAGTTTGCAACCTAAATAATGGTTGGTTTTTGTTGTTGTTGTTGTTAGGGAAAAGGGTTGGTTTTTGGTGCCCATGGTGATATATAATATACTATACAATGGGTCCACAATTCTGCACTATTTTATGCCCTTTTTAATCCATTGTCCACAAGAATGAACGGAGGGCAGAATTTGACTATGACCTTCTTAATTGAAAATACAGCCTGTTTTCTGCTGTGATCAACACGACAATGTTCTCTGAAGCTGTACATACTAGACTGAAATGCATGAAGCACTGGATAAGAAGAGCCAAGCTGTTGCCAAATTTTCCATGTGTTCATGAAAGGACAAATCATGCAAGTATGTTGCATATTTTGTATAACAAACAATGCACTGTTCCTAATTTTGCAAAGGGAATAAATAAAAGATTGTGTTTTATCTGCAACATATCAGACGTGTTCCTTACTTTGTAAAACAACAGCCCTTCATAAGAGCCTTTTGCTGATGTTGCAGAAGAGGAAAGTAGGATTTTCGGAAGTGGAACAGAAACTCGTCCATCAGTCCTGGAATCCTACCTGCTGCTTGTTCTAGAGATACCAAAGTATCTAGGCAGCCAGCACCACTGAAGGAGCACAGCCAATGGACCAAGTGATCTCAGCTCCCTGACCTCCAGGATTTCAGACTGGCATTGTGTGTTTTTAAGTTCTTTTTC
This sequence comes from Dermatemys mawii, assembly GCA_007922305.1. Classification (NCBI taxonomy): domain Eukaryota; kingdom Metazoa; phylum Chordata; order Testudines; family Dermatemydidae; genus Dermatemys; species Dermatemys mawii. The sequence goes on from ML677373.1 coordinate 3,272,874, forward strand.
CTTCTTTCCCTAGATCATCTCTCACCCTCTCCATTCAATATTCACAAGAAGAGATGCTTGTACCTGTATTGGATGAACCCCATTAAACGGTGGCCCACCACGGCCTTTACTCTGATGCCAGAGCAGCAGAGTCTGACTGTTGGTGTGCCCAGCAACCATCCCCTATCCCAGCAGTATGTGAATGGGGAGTTGCTCTTTCAGACAGCCAGGTCCTTATCCACTCTGGGTCTCAGGAGGGAGGACCACGGTGATGGCACGGAGGGTAGCAGGACTAGGGCCCCACAGCAGGGGAGAGGGAAGGGGGACAAGGGTCCCATGGTGCGGGAGGACAGGGGGACGAGGGTCCCATGGTGGGGGAGGACAGGGGAACGAGGATCCCATGGTGCGGGAGGACAGGGAAACGAGGGTCCCGTGGCGGGGGAGTGCAGGAGGATGAGGCCCTGCGGGAGGGAGGTCAGGGGATCAGGAGTCACTCGCTGCCCATGACCCTAGCCCTACCACCCCGCTGCAGCGCAGAAGCCCCGAGCTCCCCCGCAGTTTGGTAGGTGGAGAATGGAGAGGGGGGTCCTCCACGAGCCGCACTTTCACTGTAAAAGAGCCACATGCGGCTCCTGAGCCAGGGTTTGGCCACCCTGTTCTGTAGCTTATCACCAGCACTGGCAGCACCAGACATGGAGTGCAGTTAAAAAAACCCTAGAATGCCCTACAGTCGTCAGCACTCAGCTGTTCTGGGAGTCACACAGCTTGGAAACAGGGTCCCCACCCTCCCAGGGTCCCCACCCTCCCCTGACTTCTTCACCCCTGAGCACCTCAGAGCCCAGGCATCGGTGCTGGAACAATTTTTATAGTGGGGGGCTGAGAGCCATTGAATCAAACTGTAGACCCTGTGTATGAAGGAAACCACTTCAAGACAGGGGGTGCTGCCACACCCCCAGTACCTCAAGTTTCCACCCTGCTGACAACTGGCCTTAGCAATCCTCTGCACTTCACTGCCACTGCTGGGGGAATCCTTCAGTCACGTGCCGCGCATGGACTGCAAATGTCACGCCTCTCCTGAATGGATGGGGCAGGTTATGAGGAACGATGAATGATGGCAGCGGGACTTGTGGCAGAGCAGGACCAGGAGCCATATCTCTGATGTGACGATAGATCCCGGCCTCAGACACCAGCTGACAGAACCTCTCGGAAATAGTGGCTTTCGAGATACTTAGTCAGGCCGCCTGGAAAACAGGGCTACTTGTGCCTCCCCTTTGTTGGCACATTGAGATCTCCAGTGGAGAAAGTGCTGGGTGAGAGCTGGCCAGGAGTTTGTGTCAGCCTGACTGTGCACACAGAAGAGTGGAGAGACTCTAGGATATGCAGGGTGGGCTGGCCATGTGGGGGGTGGGTTAGCACTGCTCTGGGTTCCACTCCCCATCGGATATTTCCTTGCTGCACAGCCTTGGGAAGCTACTTTCCCACCATTTTGCCATCTGGAAAAGTGGGCCACTGGCTCTGCCCTAGCTCTGTGCAGAGTCTGTCAGGAACGCTGCCTTGTACAGGTACAGCTCTGGGGACAGCTCTTATTATTGTCATCTGCCCCAGCAGCTTGGAGGAGACCACTGCATGGGGCAGGAGCAAATTCAGCTCGCTCTCTCCCAGCATCTCTGGCCATGCGTAACGCTGACAGACCCTGGTCGTTGGCAGGTGGGATTGAACCTGAGACCTCTGGAGCCTCTACACAGCCTTAGCTAAAAGCCATACGGCTGTAAGCTAAGGCTGCAGAGCAGACTGATTAATATCTCTCTCTAAGTGGTCTCGGTGCCACTAGAGAGGACAGAGCACCACGCCCAGGCGGAGTGTGGGTTACACAGACACAGAGCCTGACAAATGGGGTGGGGGGAATGTTTGGCACAAACATTTTATAGTGAAGAGAAAAGCTGATTTTAAAAGGAAATGAAAAAGGCAGCCCCCAAAGCAGCCAACAAGAGCACAGGGCCTCTTGGGAGGGGTGGCAGCCTGAGTGGCCGAAGCACCATGTTTGAAAAATACATTCTCTCCCTGACACCAGTGGCTCAAATCTAGACAGATTTGGCTCAGACCAAGAAAGATGAATGGGTTCCTGTCAGTTTCTTCTGTGTTTATGCCAAACTACTTCACAGCCCTTAGAGCCACTGGTTCAGGCTGTCCTCAGACCCCTTGCGTTGACACACACTCAGTTCAGGTTAGAAATGGGGTCTTTTTGCAAGCTTAAGAATTAGGGTAAAATTTTCAAAAGTGCTCAAGTGACACAAGAGTTGAAGTCCCACTGACATCCAGTAAGACTGGCTCCTAAATCCCTAAGGGCCTTTGGAAAAGAGGACTTTGGCTCCTAAGTCACATAACTGCTTTTGGAAGTTTCAATCCACAGACATTTTTCATTTATAGGAGAGCAGAACAAACTTGCAACATTCAAATGCTAAGTGACTACACACGATCAGTAGTTCTACGTCCATATTTATCCCTCTGCCTCTAAAGCACCAATTACCACAGCACATGGGCTCTGTAAGAGCCAAAAGTCATGGACAGCCATTATCACTATCTTATGCAATGGAACATTTTGCACTTGGAATCACACAGACATTTTTGTTAGCTGATGGAAAAAACAGTTTTCAGTTTAAAAATATAATGGCCACGTCTGAAATCGGCCACGCATCAGTCTGAATCCTGTATGCCAGAGAAGTACCATAGAACTAAAGATGGCCTCTTGCAGCACACACTGCGGGGTCAGAGTTAAGGTGGCACAGCCATCCCTCACTCTGGCATTTTTAAGGGAGTGCTTAGCCATGCTTCCTTGGAGGTCCTCTTGATGTCGCTGGAATTTGTCAGTGAAATTTATTTGTACCATTCACATGCTTTTGCTCTTTGCACTGTTTCCCTGAAAACCAGTGTGGGCCACCATCACCAGAGGTGAATTCGAAACACCCAGAAACAGCCCCGTGAGACCCTTCATTACAGCAGAGCCAAGGTGCTACGAGCTTGAATGAGGCTTACCGTTGGTGAAGGTGTTCACATAGTACCTGTGGCCCTGGGGAGACATGTAGCTCTGCCAGCCAGGGGGCAGAGGGCAATTCAGAGAATCTTCTACTGGCTGAGGAGTGACCTTCCTGGGTTTCTGCTGGGAAAAAGAAGAGGGTCCTGTTAAACTAGCTTACAGACAAAGCAAAGTCTAAACAGAGATGGCTATGCAAAGTGGGCCTACACTCTGGAGATCTCGGGGCAGGAGCGAGACAGACAAACACAGCTAATAATTGCCAGTATTACGCTCCAATTCTCTGCCCATCTGCAGCCTGGAAAGAATGCCCTGGATGTCAACAAGATTGTGAAGCACCCTCCATCTCTTGGAGACGTTCCCTGGAGAGGCACAGAGTGCGAGGGTCTGCTGTGTGTCTTGTATCAACTCTTTATACTGATGCACCATGCTGTGCAGAGCACATGACTTTGGGAGGGGTCTGGGAGGCGGAGGCTCTCTGGGGAGGAGCACTGTGACTTATTGAACAGCAAGGTGCAAAGCAGGCAGTGAGTGGGAAAGTCCCTGCCTGGGTTACTAGGGTCTGTCTACACAACAAATAAAAACCAGCGGCTGACCTGTGCCACCCGACTCGGGCTGTGGGGCTGTTTAATCCGACCCCGCAGGGTCCTGGAGCCCAGAAGCCCACACAGCAATGAAACAGCCCCGCAGTCGGAGCCCTGCGAGCCCAAGTTGGCTGGCACGGGCCAGCTGCAGGTTTTCTTTGCTGTGTGGACAGATGCTTGGCTGCTGCGTGTACCCAAGGGGGAATCCCAGGTCTGACCTCACTGTGTTCTCCTGGGGCTCCAGCTCCGCCATCAACACTGGCACAAGCAAGGACTGAGGAAAAGTCTGTCAAGCAGCCCAGGGAAAGGTGGGCTAGCCATGGAGCCAACGCAGGAACCCACAGGGATGCTGGGCTGCGGACACCACTGCAGGCTTCGGCTGGGCTCATGGGAGGAGCCTGTGATGCTTGGCAGCAGGACCAGTCTTAGGGAAAATGGAGCCTTGGGCGAACTTGTATTTTGGTCCCGCCCCCCCATCACCATTGGCCCCCATAGGTTCCCTGGGCTTCCCCCACCAACACCTTCAGGACCTGCTGCCTTCCCCTAGTGCTTAATTTGTATTGAAGGAGGTGTCAGAGCTCAGTCCTGGCACCAAACAAGCACTGACTGGGCATCCAGCTCTGAAGGCAATGCCAGCAGCAGTACAGAAGGGTGGCATGGTATATGGTGTATCGTCACCCTTACTTCTGTGCTGCTGCGGCTTGTGGTGCCTGGTCACATGGGCTGCATCTTGCCAGAGCCCAGAGCCCTCCTGCAGCCCTGTGACCACTCCTGGCTCACGGGGGCGCCAGTTCAGATTTTGGGGGTGGGAGGCAACTTTAACCATTCCAGGGACTAAGGCTCCTGAAAACTATAACCATTTTTGCAGATAATAAGGTATGAATGAGCTGACCGGAGCATTGTATTTAATTGTTATATAAAGAAAGAAAAAATATATATGAACTCCAATTAAAGCCACATTTTAAGTTTATATATAAATTTAGAACAATCAGAAGATAATACAGCAAGATATTCCCAATCCCAAACCTTGAGAGATCAATTCTGGAGATTTAATACAGATATCAGAAACACAAGTTTGATACATTGTACCCTACCTTTAGTAGAGAAAAACAAAAATAATTCATATCTGCTTAAAATCGACTTATTTTCCCTAATAGACACAGTCGGTTACTGCCATTATCTACTCTATTATAGTCTGTTTTTTTTTAACTCCACTAAAAACATATTTACTTAATTTTAACATATGTGAGGAAGGATTTTTACTTTTTTATTAAGAAAGGGAATTTATTTTTCTAATTATTTATGTTTACCGACCACAATCCTGTACGTGACTCACAAACATTTAACTCCATTATTGCTATTAGTATCATACTTGGAACTGTACTTATTTTTATACAAATTTTAAGTTATTTTACAGATATAACTAAAAATACAATTTGAAAATAAACGACTGTTCAGCCTCAAATCTGCACTCACGCAAGGTTCAGGTTCCAAAGCCAAGCACTCAGACATCAGGATAGGTAAAATGGAGGCTGCTAGGGGGCCATGCCCCCTCTGCTCAGCTCCCAGGCATGTGCATCCAGAGACAGTCTTTAATTACATGTGATGAGAGCTCCACATTACTCACACCCTGTTCAAGGCCTCATTCATGCTCCAAGAAAGCCCTCTGGGTAGTGCCCAGTGAATGATGTGGCTGAGGAATATTTAATCCAGGAGTGGCCAACCTGCGGCTCTGGAGTTACATGTGGCTCTTCAGAAGTTAATATGCGTCTCCTTGTATAGGCACCAACTCTGGGGGTGGAGCTACAGGCGCCAACTTTCCAATGTGCCAGAGGGTGCTCAGTGCTCTGCCATAGGATCTGTCCCCTCTCCACCCCTTCCCTCTCCCTCCCTTTCCCCTGCCATGCCCTTGCTCCCCTCCTTCCCCTAAAGAGCCTCCAGCATGCCACGAAACAGCAGATCAGGAGATGCGGGGAGGGAAGGGGAGGCATTGATCAGCAGGGCTGTGGTGGGTGGGAGGCGCTGGGAGCGGGGTGGGGGAGCTGATCGGGGGCTGCTCACGTATTACTGTGGTTCTTTGGCAATGTACATTGGTAAATTCTGGCTCCTTCTCAGGCTCAGGTTGGCCACTCTTGTAATCCTTCCTCTCAGTAATTGGACCCCTCCTCATTTACCCTGCATCCTCCAGCCAGCAGTGATGCAAGCTCTGCTGGTGGGACCCACATCTGATCTCAGTCACAGGACATCCCTTGAGGTCTTTGGATTTACTCCAGGTGCATTCTGGGGTAACTGCAAAGAGACTTGGCCCCAAATGAGGCACAGGCCCTTGGGCCCCTCTTTAATACCCTATGTCTCCCTGCCTCATTCACTGTTCCCTGTTGAACCTGGGCAGGGGTTAGGGTTGCCAATTTTGGTGGATGGATTCCTGGAGGTTTCATTTTCTTTAAAGAAAACGAGGAATGCTTGTAGCACTTTAGAGACTAACCAGTTTATTTCAACATAAGCTTTCGTAGGCTATAGCTCACTTCATCAGATGCATAGAATGGAACAAACAGAAGTAAGATGCATTTATACACAAAGAAAACAAAAGTTTGACTTGAAGGTGTCAATTTTAAATCAGAAAAACTTCCAAAACAGACTCCAGCAAGAAGCTGATGAACTGGAATTATTTGCAAATTGGACACTGTCAACCAAGGGTTAAACAGGGACTATGAATGGCTTTATCATTATACTAATTGAATGCATTTTCCTAGTTAAGTCTCTTTTACAGATTCTTATCAACCGTTAGACATAGATCCACTAAATTTTCACTACAAACGTTTTTTTTCGTCCTGCTGATAATGTCCCATCCAAATTAAACAGCCTTAGAATTGGTATGGTAATTTACAACTTTTTTTTTCTTTCTCTGTGTATAAATGCATCTTACTTCTGTTTGTTCCATTCTATGCATCTGATGAAGTGGGCTATAGCCCACAAAAGCTTATGATGAAATAAACTGGTTAGTCTCTAAGGTGCTACAAGTATTCCTCGTTTTCTTTACAGATACAGACTAACACGGCTGCTATTCTTAAACCTGTCATAATCTTCAAAGTAACTCCTGGAGACTCAATCCTGGAGGGTTAGCAACTGTAACTGGGGTCCTGGGGAAATAGTATGTGGGCAGAAACTGCTAGAATGCGAACGTATCCAGCTCTGGGGACACCACAGGCTCAACCTCAGCAGATGGAGTCACTTTCCTCCTGGGCATTCTCGGCACATCAATACGGGATTTGTTTTTCTCGGCATTTCTCTCTTCAAAAGAAAAGAAAAAGTAGCACGTGTGAGGGGACAGATCAAGGACAATACGTCAGATGGCACCGGAGCAATTCTCTCCACCCAGGATGAGCTGCCAACGAGGCAGGAGCGCCACAGAGCCAGGTGAGCACAAGGCTTCTGCAAACTTCCCAAGAAGCCTCATTCAGGGAACAGGCAGGGTTTCAGTGTTGGGTTACATATGATGTAACCGCTCACACCCCACTCACCCCTCCACATGCAAGCCCTGTGCCATTAGGTTATTATAGATGATGTAATCCCCAAACACAAGCACTCTTCAGGACAAATTTCAAATCTCTGCTCCCATGGGCACTTTGAACCGATTGAACCAAAAGGGCACAAACAATGTTTATAAGTCAAAAAGTATTTGTTCCATTGACTTCATTCATAAAAACAGACTCAGACTTTAAACCCTTGCCCTTCAGGCAGAGTGAGCGAGCCTGGGAAAGGCCAGCCAGTCAGGGGAATGTTTCACAAGTCAATAGGTTTCTGAAGGAGCCTATGGACTGGACTCACGGAGGCAGCCTTACCCAGTGCTGAACTGCACATGCCAATTCCCATGACCAGCAGGGCAGGACTCAGAACTAATCAGAGGACTGCCATCTCCAGGACTTTTTCATGTCTCATTTGCTTATGTCCATCAATACGTTTGCAGTCAAAACAATTTGCAGTTTCACTCATCCTGCTGTAGATATGAGACTGTGAAAAGCTTTGGCTTCCAGGAGCTTTTGACAGTCTCTTATCTATGGCAGCATTGCTCTTTTCAAGCTTTTGAGCTGCCATTGGCAACATCCACCCCAACTCTACCCCACTGGGTGCTCTATGTAGCAACAGGGTTCTCTTCCTGTTTCTAGGCCAACTAACAATCCACAGCCTTAGAGCTGAATTCATTGCATTTCCAATGGAAGAAAAGTTCAGTCTGAGATAAAGAAATAAAACCTAATGCACTATATAGGCACAGTGCTGTTTGGAGTATTGTTGTAGCCATGTTGGTGCCAGCATATGAGACAGACAAGTTGAGTGAGTCTCTTGGTGTGGGCTGGGGGAGGGGAGTGTTCTCTTATAGTCTTGTTTGATGGCGCTCAGTCCCCAGAGCTTATAACAAACCCGCCGCTGTGGGAGGGGCACTAAAGGGAGGCGGGAAGACACACTATCCGCCTCTGCTCCCTGTCACACAAGATAGCAACCTGTGGAACAGGCTGACCAGGAACAAATCTGCCAGACAAATGTCTTTCTTTTTCTGCTTGTATTCCCAAACGAAAGGCGCAGGAACGCTGGCTGGGTAACAGCCTCAGCTAGGAGAGCCCTGGACACAGGCCTTCGGGACTCCTGCTGGAGAGAGTAGAGCACACTACCTTGGATGCCTGGCTGCAGGTGTCATTTCAAAGGCCTGGGATCAAGGAGACACAGGAACAGGACCCTGCTAATGGCAAAGGCATCGCCGGGGTGTTGTATACGTAGGTCCCAAGCCCTGCTCACATGGTGCTCCGCACTTTAACAGCATTTTTGTGGAGCCCTGTGCCCACCCCTACAGCCAAGCTGCAGCACCCACTCTTGCACTTCTTCCCTTCTGTCTCCTTTGCTGACACAGTCCTGTTCCTCCCTCTTCCACCTGCCCTCTTTTCCAGTCATTCAGAGGGGAGGAGAACTGGCTGACTTCTGCCTGGGAAGGTGTGCATCTCCCTTTAAGAGTAGGACATGATGGGAACACTGCCCTAGAAGTTTTGGGGCAGGCAAAAGAAATGAAATGATGGAGAGAAAATGAAGGTTGAACCAGCAGAGGGAAAGAGTGTGGAGCCTAAGGCTGGGGGAGGAGAGAATGGCCAACTCTTGGGAAGGCCCCCCCAATCAAAGGCCAGACTCTGCACCACGCTCAGCCCTCTGGCTGGCCGTGGATGCTGAGCATCGTGCAGAACGTCTCCCGCAGATGGGTGCCTAGCTGGGAGATGAGCTCTTTCCAAGGTCTGGCCCCAGCAGGAGCTGCCAAGCACTCCTGGAAACTTGACCCTGGGCTCTTGTGAAAATCTGGCTCCAGGGCCCAGTTTGTGACTTTGCCACTGATGTGCCGGATGACCTTGTGTGAATCACATCCTCACCCTGGGTCATCTTTAATGAGGCCACTACACCCAGCTGCCTTTTGGGATGCACTTGGAAAGCCATAGCCACTGAGTGCGCAGCACTGTCAGGATCACGGAACTGTTGCCAGCCCGACGCATTTGAAAATCAGGCCCCAAACCCATGAGATTTAAAAATAGTAGCTGCGGGGTTTCTATTTGCCTGCCGATGTTGAAGGGTTTAAAGTTTTCTCCACAAACACAAGGGCTGGAAACTGAGAGAAAAGCTGAGATTCTCGGGGGCTCCTGTGATTTCAGGAGCTGAGGCCTTCACTGACACCAAATAGCACAAGACTCAGGAGAGAATTGAGAAAGTTGGCCATTCTTATGTCCACTGCTGTGTACTGGGGGCAGCGTGATGGCCAGGGTGGCTGGGCAGAGCTGGCATGGCTGTGCAGGAGCTGGTCAGGAGCTGGGGGCATTATACTGAAGTCTCATTGGGAGACAGAAAACCTGGATCAGATCTCCCCCCAGGGTAACTCCATGGGACAGAGAGCTGCTGGTCGAGGTTGCTGGGAGCTGAGCATATAGCAGAGGGCTGGGGAGCTCCAGCTGTGGTATTTGGAATGAGGTGAAATTGCAGAGAAGTGATTGATCCAGGCAGAAGGGCAGTAATGAGGTTGTCTGTACAGGTGGTACAGCAGGCTTCGCTGCAAGGACACCTGCCATGTCACCACACAGTTCTCTTCAAACAGTAGCCAAGAGTCACTCTCCTTGCAGCAGTGAAATGCCTCCAGCCCTGGTCTCTAATTCACAGCTCCGGCAATCTGATAGGTGTCATCGCCCTCAGTCTGCACTGATCAGCCTTATATGGAGGAGGAGAAAAGCCCAAAGATTAAAGCAAGGCTAGGAAACCAAGAGGGCTGAGACCCAGCCCGAACACACTGGGATTGGTTGGCTGGAAATCCTCCGTCACCCCTGTGTGTTCCCACGACCTTCCACGGTGGAAGACGGGCCCAGGCAGCAGTTTTGAAAGAGCAGACAAACTCCCTCCTGCAGCACTGGGCAAAGAGGAGAAATATGAGTTATTCGTATCCCTAAACCCATTGCTGTGACTGACATGCAGAGGGAGCAGGAGGAGGCTCCCCAGTTCCCTTGTGAGCTGGAGTGCACGTTGGAGCTCTGAGCCACGTGTGCTACCTTTACTGCAGGCTAAAAATAAAAACCAGGACGATGAGCCATTTCAGTCTGAATTAACCTAACAGTCAAAGCACTCAAGAGAGCCCCAAAGGTCTGAGCTTCCTTTCTCCAAGCATTCTGGTCTCCTTCGGGCTGGCCCATCACTACCATGAGTGATGCTTTGGGGGTTCAATCCAGACCAGGAGGGGGTTGTGTTCCTTGTAACCCTGGGTGCTTCTGCACTGTGCAGCTTTGGCTCAGTGCCCCAATGCCAGCAGTCCGCTCACAGCACAACACTCTCACCCTGGCTTCCACCAGCCTGGTTACTCCTCACAGGGTGACATCATCAACAGCATTTCAGTCCCAAGTCTCCCCAGAATTGTCTCCTCTGCACTGCTCAGCCTCTGTCCCTGCAGCACCCATAGACCCTTACCAAGTTCTCTGCTCCTTTCAAGAGATGGGACACAGAATCAGCCTGGTAGTTTGGCTGAGGATCTTACTCTTCCCTTGGATAAACTGCACTGAGATGGTTGTGTAATAAAACAAGATTAGTTCATTACCAAAGAGCAGATGTTTCAGGGATGCCGAGTGGAATCAATTGGGACAGAAATGATTACAAACAAAAGTAAAAATACACTTATAAGACTCAACCCTAACTCAACAAAGCAAAGTAATTTTCCCACCACAGTTGTTCTTTCAGATCGCTGGCCAGTCCTTAGCCAGGGTCCAACACAGAGCCCAAAGTGTTGCCTTTTTTTGTCCCCTCAGGTGAAGGATGCCAAAATGCCTTTTTCTGTCCGCCTGTTATTTATCTTTGTTTTCAAAGCCAGGCAGCCCTCCTGGGGGCATCAGGCACTTGACATCATGAGAATTTTTCCAGTACCCTCTCCCAGTTAAGCAGCTGTCTCCCCAATTTGCTAATTTGATTATGGTGTTTACCTTTTATATAAATATACTTGTATTTTTCTCTCATTGCTGAATTTACACTGGGGACACAGCCAAGCAGGTGGAACCACATTCATTTGTCCAGGGTGAGGGGACTTAAGCTCTACCTACCAACCACATATTAAGAACATATTTCCAAGGCATATTTATAATTTTTCACATATCACCTGTGCATGCACCATGCAATAATAAAATAATAATAATAATAATGACCAGCATGTTCCTAGTGTACACATGATACCTTCCACAATGCCGTCTCAACACAGGTTATGACACCAGGGGGCTTGGGTCCGCTGAGCTGGGCAGGCCAGATGAGGTTGACTGCTAGTACTGGAAAGCCCTGGTCTTTAGGCATTGGGATGCTCCTAGGACCACATCTTGTGACCAAGTGTGCTGGGGCAGTCTCAGTCCTGCCACATTACCAAGGATTGAGGCTCCCCACAGTGGAGTCAGTTCTTGTGATACTTGATGTTTTCCTTAAAGCCCCAGCTCCCAGAGTCAGGTCAGAATTTCCTTCTTGAAACCAGTCTCTTTAAGATCTTAAACTTAGTGTGTGGGGGTGTGTTTTGTTTTATTTGCTCAGTAATCTGCTTTGTTCTGTTTGCCATCCCTTATAATCATTTAAAATCTGCCGTCTATACATTTGTTTTGTTTACTGCTAAACCCAGTTTGTGAAATTTCTAACTGGGCGGGGGAAAGGAAGTTGTGCTTATTTCTTTTCACACTGAGGGAGAATTTTTATGACCTTGCACTGTGCAGATCTTTCTATATAGTGCCAGACAGTATTATTTTGAGTTTATTCCCAAAGGGGGTGTACAAGAGTGCTGGGTGAATCCTCTCACACAGAGCTGACTTCAGCCTATGTCTCCAGCCAAGTGTGGCCCTACGTGTGTGTGTGTACGCGCTGCAAGAGGCCGGAGAGCCAAATTCAGCAGAACAGGTAGAGGGAATCCAGGCTAGTGGAGCAGGAGGAGCTCAGTGAAACCCCAGTACATCAGGTGACGTTCCAGAAGCGGGGGGTCTAACCCTCATAGCCACCAAGTCCCAGTTTGCCCAGCTCCCTAGGCAAAGCTTCCTTGCCCTCACTGTCGGTGCAGTGTGTGGTCACCCCCATAGGTGGCTGCTGACTTTTGGTGAGCTTAGCTGTTTGCTTTGCTCTGACCGCCGGCTGTGGAGCCAGTTGATAAGCAGGATGCTCAGCTGACTCTCGTCCTAGGATCCCCTCGCCAGCCCTGCTTTGCTCACCCTCACCAGCTCTCTCATTCATTACCACAGCCACCACTCTGTCAGATCTTCCAAACAAAAAATGCCTACTCCTAGCTGGAATTGTTTCCCAGCCATGACTCAGAGAGGACTCCTCATCTCTACTTCCCATCTTCTCTTTCTAGCCACCTTGGTTTTCAAATGCTGCAATGTCATTGCTCCTTCCCATGCTTGGCATTGCTACAGTCTAGTGGCTGGAAAGACACTGCTGCCCATAAGCAGCCTGCAGGAGACAGGCTTTCAAACGGGCTCTGGTCAGCATGTCTTGTTTGACAAGAGCTGATTCCTGTTTCGGCAGATTCTCCACTAGCTGGGCTCTGTTCTGTCAGGTTCATCGTTTCTGCAGCTGGAATCACACCTGCTGTGGGCTTCAGGCAGCCACAGCAAGAGCTTCCCCAGCTCTGGCTGACAAGGAATTATCCCCCCCCACTGACTCACAGGATCAATGGAAGGCCTAGGAGAGAGTCTCCTTGCACAGTCTCTCCCCCAGGATGCTCTGACTATATTTAGACTTCCAGCTGAGCGGTGAGGAGCACTGCCAGGTACAGATCAGAACCCTTCAGTAGCTCTCCTCCTAGTTAAAGCCAACCCACCTCCACTCCTCACTTACCATTTGGAAGCTAGCGGGTCCCCAGTGGGAGTCTTTTCTAAGCTGGTTTCAGCTCTGCACTGCTCAGGGCCCGAGCAGGGAAAGGACAAAGGACCTCGTTGTCAGACGAAGTCAGATCACTGCCCGCTCACTCTGCATGTGGAAAGCTTCCACGGCATGGCTGAATCCCCAAGGAAGACTGGGGCCTGCTTCCAGAGCCCTGTGAAAAGCTCTGAGCACTGCTTTATTCTTGGCTGAGAATCCAAAGGATTCACTCGAGACGGCCCAGATGCAAAGCTTCTGGGAGCCTGAGAGCAGTGGTGCTGACGGTATGGCACAATGGCCACGTCTGTGCCACTGACCAGTTGCTTTCCTTGCACAGACCAAGCGAACAAGTGCTGCTTTGTCAGTCACTATGACCTTCTGGGTCCCCTCCAGTCCTGCTGGGGAACTGTCTCAGCCCAGTCCCTTGTACAATGCCTGGCCTGCTGGAATGTAACACTGCAAAAGAAAAGAGCCTGGCTGGAGCAGCTCTGCCTTCCCTGCTGCCAGGCTGGGGTAAGTGCTGTGTGCTCTTGGCGTGATAATCTGCTTCCAGGCCCTGCACTAGATCAGGGACTCCTTGTTCTGGGCACTGTGCAGACACACTCCTCTCACTCTGAATAGAGACAGAAAGGAAGGATCACTGACACCAGCACGGAGACAGAGTAAGTGACCTAGCAGCCTTCCCATGGGACGGGAAGTTAAGAGAGTGCTGCTGGCCATGCTATCCCCTGGCTGCCTGGTTCTGTGGAGCTCATCATCTCTGAGCCCATTGTTTGGGTCTGTTTTGAGTGAAGTATCGTGGTTGTTGATGGTTAAATGAGGTGTCTCATGACCTCTGGTATGGTGTAAAGCGTGGGTGTTTGTCAGGCGGTGGGCGTATGCCTAGTGTACGCAACATCGCTCGGGAGTCCTTCGTGGTATGGAGCACGTCATCTGTTTGAGATGAGAATAGTTTATCCCTATCGAAGGGAAGGTCATCCACTTTTAGCTGTAATTCTTTCAGAATTCCTGAAGCTTGCAACCAGGATGTTCTTACCACAGCTGTTGCAGTTGTTTGAGCAGCTGTGTCCGCTACATCCATTGAGGCTTGCAGCACTGTGCAGGCTATTATCTGACGCTCATTAATAATGATGTTGAGTTGAGGATGTTTGTGCTCAGGAAGGTCTTCCACGAGCTCTTGTCTTTTACCATAGTTAGAGTAATCATAATTTGCTAGTAGAGCAGAATAGTTGGCAACTCTGAGCAGAAGGGTGGCTGATGAGTAAACTTTACGCCTAAAGAGGTCCAATCTCTTGGGTTCTTTAACTTGTGATGTGGGACGGAAATGAGGCTATTTACTGCGCTGACTGGCAGCCTCTAAGACCAGAGAACAGGCTTGAGGGTGTGAGAACAAAAATTCTATCCCTTTGGCTGGAACAAAGTATTTCCTGTCAGCCCTTTTGTTGGTGGGTGGTGCCAATGCTGGAGTTTGCCATATGGCATTCGCAGACTCCATTATAGCCTCATCCATGGGGAAGGCGATCCTGGTCGATGATGGTAGCTGCAAGGTTTTTAACAACTTATGTTGTTTCTCCTGCACCTCATGTAAGACAATTTCTTGGCTGTTTGCTGCTCTTTTGAAGAGTTCTTAGAACTGTTTCAGGTTATCTGGTGCCATCAGGGTAGATGGCGTCACCGCTTCCTCTGGTGCAGAAGATGAGTGTGGGGCAGGCGGTGAATCATCCTGGTCTGCCTGTGATAGTATCTCTTCCTCTTCTATTTCTGTGAAGGGTCCGAGGTTTCTGTGAGTGGTAAAGATGGAGGTACTTTGAATCCTCTTCTGGCTGGGGAATGGGGGCCAGAATATGGGTTCTGGTATGTGGCCCAAAGACCCAATTGTAGCCATTGCATGGGGTAAGGTGGTAATGGGTAAGGCCAGTGCTGTGCATACCTGGGCTGTGACTGCTTGGAGGGATGAGGCTTTGGCTTCACAGTGTTCCATGTAGGTCTCATCTGTGAGTGGGATGAACTTTGGGATGAACGCTGGGAGGAGAAGCGGTCATCCTGCACGTCTACTCCTCACCACTATGCATGGAGATCGGTGCAGGAGATGAAGGATAGCACCATGCTGTGCAGCTCGGGGAGTGTTTGGTGCTGAGCGGTGGTGACTGTGGCGCAGAAGAAACCTCTACGTCAGCATGATGCAAGAGTTGCGCTGGTCCCGCCTTGGGGTTATGGTCGACCATTGGAACGCTGACTGGTGCCGGATTCGGCTTGTTAGCTGGCATCAAGCCTGGAGCTGGTGCCGGCGGTGGGGAAGCTCTCTTTTTGTGAGAGATCCTTACTGGAGAAGTCGAGGCTCACTTCCTGATAGTTTTGGAAGTCAGAGCCTTATCATTGCTTAGGGATCTAGGTTTATGAGATTCCCCAGAGGCTGGAGGGGTTTCTCCATCAGAAGCATTTTCAAACAGAGATCCTTATCACGTCTTGCTCTTGACTTCAAGTTGCTGCAATGTATGCATCTCTAGGAGATATGAGTTTCTCCCAGACAGCGGATGCAGGATGCACGGCTGTCAGAGACCGGCATCGGTTCACGGCAGGAGTCACACTTTCTAAATCCTGTTGAGCCTGGCAACACTTCAGTTAAGCCTCTCCCCACCTCTCGACAGATGAGGGTGGGAGTTAATTTCAGTGATAAACCGTAGAGCTATTCCTAAATGCAGAACTAAGTAAAGAATTTTTTGTTGTTGAAGAAAAACCTCTAGGAGGAACTATGTATAGACTAATACTAAGGAAACTATGTAACTAAGTATAGACTAAGAAGAAGTTCCTATGTAACTTGACACTTTTTTTTTTTTTTTTTTTTTTTTTTAAAAGGTAAAGAAGATATGGAGGAGTGCACAACAGTGGAGCTCCGTCTGCAGCCGAGGACGATGCAGAAGAAACTGAGGGGATGGTCGGGGGTGGGCGCACTACAGGAGGCACCAACTGCTCCACGGGACAGCTCCTGTGCGCACCCTTCCCCCGACTGAGTACTGCTGTGAAAAATCTCCGATCTCCGGTGCAGGGATGCACCGACAACTAGAGTGGAGCATCCACAGGGACACCACTCAAAGAAGAACCTGTTTTACATTTTATGTAAAACTGTGTGTTTTGGTTGAAGTCCTTGGGAAATCTGCTCAGGAACAAAACCTGGTGCATGTCCTCTCCACAGCGAGGGAGGGGCAGGCTGGGTTATAATGGATACTGCTCAGGCATCTGACCAGGACACGATGGTACATTTTGGGGGTGCTGGCTGGGGAGCTGGGAGGGGGGAACTGGCTGGAGTCTCTCTATTGTTGGTTTATGAGTAGCTGGAAGAAGCATTCATGTACCTCAGTTGGGTGTGTCCCTGCCTGTGGATGCCTGTGTAAATGTAGGACCTGACAGAAGTCTGCGGCTTAGCAACAACATCACAGTGAAAGAGGGAGCCCTTGGTGGGACAGAGGGCTCAGCGGTACCCCAGTTCAGGTTGAACCCTGGGAAAACCCATCACGCTGTGTCAAACCACTTGAACAGAGTGCAGGGAATGACCAGGTGAGCCTGCACCCTGATCACTTAGCTGCCAATCTGTGCCCCGAAGGAAGCTGATTGGAGTTCATTAGATAACCGGGCTGGGTGGGATAAATAGTCCATCAGCCCAAGCCAGATAAAGAGGCACAGGAAGGAAGTGCCGGGGGGAGAGAGAGGAACGGGATTAGCTGCACCCAGACACACAGTGGCCTCCGGGAAGGGAAACCTCCATTCCCCTCAGCTCCTGCTGTGCCTAAAGCACAGAGGATACTGTAATAGGCTTCTGCACAGGGACTATAGTGGTGTTGGTGGAGAGAACTCAAAATCAATGGCACTGTGATTGCACAACTTGTACAGTCAACATAGTTTCTGCAGGGCAGGAAGACAAGGGCAAAGGCATCTCCTGTAACACACCCCTTCAGTCAGAGACAATCGTTACTTCGTGTGGGGGAGTCCATATGCAGGAAACATCACGTGCCAGAGAAATTTCAGGGGAATGGTTATTTCTTGCCTGGAAGCATGAGGAACCAACTTTGCTTAAAACATCCTGCTTGTGAAATACTGAGCGGAGGCGGAAGTGGCATATCACGGACAAGCTGTGGGAGGGGAGGGGGAGGCTAGCAGGGCTGGGCTAGGCAGCAGAATGCGCTGTGCTGCTTCATGCTGCCAAGCCTCCCACCAACACTGGCACACCCGCGCAGCCAGCTCAGTGCCACCAAGGCTGGGCAGAAGTAGGTTGTTGTAGCTTTGCAGCTTCCCATAGCCAAGAAGTGGCATGTTTGCCTTGAACGTACTATGCACTAGGGCTGTACTACGAATAACAGAGTATTCCAGACTCTCAAAACTGAACATTGCAAACAGTCCCAGGAGAGGCAAGGATGATCCATAACAGCACACTCAAATCATGCATGAAGGCAGGAGCTGCAGGTCTAGACCTTCAAGGCTTAGTCCTCCAAAGGTCCCTTCCCACTAGTTGGTTTTCACACTCAAAGCAAGGATTCACCCTCTCTGGTATGTACAAAGCACGCAGTGTCTCTGCCCCCAATATGCAGCACTTACTCTGAACATAGAACGGACTAAAGTCAATCTGTTAATTAGTTAAGAGTTAAGATTCATTGTAAAACAGGCACTTAAAGAACTCTAATGCCCTGTCTCACCCCTCGTCTTTTGACACAGGGAATTCTTCACGTGTTTTTCTCATGGAGATTTTATGTGCCACCCTCTGCTGACAGAGAAACTTTGTTATGAAAAATGATGACCAAAAATGATCATTAATTCTAAATATTTATTTTCAGCCACTACCCCTTGTACCAGATCTACGCCATGGAGGGTGGAGGGACTAGGCGGGTGGTCAGCAGTGGGATACAGCAGACGGAAGCAGGGATCTGTGTGTGCATACGTGTGCACTCAGAAGAATGGAGGAGAGCACGGTCAGTGGGAATTTCCATGAGATGTGCAGGGAAACATTGAGAACCAGAGGCAGGAGGAAGTGGGGTGCGCACTCATGCAATTCGCAATGTGCCAGCCATGCAAACAGCAGTCAATCCAGTTGACTAGCCAGTGCGCACTGGCTACTTTACACAGCTCCCCAGTGGCATGTGGTAGTCAGCACACACCAGTGAAGCTGAGCCAACAGCGGAACTTTTCAAACTGATTTCAAGGTGAGATTTCATCTCTTCAGATCGCTATCAGATGTATTAAAGCCATGACGTTTGCAGAGTTAACAAAAGCCAATTCACAGCTGCCCACCCCATCTTACTGCAGCCCTGCATCTGTGTGTGTGTGTGTGTACATGTGTACACGTGTGCAGAATGCCCGCTTCCCAGGGTAATTTTCCACAAGCCCCTGCACCACGCAATGCACAGGAGGAGGAGTTCTTGTCTTCAACCCAAGGGAGACAGCCCACCAGAGGGACAGCAGGACCCAGGCAGTGTTCTCCCTTCCCTAAAACAGGTGGGATTGAGGAAGAATGAATTCCAGAGAGGAGCCAGCCCCAGAGGCCAAAGACACAAAAGGCAGGAGAAGGAGGCACAGAAGCAGCATTACTCAGCAGTTGCTGCAGCAGGGACCACTGGACACTGATCATAGCACTTGCTGCACCTTGGCCATTCTCTGCCCTGTGCTGATTTACTGTTTGGTCCAGCCCCCTCGCACCATTTCACTCACAGTCTCTTCACCTCAGCCTCCCTCCCTCTTCCTGCTCTCCTCCATCTCCCCTGCCCCGCTGCTCTCCCCAGCTCTTCCCTCCAATGTCCCCTCCTCCTTCCTTTGGCTCCATCTAGCGGATCCTCTTCCAACAAAACTCTACCTAAACAAATGTAAATGGCATGACCACAGTGTCTGTCATCAGCAAGGTTGGGACCTTTAGATCCTCTGCACAGACCTCAGCCGCTTGAGCTACCGAGTAACTGGTGACAGCAGTAGGCTGTTAACCTCTCTGTGAACCAACCACTTGACGGGGAAGTGACACATTTTTCTAGTGGGTTTCACAGTATTTGCTGACAGCAGAAAATGTTGGTCTCAAGGATCCTGGGCTCCAGTCCAGGTTCCAGATGAGATTGCACTATAGAGCTTATGGACCCTTCGGGCCCTCTGCTGTCAGCTGCCCCAGAGCCTGACCCTGGGCCCTTGACCCCAGGCAACAATCACAGAATGGTGAAACTGCATGTCAGGGGCTGGTCTCGGATTAGCTTAATCTGATTTTTAAAGGCACTTTCTACTATTTCTCCCCTGCCGCCTCCGAACTGCATGTTGACACTGCAGGGCAGAGTTATGTTGATCTGGATGCCTTACCTTCATTCCTGGACTTTACCAGTGTTTGGGTTTCTTACTTTGAATGTCCTGAGTTCATAACGCTTGTGTTTGAGTGATGACATCATCCCTGTAAGTGTATTCCGCCCTAAATTACTGCTGTGTACTTCCAGCTTCAAGTCTTTCTGTACAAAGATTTTGTTGAGGATTTTTTTTAGTGCTGTCAATTACTCTCTCCTGATCATTTTTGAATCCCAAGTTGAAATGACAATCTCTCCTTCCCTTGCATATAATTTTTGTCCTGTTCTAGGTTAAGCTAATAGGGAGAGTCAAACAAATCAGGTTAAGCTAATACGAAGAGACAAACAAATACGCCAAATGACATAAACAAGCCCACAGACACCAGCCTCATAGCAAAGCTAGAAAGCAGCTCTGAGCTTAAAGCATATAAATGACTGTGAAAAAAATGATTTGCCCTGCTCAGCATACATTCTGGGCATGACCATAAAGGACAAAGACAAGAGTTAAACTGACAGCACCTGGCCCTGACTGCTCTGCCAGACACCTGTGCACAGTCAGTGCAAAGCCCACCTCCCAGGAGAGGGAGGAATTTGGGGCTGGGACTGCACCTCCTGGAAGTGCAACATGCTCAGGTGCATTCCGGGGGGTGAGGGTGAAGGCAGCAATGGCTTTCAGATACTTTTGTGCCTGGGGGAGTCTGGTCGAGAGCTAAAATAAAACAGCAGATTCTAAATTACATACATTAGCATAAACAAACATTAATCTGCAGCCACACTGCCTATTTGTCCCATTCACACCCACTTCATACATTCATTGCTTGCATCTCAACGAGCCTAGTTAAAGACTGTGCCATAATTCATTATTATTAATCTATGCGACTGTAGCACTTAGGAGCCCAGGCCAGGTAGCAGGGCCCTGTTGAGCTAGGTGCTGCACAGAAATAGGACACAAAGATGGTCCCTGCCCCAGATTGCTGTCAAGAGACACAAGATGAAGCCAGACTGGCCGGGGAGTATAAGACATAATGAGACAGGGCTGGTTAGCATGACCAGAGACTTAGTTGTTGTAAAGCTTTGGCACATATACACATGGGTCAGGGCTGAACTAACACTGTAAGACCACAGAGTAAGAGCTTTGCCCTGAAGATTCACAGCAAGACAAACAAGGGACAGGAACAGAGAGGTCAAGCGACTTCCTACAGTCACCCAGCAGACCAGCTGATTGATGTCAACTAGTAGTTGAAAAGGTATCAGAAGATGGAACTCAAGAGCATGTAGCATTGTTCCTGGACTTTGCAACACCAATAAAACTAGGGGTTGGGTACCTTGAAACCCTGGCTGAGGCACGTGGGGAGAAGGGAGATGCGGCAGCTGACCTAATACGGCTTTTCCACCTCTCATTTGTATGATTTTTCAAGGCCCTTTTATTATGATGGTTTCCAGTTCTTCTATGGCAGGAGAATTATTGACAGGATAATTGATGAGAATTATAAATCACTGTCTAGACGTGCCTCCACGTGGAGAAAATTGTCTAGCCAAAAAAGGCAGAACAAGAGCCAATGGTTGGAAGCTCAGACTAGAGAAATTTGAGACTGGAGCAAAGGCACAAATTATTGATTGTTGGGGTAAATAACCCCGGAACAACTTACCAAGTGTCCTGATGGATCCTCCATCTCTCGGAGTCTGTAAATCAAGACTGTCTGTTTCTTTCTAACAGCTCTGCTCTGACTAGGCCACAAGTTATTGGCTGGATGCAGGAGTCACTGAGCAAGGTTCTCCGGCCTGTGTTCTGCCTGAGATCAGTCTGAACTCTGATGAGTCCCTTTCTGGCCTTAAAATCTCCGTCTATGACCGTGTGTCAGAGCTGGGTGAAGAATGGACACTCCGCCTCTTCCTTTCACGCAAGGGAGTGACAACTGCCTCCTGCAGGGGAATACCCAAAGATATTGGCCCACTGAGGAACTAACTGTCTGCAGTGTGTCATTGCAAGAAACAGGAGATTTTAAAGTTGTAGAAGCAGGAAAGACACGTAATTGCAGGTACTCCTTCTCCCCTCTGCACTTGCAGAACTGAAAAAGGGCTAAAGTATCATTTGGAAAAAGTTCTTTTGAAACTTCCAACCCTGTGCCCTTAAGTTTCTGCCCTAGGAGTGTTTGCGAGGAACTAAATATCCACAGCCAGATCAGGGAGGCACCAGGAGATCTAATGACAATCACCCCATGCCTGATTTACCATCCCTGACAAGCCCTCTCCCCCAAGCCACACACTGTCTATCAGGAAGTGTAGGTAGGCCCTTGCTACCCCACAGGCTAAAGTCACAGCAGTCTAGATCCATCCTCTTTGGAACCCCCTTTCAGGTAGTTGAAAGCAGCTATCAAATCCCTCCTCAGTCTTCTCTTCTGTAGACTAAACAATCCCAGTTCTCTTAGCCTCTCCTCATAAGTCATGTGCTCCAGGCCCCTAACCATTTTTGTTGCCCTTCTCTGGACTCTTTCTAATTTTTCCACATCCTTCTTGTAGTGTGGGCTCCCGTAACTCATGTGCTCCAGGCCCCTAATCTTTTCTGTTGCCCTCCACTGGACTCTTTCCAATTTATCCACATCCAACCCACACTTCGAGCCAGGGAGACCCAGGCAGAAACATTTTATTATGGCCAATATACCCAGGCGAGAAATCAAGTAACTTCTCAGAGCAGACTGACCATTGGTTCTCCAGTGGCCGAGAGTCATTCCTTTAGAACAAGAGAATCTTTTGCAGAGCAGAAGCCGCAGGGCTCAGGCTGCCACCCCTTGTTCCCAGCACTTTGGCTGCGCTGTATGTGGGAAGCCCTGCAACTGTTTCAGCAAAAAATCAGAACTGTCCTTATAAAATTGGTGACCCTAGCAGGCTCCCTGCAGAACTTGCCCTTCCTCTCAAACTTCTACCCAACCCAGGAATTATTTGCAGGGTTCTGCTGTGATTACTCTTCCCTGGTTGTTCGCCAGTACTCAGAGAAGCCAGTAGCCCTCACTGCATTCGGCAGGGTTTCACCACCCACCTGCCAGTCTGAGCCCTCTCCAGACATGACAAGGTGGAGCGTCTCACACAGCAAAAGCTGACTGCGGGAACTCGTGCTCCCCGTGGCCCCATGGCCCTTCCAAGGTGGGTGACCCTGTGAGGGGAGTTCAGCTTGCTCAACAGAGAAAAAGCATTTCCCATTTTCAAGTGACAGGAAAACCCACATTGAAAGGAGGGATCCGAGAAAGGAAACATCTGTGTAACTCACAAGAGCTGCGGTAGCTCACAGCATATGCTGGCAAAGTCAGGGCTGGAGCTTTGCCAGAGATACGCAATTCGAGTTAGCACATCCAACCCCCGCCCCCGCATGCTAGGTGCCAGCTGATGTCACATACTCACAGCTGAGCTAGGAGAGGGCACTAGTGACAATTGCACAGGACACTAAATTAGGAGCATCTTTGACCCTCAGTGGGGACCGAAAACTAGTACAAAGTGACCCCCAGCAGCAGTGACACTCTAAGTTTCCGCCTAGACAAATGCTGAAGATCTTTCTGGGGATAACAGACCCCATGCCCCTACTACATGGGAGGGAAGAGGCCAGGAGGCAGCAACAAGGATCCTGAGGAACCGATTAGACATGAGTTTGTAATGTGATAGGGCACCAGTTTAAACAGACAACTGAACTGCATACACAAAGGCATCCAGGGAAGAGAGACAGGTTCGTCCCTCTACAGGGCTGAGGTGCAAATGCACCTGCAACAATGTGCTCTGTTCTGGGCAACTCATCACTGGGAAAACAATGACCAGCTGGGAGCAGTTCTGAACAATGCAGCAGATGCGGAGAATGACCTGGAGAAACAGATCCAAGACCCTGACTCCTATTGTCCCAGGCAGCCCAGTGTGCTAACCAGGGGAGATGGAAAGCTTAGGGCATGGGGCAAATATCTGCAGGTGTAACTCAGGAAGAAGAGGGATTGTGTAGCAAGCACAAGGGGTGGGACTAGGAGTAACAAGAACCATCCTCTGGTGTGTGTTCCTAGACCCTCCCACCTGAGGAGCTGTAAGGCCTTGACTCCCCACTCTCAGTCCCCAGGGCAGGTCACTGCAGGTACCTAGAGGAGCCTGGGCTCTGGAACTTGGTGGGAATGTCTACACTGCTAGTTTTACCTCTGTGGTGTGAGTCTTGTGAGCCCCAGGCAGCTGAGCCAACCTCCAAGGCCCACTGCCACAGGACTATGGCTGCAGAGATGGACCCTGTGATCCCAGGCTCAAGAAGGTTGTTTGGCTGGTTCAAAATAGTCGGACCATGGCTGAGCCAGCAGCACAAGCCAGGCCTGCAGCTCCCACAGTGCCATCTGCCCAACGACAGGGCAAAGTCAGGGAAGGGGACATATTGGCTACATCACTTCCATGCTGGAGCTGTTAGGCATGGAAGTACAGGCACCAAGAAAAGGAGAGATGCCCTATCACCGTTGCCAGGGCTAGTCAAATGGAATTGGATAACACGCCAGACGTCGCCCTGTCCTGGAGGAACCAATCCTGCCTTGCCCCCAGACCACAGACAGGGTGAACCATTCCCCCGTTGATCACTGTGGCTGGAGTTCTCGTAAGCCAATAGCACAGCAGAGGATGTGCAGGAATACTGGGGCAGGCAACCATGCGGCAGAGGTGGGTGTGGGAACAACAAAGAGGCAGAGATGAGCACAGGGATGTCAGCAGCCAACACAGGGCAGCGGTGATGCAGAGATGGGACTGGTGGTGCCAGGAGTGGGGCACTGGAAGAGCAGAAAAAAGTGGGGGGACAGCTGGGTGTGGGGGTGGCAGTAGTAGAGGCGAAGGCAGGCACATGGGCAGCAGAGAGGCTGGTGGTGGCTGGAGGCACTGAGTATTTTCACACTGCCAGCGCCGTGGAAGCAGTGCTGTGAAGGCAGGAGGGAGGAGACCCCAGCAGCGCAGCCAAAGGAAGAAGAAAGAGGAAAACAAGCCCTGCCCCAGCATTGTCTGACTGTCAGAGTCTTCGCTCACCATTGGGGGGCCTGCTGAAACCCACCCTAGGGCAAAGGAAAAGTTATAGGAGAACAACAAGCGCAGCCCCTGGGAGCAGTGCTCTCAGCCACCAGCAGTGCAAAGGGCAGGGAACCTCCAGAAACACAGGCAAGGCCTGGTCACACTGAGATGGCACGCTCAAGTTCCACTCTCAGGAAGGGTGGGGTGCTTCCCTATGCCCATGCAGGGTGCCTGTCCCTGTCCCAGGGAAACAGAGCTACCCACACTGGTACCCACAGCAGGCATGCACTGGGAGCCCAAGAACCTGCCAACTCACAGATGTAGGCGAGGAAAGATCAGATGCTCTTGGGTGACTCAGAGCAAAGCTCAAAGAGAGTCACCTCACCAGAATAGTGAGCAAGGGGTCAGGGAGGAAAGAGGAAGAGGAGCCCTAGCAACACTAGCAAATACACTCTACTCCTCTGCAGCAGCCCTGATGCCAGTGCCAGTTGGGTAGCACCAGGGGAGCGGGCTCTGCTCAGGACTCATCCAAAAAGGGAGACACGTTTAATGGTTGAAAAACACTAGGAACAGCCATTTCGCTGCTACCCACTCCAGGGGCCACATGGCCCCAGGTAGGGTGACCAGAGAGCAAGTGTGAGAAATCGGAACGGCTGTGGGGGGTAACAGGAGCCTATATAAGAACAAGACCCTTAAATCAGGACTATCCCTGTAAAATCAGGACATCTGGTCACTCTAACCCCGGGACATTTGTTGCCAGGACTCAGAGAGTGACCTGCCAGGGCAATTCACTGTGGTAAAAAGCAACTGATGGGGCAAGAGGAGGGGGACCTGGGGCACCCACAGAGCCTAGTGTGAGTGCCAGCTATGGCTTGTGCCCTGGGCACCCACAGAGCCCAGTGCAGGGTCCCAGACATGGCTAGTACCCTGGGCACCCATAGAGCCTGGTGCAAGGTCCCAGACATGGCTAGCACCCTGGGCACCCACAGAGCCCGGTGCAGGGTCCCAGCTGTGCCTATCTCGGTATTTTACTCCATTCTGCATTTCTGCTTTTCCCCTCCTTGTTCTTGCACAATATTTGGCCCTGTGTCTCAGATACACTGTGTGAAAGCAGGTTTATATTTAGAAAGTGGAGCAGTCATGTGAGCTTTCCAGCACATCCTCTCAGTTGTTATGGCAACCAACATAACTCTTAGTTAGTCTGAATCCAACTGATTCTGATTCTTGGGCTGGCACTGACCTGCCCACTGTGTCCCTCAACATGCTATGGCCGCAGCGTGGTCCAACAGGATCAGCGATGCCAGAGACACACACAGACCTGGTGCTGCATCCAAGTTTCAAGTGCTGCAAGACCCTGTGAAACCACTTGCCCAATTTCCACTCCCCATCCCTTCACCAGCCTCTGGAAGAGAAATTGTAGCCTCCATTCCCACACTAGACATTAGGTCATCCCCAAGCCTGTTCCCCTCAGCCTCTAGTCTAGGCCAAGCTCATAGACGCTCCAGTCCTTTGCCCCAGGCCAGGCTCACAGAGTGATGGAGGCCCCAGTCTCTTGCCCCAGGCCAGGCTCACAGGGAAATGGAGGTAGGGTTGCCAACTTTCTAATCACACAAAACTGAACACCCTAGCTCCATCCTTTCCCTGAGGCCCCGCCTCCCACTCACTACACTCCCTTTCACTGGGCTGGGGTAGGAAACTGGGAGGGCAGGAGGCTGGGGGGGTGTCACGGGGGGTGGGGGAGTCCCGTTCTCACACCCCCCACTTCCTGGGATTCACAGTGATTCTTAGCCAGCCAGTAGATCAGAAGGTTTATTTAAGATGCCAGGCACACAATCCAACTTAGAACTGTCAGTACAAACAGGCCCCCTTGGCCCGGCCCTTCTGGGGGGGCAGGGAGATGAGACCCCGAATCCGGGCTCCCCACCTGCTTCCTCAGCCAGCATCTAACCCCTTTTCCAAAAAACTCCAATGTCTGCCTGCCCTTTGTTCCCTTGCCAGCCCCAGTGTGTCAACTCCCCTCCCCCTCCATCTCAGGTTACAGCTCCAGGTTTCCAGGTCAGAGTAGCTTAGCCTCAGGAGTCATGTCCACCCTTCCCCCTACTTGTCACAGGGTGCAGGAGCGAGGACAGGCTCTGGGCTGAGGAGAGCTCTTCTGCCAACAAAGCCGTGTTTAACAACACTGCCACTTGCGTCTGAAAAACTTTTATCTTTCGGGGATGCGGGGGGAGCTTTTTAAAGTACCCCTTACAGACAAAAGTTTTGTTGACAACTTCACAGTGTAGACATATCCCTAGTTTAACAACAGGCTACATAAAAAGCACCAACAAAGTCAGTACAAACTAAAATTTCAGTGTTGTGTTTATACTGCTCTGTACACTGTACACTGAAATGCAAGTACAATCTTTACAATCCAAATGATTTATTTGATACTTATACGGTAAAAAGGAGAAAATCAGCAATTTTTCAATAACTGTGACACTTTTTCTATTGTTATGTCTGATTTTGTGAGCAAGTAGTTTTGAGGTTAGGTGAAAATTGGGGGTTCATAAGACAAATCAGATTCCTGAAGGGGATACAGTAATCTGGAAAGGCTGAGAGAGACTATTAGAATCACAGTTCGGTAAGACAAACAACAAGCATGGTTATTTGCCCCCTTTTGCTTTCCTTTCCTGCATTCAGGGAATCAAACATCCTTTATGCTCACATCTGATCCCGAGCCTCCTGGAAGGGTTCCAGGACAAACCTGTTTCCTGTGATGGCAATCTGCATGGCGGTTACTGCCTGGGGAGGGATGAGCTGGTGTTTGCCCTGGAAAGCACCACAGAGGGGGCAGTCAGTGTGTAGAATTGGAGGGAATGTTTGTGAGCTTTAGTCAGGAAATGATGGGGAGCTGAGACACAAGCCTACGTGCCACACATACGCTATTCAGCAGGGGGTTGGTTGACACAGGCCAACGGGGGTGATGTTCACACACCAAGTTAGCTGCACCCTGCGCACACTAGATCTAGGCAAAAAGCTGTCAGTGAAAAGGCCTGTTTCTGGCAAACAGCTTCAGCTTGGCTGGTTTGAAGTGAATTGCTCTGACTTCGCGTTTTGAATGGGCATTCTGTGTCCAGCTTTAGCTAATCGGGAGAAAGGTGACTTCCCCGAAAACAACCCAGAATGAAACAAAAAAGCAGAAAAAAATTGTCTGTAGACAAACAAAATTATTTGGATTTTTCATTTCAGCAAGAAAACCAGACTCAGCATCGGGTCGAAACAAACACAATTTCCGACCAAATATTCTGATTTGGCCCTGCTCAGCTCTAGTGCACAGAGTCTCACACCTATGAGCCTCTGTGGGCTGGGGAGGGGAGGGGAGACAGATCCAGATGAGCTGAGCTAATGGGATAGAAAACTATAGTTTGGGCCCCCAGAGTGCACCAATCTGGGCCCCTTGGCACTCATACAGCGGGCATCGTTCACACCAGCCTCCCCCCAAAAAAACATGCACAGTGGGCACCATTCACACCAACCTGGCCCTCCCCAAACATGCACAGCGGACACCATTCACACAAGCCTGGGCTCCCCCAAACATGCACAGTGGGCACCGTTCACAGCCTGGCCCTCCCCAAACATGCACAGTGGGCACCGTTCACACCAGCCTGGGTCCCCAAACATGCACAGTGGGCACCATTCACACCAGCCTGGGTCCCCAAACATGCACAGTGGGCACCATTCACACCAGCCTGGGCTCCCCCGAGCACGCACAATGGCCGCCATTCAGAAGTTTCTCATGTTTGGAAAGTTTCCACCCATTGCAGAGACCTTTTCGCTGTGCCCACTGCACTGTGTGTATATGCTCAGCTCCAGTGCTTCTCCCTGGCAGCCTTCAACTCGCTGCACACAGGAAGGAAGGAAGGTGATCAGCTGGCAGCAGCACTTGGGCCCCAGGCACAGAGGGGAGGCTGAGGCAGCGCCTCTGCAGCTCCGTCCCTTTTATGGCACAGCCCGAGGGGATGGCAGCTCTCTCTGCTGAATGGAGGTGGCATGAGACTTCTTGAACAGAATTAAATCAACATGAGCAGGGCCCAGCCTAGACATCCATCAATTGAGGGATGGAGGAAGGGGGTAATCTGAAGTCCCTGGATGTTACTGTTTAAAAAACAACCTTTCAGGAGCCCCAAGGCATCAGACCCCTTGAAAATCTTGGATTTTAAGTGTAAAAAAAACAAAACTTGGCTACTAGGTCAGCATTTTGCTGTGATTTATCATTTATATAGCCTCCCATTCCACTGCTTAACACTGGGTAACTTTGTACACATTTTGGCCTTTCTGACAGTAATTTGGGCCCCTTGGAAGATTGTTCAGGGACAAATGTTTCCTTCGCCACCCCGGCAGAGCTGGGCCTGCCTGTGTGGAAGGAGCTGGCTTTAATGCACGCCCTCCCACTCAGTGCAGTCCAGTTCCAACCTGGAACTCTGCCATCCCTCCCAAGGCACAGCCACTCTTCCCTAGTGCCTGAGAGGTTTCCTATATCCTTCAACTGTCTGTAAACCTCTCCCCTTCAGAGAGTCCCCTATCCCCACACAACTAGAAGACAGGCATTCTCCCCAGTCATCTGGTCTTCCATGCAACATGGATTTCTCCCTGTCTCCAGGGGTGTCTGTTTAGCACCTATTTTGTACAATGGATCAGTGGAGGCCCTGAGAGCTCTGTGCACTGCACTGTCGTTTTCCTCAGCTCGTGGGCGATGAGGGGGGATTTGAACACGCTATTCTGTGCCCCATCACTCCTACCTCTCCCCGGAGCAGCAGGGTCTGGGGACCAGGGCCAGATTATTCCAGCACTTGGTTTATCACATGACCTGTGTCCAGAGAGACAGGAGAGAGCCAGGGCTGAATGTCGCCAGCCCCCGACTTTCCCCACCTCCTTGGTGTCTGGCATGCCTAAGCTGCCTGCTTTTAAATATCAGAGTGAAGAAAGCTGTGAGAGGGCGCGTGGCTGAGGGGAACATCCCCAGGCCAGTGAGCAGTGAAGGGCAGGAGAGGTCATACTCCACGTCCACATCTGCCTGAGTGTGAAGCTGTTGCTAACTGTCTGGCAGGCCATCGGGGCTGTCAGCAGACAATCAGGACAGGCTCTGCCTCAGAGTAGCAAACAGGCTAGCGGCATGGAGCAGCCCGCAAGTGGGCCTGAGCCGGAATCTACCGCTGCCCGTGGAGAACTCCGAGCCTCACCTAGGAAGGGCCAAGGCCCCCAGGCTCTGGAAGGAGGGTGGCAGAGGTGAGGGGCAGGATCCACCACCCCAGCTCTGAGCTGGATGCCATTTAGGTGTGTTCACTCCGGGCGGGCTCAGAGCCCACAGGGCAAACTGGACCAGGCTGTCGCTCTGCAAAGCCATTCACTAGACTGTGGGGGGATGGTCCCAGCTCCCGTCTCTTACATCATCACCTGGTACAAGCTGGAGCACGTGGGCCAGAGCTCTCTAAGGGGCTTTGTTATGCTCTCCTGCGGCGGAGAATAGGCCTGTTGTTGAGCGGTCCTGGTGCTGCACAAGTCACCCCCGCATGCAGGCAGGCACACGGCCCAGCTCAGGCCAGCTGCAGAGCTGTGCTCAATGTGGGGTGCAGAGATCTGCTGCCAGGCAGCCAGTGACACAAACCTCGTGCCCCGGCAGAGGAGCAATGGCCTCGCCAGAAGGGAGACACCTGGGCCGCAATGGCTGACCCGATGATCACTTTGGCTGGGGCGAGCTGCTGGCTCCTGGCTGCTCTAGATGGGGGAGCTGCTGGAACTAGAGCTGTCAGTAAGATGAGGAAAAGGGAAACCACTTCCTGAGCATGGGCTTCTGGACCAGAATAGGGTCGGGCTCCATCACCACAAACAGCAGGACATGCCCCATGGGTGCACATCAGCACCCTCTTTGGTACAGTCCTGCCATTGCCCCAGAGCATGCCGAGTCTTTGCAGATGCCATGGCCCTGGCCCTCAGAGATCCCTCTGGCCAAAGAGGACTGGCCCTCAATCGCATATTGCAATTGCCCCAGTCCTGTCCCCTTAGCATCCACACAATGCAGGATCAGCCCTTGCAGTCATGCTCCTGTTAAGTCATGGGGGCCCAGCCCCACCACTGTTCTTTCCCATCATTCTCCATTACCCCCACCCTGTAACCTCTGCCCCTCCTGTCTCCCAAGGGCTGTGCTCCATCCAAGAGGCTTCCTCCCTTCCCCTTTCCCCCCAGTGATCTGTGCTGCCCTCTAGTTTTGTCAGAGTTTTGCCGCCAAGTGGCAGAGGACAGAAGGGATGCACGAAGGTTACTAGAATAGCAGGGTCTGATATTTACAGCCTAGTTCACCCAAGAGTGTCATGTGAGGTCTCCACAGAAAAACCAGTGACCTACCTTTTGTAACTGTTGTTCTTTGAGACGTGCTGCTCATGTCCATTCCATGCTAAGTGTGTGTGCACCCACGTGTGCAAGTCGGAGATTTTTGCCTTAGCAGTATCCATAGGGGCGGCTGTGGTGCCCTCTCAAGTGCCGCGCTCATGCATTGGTATATTAGGCGGCCACAGACCTACACTCTCTCAGGGGCAGGAGAGGAGGTGATGGAATGGACATGAGCAACACATCTTGAAGAACAACAGTTACTAAAGGCAGGTAACCGTTATTTCTCCTTTGAGTGCTTGCTCATGTTGATTCATTCTAGGTGACTCACAAGTGGAATTCCTGGAGGTGGGCTTGGAGTTCACCAACGTGCGGCTTGCAACACTGCTCTATTAAAGCCAGCGTTGTCTCGGGATTGCTGGGTAAGTGCCTAGTGAGCCATGACTGCATGCACGGATGACCGGTAGTGGCCCTTCAGATATCCTGAATTGGCACTTGGGCCAGAAAGGCTGATGATGAGGCTTGCGCCCTGGTTGAGGTGACAATTTGCCTGTTTGTAGCAAAAATGGATGCA
Organism: Dermatemys mawii; assembly: GCA_007922305.1. NCBI lineage: Eukaryota > Metazoa > Chordata > Testudines > Dermatemydidae > Dermatemys > Dermatemys mawii. The sequence continues at coordinate 3,304,098 of ML677373.1, forward strand.
GGTGGTGACATAGGTGCTGACTCCATGGGCAGTTCATGGCTGGAGCACCCATGGAGAAAAATTAGCAGGTGCTTAGCACCCACCAGCAGCAAAGCTCCTCTGGACTCCCACCCATCCCCCAGCGCTTCTCCCGCACTGGTGGCCCCGCTGACCACTCCTCCTCCTCCCTCCCAGTGCCTCCTGACCGCCACAAACAGCTGTTTCACGACATGCAGATCAGCTCCAGGAGAGAGAGGGAGGAGCAGGGATGCAGCATGGTCAGGGGAAGGGGCAGGGGCAGAGTGGGGTAGGAAGAAGTGGGGTGGGAGCTTGAGGTGGAGTGGAGGGTGGGGTCAAGCACTCCCTAGGTAGAGGGGAAGTCAGGGCCTATGAGCGGTGATCCATGCTGAAATCCTGTGGGTGGACACCAGACAACTTTTCATCCTGTCCGCCATTGTGACAAACTCTGTGTTGACTTGCAGAATGGCTTGGTCCTTTGAGTGTAAAAGGCCAGCTGTCTCCTGATGTCCAGACAGTGCAATCTACGCTCCTCCTATTCATGAGGCTTTGGGAAGAAGGCAGGCAAGAACATGTCCTGGCTCATGTGAAACTCTGAAACAACCTTGGGCAGGAAAGTCATAGGCCCCCTTTTGCTTTCAGAATCACCCAACAGGCCGAGGTGACCAGCAACAGGCCGAATGGTAGGGATGAAGATGGCTGAGGAAAGAATTAAGCAGATCTAGGATTTCGACTGGGCTATTACTCTCGAGCGCACCATCAAAACGAGTGCTTCTGGCCCCCATGATGCTTTGCCAGGCCGTGTTGCACGGGCAAACAGGAGGAGGAAGGGCGGTGACAACTGAAACTCATGTCCCTATCCCTTCTCCTTGCAGACCCTTGACAAGACTGCCAGGGTCTTGGCAGCAGGAGCAGACAGAACTGCTTCCTCACCGACTGAGGCCCAGTGAGCGGAGGGTAGTCTGAGTATCCTTCAACCCATCAAAAAGGAGGTCCTGGATTGAGGATTGCATCTCCTGAGACAGGGCCATGGTTTGAAGCCAGGAACTGCGCTTTATGATCACCACTAAAGTGACCACCCTAGCCGCCAAATCGACCATTTGGAGGGAGCACCTTGCTGCTGTAGTACTCTCCTCATCAAGGGCCCCAAAGTCCTGGGCCAAGTCCTGGGGCAGGGAATCCTTGAACTTAATGGAGGAAATCCCATACACTGAAGTTATACCTCCCCAGAAGAGCTTGGTGGTTTGTGACCCTAAACTGAAGGATGGCCACGGAATGCACTTTCCTTCCAAAAAGGTCAAGCCTCTTGGCATCTTTATTTCCACAAGTCTGGGTCCCCTACCGCTCCTTGGAGTGTGTGACTAATATACCGACACATGAGCACAACACTCCAGAGGGTGCAACTGCCTACCTTACGGATACCACTAAGGCAAAAATCTCTGACAACTGTGCACATGGGTGCACACACACCTAGAATGGAATTGACATGAGCAAGCACTTGAAGAAGAAAGCTGGGGTCACACTGGTCATCAATATCAATATGTATATAGACTCAAAATATGTTCTTAGGGTACGCAGCAGGGGTTGGCCACCAAGAAAGGTGAAAGGAGGTTTCTCTCCAGGCCTGAGATGTTTATCCATTTATCTGTTTACATATACAGTGAGTATGGTCGGTTCTCAATAGGCAATCGTTAAAATTCTAGTCAAATGCTAATGAAGAGCTCGTAGGGACTTCGGAAAGACAGTAATAGGGGGTACGAGATGAGGGAGGGGGAAACTATCTTGAGGTGCACATCAAAGGTTTGATCTGGCGTATTTGGAGAGCAAAGCAGACACCCCGGCATCCTTAACATAAGAAGTAAAGGGACAGTGAGTTTGCTCCATGAAAGATTCTCAAACTGGCTTGGTTGAAGAAGCTGGAGAAAGCTTTGGGTGAGAAGCTTTTCGAGACAGAGGATAAGTTATCGGTTGAGTTTAATCTCTAGAAAGCATGTTGTGATTTTGTTTGATCTGTCACCATTTGTTTCCAGTATTCTCACTAACATTTGAATCTCTGTTCTTTGCTAATACAATTAATGCCTGTGTTCACTACAGATCTGTTTAAGTGCTGTGTGTTAACCAAAGTGCTGGTCCTCAGTTGAACTTACAAGCTGCTGTTTCCTACTTCTTTGGAACAGTGGATCTCAGGGTTCTGGGTAGAACAGGGACTGTGCACTCCAGAGGGATGCTGGGAGGTTGATGCGCACCAGTTACTAACCTCTACGGAGAGAGTGAGGCCTGGGCTTGTGTTGCCAGAGGCTGGTGATTCTGGGAGCTGATCCATCGTGGGCACAGACAACGCTTCCTCATATTAAAGACAGGTGATCGTGAGATGCCTTAATGCTGGGTCCTCCTGGGAAGTGTCACAATTACATTGGACAATCCTGGGCCTGGATATCTTTCCTGGATATCCTCCTCCAGCACTGCCTCCTGCTTCTCCTCCAGCACAGACTGCATAACAAAGGTCTGCTAGGAGTCAAGCCATCGTGATTCTCGGTGGGGTTTGGGGTGCTGGATTCCTCATCTAACCTACAGGCTCTGTGTTGTGCTCTAACTGCCCCTGGTGGACCCTGTTGGTGCCCTCTAGTGCATTAATGTAGTCCAGCAGATACACCTGGAGCAGTGAGAGTACCACACACAGTCTGGGGCTGGGCAGGAAATCCAGTAGTGCCTCAACCTGTGCAAAAAGTTACCATGGCATGTCTGCTAGCAGACCACCACTACACGGTCTGTGCTGTGCCATACGTGCGGTAGAGAAGAAAACTCCCTGTGGCCGCAGCACTATTTGCTGTGCTCTTTGGACCCAACTGGTGGGTTTCTCTCTCTCTCTCTCACACACACACACAAACACACACAGTGCTTGCAAAATTAGTAGATTTAAACCTGAATTAGTAATTTCATAATTACATGTAAAAATATTTTTCCTTATATACATTCAAACCTCCCCTTCTGGTGAATGAGTCATCTCCAAACACCCCTCCCGCATCCTCCTGCAAACTTCCTCACGTGTTAATGTCACACCCGCAACCGATGCTCAAATACTACTGTGGGGGTGGGGCAAGTACCTTGGAGAGAGAAAGAGTTTGGCCTTGTAGTTAAGACACTTGTCCCATAACTCAGAAGACGGGAGTTTGATTCCTCTCCCTCCTGTGACCTCGGGGTAAGTCACGCAGTCTTTAAAGGGGGTGGGGAGAATCACTCTTCCTTGTCTCTTTAGCCTGTCAATGCTTCAGAGCAGGATTAGCTAGGAAGAGTGTGACACAATGTACAATGTCCACACCCTACATGCTGTGTAATAGTCTTTGTACAAAGTATGCCCTGTGAGGATCACCTGAAAACTCATAATTTGATGATCAATATTGTCTTGCTTAAATATGTGAGGCAACATTGTATGTTAAGTTACAAGATTGTTATTAACACATGCTATTGTGTTAATATTATGGTGTTATTAACCATATGGTTAATGGTGTTATTAACACATGTTCCAGAATGAGATAGGCAAACAGGTCTGTCTGAGACAACGGAATGTGTGCTCTGCTTAATCTGCATTTAACTAGTAAACAGAGTCACCAAGCAGGAAGGGAAATAAAAAAGCTCCAAGAGGTGAGGAAAAACAGGAGACAACATCCTTTCTCATAGACTCTGTCTCCTGGAAGTGTTTTCCAAGAAGAGGAAATTACCACTGCAAAAAGGAAGGACAAACCCCCCAAAGGTACCCCTCCTTTCTCTGCCCATTGATTCACTGCATGAGAAGGGACAAAGGAAGCAGCGATTAAGCAGAAGGGTCCCAGTACACGTGTTATCATTATTTTACTTGTAACCATTTCTGACTTTTATGCCTCATTACCTGTATTCACGTAAACTCTCTTTCTTTGTAGTTCAACTTCTTTATCTAATCCAGGGTGTTTCAACTGAAACAGGTGTGATTATATTGTGTTATTTTGACAAATAAATATGCAGAATTTTGCAGATTTTGAAAATATGTGCAGAATTTTTAATTTTTTGGTGCAGAATTTTTGATTTTTTGGTGCAGAATTTCCTCAGGAGTAAACAATGTATTCTTTCCATGGCACTTACGTACCGTGCTGCTGGACAATATAGAAGACACCACTCCAGTACAGGAAGGGAGGTGGCCCCCAAGGGGTTGTGAGGTACACCTCTTTGGAACTTGTAAGTGGCACGTATCACTATTAACTCTGTGAAGTCTCCAACTGCAGCTGGTCTTGACAAAATGAAAGGGCCAGGAACCAAGTGTTCTTGCACAGGGCTTGTGGTCTTCTTGAACATTTAATCTGATTAAGATTCTCTCTTTGCTGCCCACATTAATGTAATGCCTCTTTTCAGAAGGGATCATGAGGGCAAACTGAAGCTCTAAACACAAATTCTCAGCTGAGCGTGGGGCCTTACTATGTTCAGCCCTAGACACTTGTCAGAAAAGTACTGTCACAATCCCAGAGCTCAGAGACCATTTCAGCTATTTCCCAAATTATCAGGGTTAGGTACCATAATTTGGGGACCTTTGCAAGCAACTTGTGGGTCAGGAGATATCTGTGCTCCAGCTCAGGTGTGTCATTCTGATAACCATCCGGCAATTTACCACTTGAGCTCTGACATGATTTAAGTGGCTGCCACTGCAATTACTAGTACTTACAACCATTTGCTCTCATGGCTTATGCACGTTATTTCCACATTTTGTACACAAGCCAAAAATCATCTTTTTGGCCGAGATGCTACAATATTCCATTCAGAAGTCCAAAAAGGAGAACAAGGGAAGTGGGAGGAGTCCAAAACTCTACCCAGAAAAAAAGTGTAACTGTCCAGAACATTGATGACAAGTTAGCACTGTTCTGAGAAGAATGGCACAGCTCACGTATAAATGGGTACGACATGCTAAGCATTTTGCAGAGGATCTGGCTTTTACCTCGTATTGCCAGTGGCTTGGGAAAATTCACTGCCCATTCCAATATGACATTCTACGTATTGCCTTATTTGTAGACATGTTGTGCTTTGCAGCTTGCCAAACATGATGCCCACAGACTCCAGTGACTTCTGCGTGCCAACAGCCAATTATAATAAATCCTTACTCATCTTCCTACTAGACCTCACACAGTATTTTAGGGCTATCAGAGGTGGGCAAACTTTTTGGCCTGAGGGTCACATCAGTTTCTGAAATTGTATGAAGGGCCAGTTAGGGGAGGCTGTGCCTCCCCAAACAGCCAGGCGTGGCCCGCCCTTCCCCACATCCGACTCCCCCTGCTTCTCGCCCTGACAGCCCCTCCAGGACTCCTGCCCCATCCCACCCCCCCGTTTCCTGTCCCCTGACCGCCCTCAGACCCCCTGCCCCTGACTGCTCCCAGACCCTGCCCCATCCAACCACCCCTTCTCCATGTTCACCGCTGGAACCCCTGCCCCTGACTGCTTCCCCACTGCCTCATTCAATCCCCCCTCTTTCCTGACTGCCCCCTGGGGCTCCTGCCCCCTTTCAACCCTCCTGTACCCCGCCCTCTGACCGCCCCAACCCCTATCCATACCACACCCCCTGACCACCACCCCAAAATCCCCTGCCCTCTATCCAACCCCTCCTGCTCCCCAACCCCTTACCCCGCTGCCTGGCCCAGAGCACCAGGACAGGCAGCCGCGCTACCTGGCTGGTGCTAGCCACGCCACTGCAGAGCCAGTGGTGCAGTGAGCTGAGGCTGTGGGGGGAAGGGGGAATGGCAGGGGAGGGGCCGGCGGCTAGCCTCTCGGGCCTGCAGCTCAGGGGATGGACAGGATGTGGCCCATGGGCCGTAGTTTGCCCACATCTGCTGTATGTGATATTTTGAAGGGATCTCTCTCCACTTGAAATGTAAACAATTTTTTAAAATAGCAAAAGTAACTTCCGGTTTGACACCTACCAGGATACCACAATTCCATTTTCTTACACTTCAAAACGAGATTTGCTTTCCCCTGTTTCTGTGTGAAAGACCCACACAAACAAAGGGGGAAAATTACTATGCAGGGAAACAATAAAACCGACTGGAAACAAAGTGCTGTCAAATGCACAAAGCAAACAGGAAAAAGAGGGACATTTCCACCCCACCCCCAAAATGCTTCTCAGTCAGAGGAATCAGTTGCAGCTTGAACCACTCATTGGTAAAGCATTTTCAGACAAATGTGATACTTAAATTTTCATTTTAATTGCTGTAAAATGATACAATGCACAGCTCTGTATGCTATCAGCTCCCTTCATCTGGCACCAGAGAGGCAGCTTCGGCTTTTAGAAGTTAAAATAAATGTATACATTCCCCTGTCCAAAGAGCCCTCGAGACTCATGTATGTCATATACACTCTGCAGATGTAGAGTGACCTAGCGGGTCCAGGAGGCCTAATCATAGCTGCTTGCGGGGGTTGGGAGGGATCTTCTTTGTCCTGAAGAGCCCACTGACCTAGGGGGTCTTTCTGTCCTTGCCCCACCCAAACATTTTGCTTTCACCTCCCTCAAGGAGAGTCCTGGAGAGAACATCAGCCGCTAACCAGCACTCACTCTGCAGCTCCATATACATGAATGGGAGCTGACAGAGCACAAGTGCAGCTGTGAGTTTTTTACCCTCTTTACGGAGTTTTGCTCCTGTGATCATACAGAGGATCTGAGTTCTCCTGTCTCTAGGAGGAAAAGCAGCATTTTAAGAGTGGTACTAGGAAGAAATGGACATTGGTGAAGCTGGAGTTAAGGTTGTAACCAGAGCTAAACCACTTCAAACTGGAGCATTAAAATGCCAGGCCTCTCACTAAACACCAAATGTTTGTAGCTCAGGAAACTGCTGTACAGGTCGTTCCACCAACAGTATCCAAAGCCTCAGTTACAGCACCTGAACCACAGCAGCAATTGTAGAGAAAATCCTGCACAGCACGCCCACTGCAGAATCTAAAATCTAAGAAGCTTCAGATCACGTGTGGACTGTGATTTTCAAAGTTTTATAACTAGGCCAAACATGGGCTTTTTTTTCCACAGGGCCAGCAAAAAGCAGATCCCTGACACAATAGCCACCCACCTGCCAAATCCCTTCTCCTAAGCCTGGGGACACTAGAGCTTTCCAAAGGAAGAGATCAGCAGAATTTAACATTGGGAAGACAATGTTTATCCTTGTTTTTGGAAACAGCTCAAACATTTTGACTGAAGTTTTCTAATAAATTCAGCCTCGAGGCAGGTACCCGGCATGGGATACTTCAGTCCAAATAATTACTTTGGCAAAGTTATAAGCAACTGAAAACAGGATCATACAATGGGATGTGGCAGGCAACCTTATCAGGCAGTGCCTCATGCCCTGCCTAGAACAACACGGCCAAGAGCTGATGTGGGCTCTGTACCTTGCTCTGAGGTCTGTGCGTACCTCACTGTGTTTTGGGAGCAAGATCCTGATTTCCCAGGCTGGTCACCAGGAAAGTTCCATCTCCTGCACAACAAGCCTCGTCTTTGCGGCACACAGTGCCATCATTCTGCAGCTGTTATGGCAGGACAGGAAAGCCATGGCATAACACTTCACAAGGAGACAAGGCAGAGATCAGAGTGCCGGAGCATGAGGCTCTCAATGGCTTATGCTGCTCATCACATAGGCTCCTGGGGCAACAACAGCAGCCAGGGAGGCTCTAGATCTTTCTGCACCCTTTTATCATAGAATCATAGAAGATTAGGGTTGGAAGAGACTTCAGGAGGTCATCTAGTCCAACCCCCTGCTCAAAGCAGGACCAACCCCAACTAAATCATCCCAGGCAGGGCTTTTGTCAAGCTGGGCCTTAAAAACCTCTAAGGATGGAGATTCCACCATCTCTCTAGGTACCCCTTTCCAGTGCTTCACCACATTCCTATTGAAACAGTGTTTCCTAATATTCAATCTAGACCTCCCCGACTGCAACTTGAGATGATCGCTCCTTATTCTGTCGTCTGGTACCACTGAGAACAGCCTAGCTCCATCCTCTTTGGAACTCACCTTCAGGTAGCTGAAGGATGCTACCAAATCCCCCCTCACTCTTCTCTTCTGCAGACTAAATAAGCCCAGTTCCCTCAGTCTCTCTTCATAAGCAGCCATAGTTCTATTGGCAAAATGTTCTTTTGCTGGCATTGTTTATTTCATTGGGGGAACTAGTATAAGCTAAACCAGCAAAAGCATTTCTTGCCAGTAGAAAAGCTACACCTCCACTAAGAGCTTGCCAGTATAGCTATAGCTGTATATGGTCATACTTTTTCTAGCATAGACTATGACAAAGTTTATTGTGCGCGAATGTTAACCCTTTAACAGTAAAATAATATTCAAGGTCAGAGTAAAGTACACTTGGTACTAATCTTTTAAAGAGAAAATCAGTGCTAGCGTTTACTGTCTTGTAAATCTGATCTTGCAGGAATTCTGTCTACACAGGAAATTAAGTCCAATTAACAAAATGTGTTAATGTGAAGTATATTAGTTAAAGGACATTAAACCTCAAATTAAGGTCACTGTGTTTCTGAATGAGATTGTCCACAAAGAACTTTAATAAAGAAAATAACACTTCCCAGAGTGGCATACGTTTTGGTGGCATAAGTGGTAGTGTGCACAGTGTTATATCGGTAAGAGAGCTTCTCCCGCCAACTTAGCTAACGCTGCTTGCTAGGGGTGTTTTAATTATGTTGACAGGAGAACTCCCTCCTGTCAGCATAGAGTGTCTACATGAGAGATCCTACAGTGGTGCAGCTGTAGGAGTACAGCCATGCGGCTTTAAGGTCTCTAGTGTAGACATGGCTAAGGACATGCCTATATTTAAACCACTACAGCAGAACCAATCCAACTGCACATCAGGATCCTAACAAGGGCATCCAGGACCAAGGGGCACAGCAGGTTCAGATCTGAGGCTAGGAGTAGCAGAGGAGCGGGCAGTCAGGTTCCAGGCCAGGATCAATACCAAAGGTCAGGGTCCAAGTCAGGTTTCAGATTCTGGATCAGGAGGCAAAGTCCAAATCAAAAGTCAAGTTCAAAGCCAGGCATGCAAGAGCAGGAACGCTCCCTGGAATGCCCCTTGGGTTTATATAGGATGGGGAGCCAATCAGGAGCCATGAAGCTGCTGCCTGTCAGCCCTTGAGGTGGGACTTCCCATGGTTTGTGTCCATAGTAGTTATAAGTAGTAGGGCGCAAGGTAGCTAGTGGCAGCATCGAGCTGTCTGCTAGCTACCAGGCAGCAGGGGTACTGGAACAATTTTTATAGTAGGGGTGGTGAGAGCCACTGAACCAAACTGTAAACCGTGTATATAATGGAAACCACCTCAAGCCAGCGCGTGTTGCAGCACCCCCTCCACTGGTAGTTCCTGCACCTATGCCAAGCAGGCAAAGGTTCTAGTTCTGCTGGGCCTTAATATGCTGCGGAACTGCATCGGTGTAGACCAATGGTTCCCAACATATTTACCATCGTGGGCTGCATATGCAGGTGTCTCGGTGTTATGTGAGCCACAGCCACACAATATATATACGACCTATATGGCTTTGAGGATGTCACATGGGCCGCATCTGTGTGCTGACTGAACTACCCACAGGCTGAGAACCACTGGTGTAGACACTCACTGTATCTAAAGAAGTTCTCCTATTGTTGTAGGTACTCCACCTCCCCAAGAGGCAGTAGTTACATTCTTATGTCAACTTCGTGCTGTCTAAAATGGGGGGTTAGCCTGGCTTAACTATGTCACTCAGAGATGTGGATTTTTCACAGCCCTGAGCAACAGAGCTGGGTCAACTTAACTTTTTAGTACAGACCTGCCCTAATGCAGTTTACAATCACACCTTTTGTTAATATGCCTTTGCTTTCTGTGTGAACAAGCCAAGAAACACAACAGAACAACTTCTAAGAGAAAGGTCTGTAAACAACCGAGAAGAAAAAGAAACATAAACTATACACTGCAGAAGAGTTTAGAAAGCAGAAGTTTACATTAGATACATTTTATTTATTTTTTTAATCAGATGTCAGAGTTGTTACCACAGGGAATAATACAGTGCGTCTGGAGCTCATACAATATTTAATTATTCAGGCTGGCTTTGAACCAATGGGAACACTAGCACAGTCTACAAATTGGCTTTAGGTAATAGGGAAGAGTAAAGGCAAAAGTAGGGGAAGGTGCCTCAGGAGGGCCATAACGATCTTCATTCATGGCTGGGAGAAAGAGTCACGGATGATCCTAAAGCATGGGGTAATGAGCTACAGCCAGGACAGACCTACCACACAGCAAAGCGCAGAGGTCAGAAATATGGGCAGGAAACAACAACATGAGATTCAGGCTGGAAAAATGCGGCTGGGGAAAAAAATCAGCCAAAACAGCTCTTCAGTGGGAGGAAATCGCCATCATTGCATTTATAATCCAGCCCCACCCTGCAGCTGAGGAGCACAGGGCCCTGCATAAATAATGACAGAAATTCTAAAGCCCACTACCAGACACGGCAGTGAAAGGCCCAGCGGAGGTGCTGGAGCAGCCCTTGGGAGCTCTACCCCTGCCCATCCCAGGCTGCCTGGGTTTGCTGAGGGGCAGGAAGACCTCCAGTAAAGAGGCTAAAGAAGAATACCAGAGAGGCTGCTGGGCTCCAAAGAGATGACCCCCTCTCACTGCACTGACTGCTGGCCTCTGTCCTGTGGACCCCCTCACACTGCACCTCAGCCCAGTCCCCTCTCACGGATCCTGCGAAGCTTGGGGAAGCAGGTGGCAGCTTCTGCAAGCCACTGGGGCACCATGGCCACCTCCTGGGCAGGAAGGGGGTCACTGCGCAGCTGCTCATGGCCAAGAAGCACAGCACTGGCCCTCAGGTGCTCCCATTTCCTGCCCCTGTGCTGCGCTGAGAGGCCCAGGGGCACCTCAGAGGCAGCATGGAATGGAAGGAGAAGGGAGCCTTGGCCGCCTGCTCAAAGCTCTGGGAGTCACCCACAGGAGCCAAGGGAAGGCTCTGCAGGGCTGCGCTGGTTCAGGAGTATGGCCAGGTGTGATGGTCGTGCTGTGTATAGGACAGGCACAGCAGATGTGTGACACGCAGCAGTTTGGCATGATGTTGGGAGGGGAGGGGACTTCTCCAAGACAACCACCACCATGACCAGGTCATGGCACACCTCTGACTGTAACTCCTGCCTCACAGTCTGCCCAGGTGAGGAGACGACCTGCAAGCCCCCTTCTGTCCCACCCCAGCATTCCCCCCAAGCCTGGCTGTGCTAGTTTTCTCCAGGGAGCTGCCATTTCTCCTTTCTCTGCTGTGTGTCAGCTGGAGCTTGCTCACTCCTGGGGCCCTGCAGACATGGCTGCTGCGCCGGCCCCTGGAGTGCAGTGACGGAGCTCCACAAAGGTGGACTGGACCAGTGCCCACTGCAATGGTGCTGGAGCAGTGGGTGTCTGGAGCTGGACTCATCTCACTGCACTTAGCTTCCTACCAATGCACGCAAAAGGAGTGAATGACAGCATCCTCTGGCCACTTGTGGATGCAGAAGTGACGCTGCCCAGAGCTCTGTACCTTCCCCCACTTAGAGCCAGAGTTCGAGCCCAGTGAACTTGATGGTTTTGGTGGGCACCAAGCCAGGGCCTTAACAAGCCATTCACCATTTCTATGACTGAGCCAGACTTATGCAGATAAACAATGGGTGACATCCTGGGCACAGCTGGGCTACAGCTCGAATGGGAGAACCAAGGGACCAAGCGCCTGGTGGGGCCAACCTCGGCTAATGATGTGTCCCTCTCCCTAACCCCGAACTCTTCAATCCCAGCCCAAATTCTACTTCTCTCAACCCCATACTGGCATTCAGTATGTGCTGGGAACCAGCGATGCTGCCTTTGAGTGCTTGTCGCTTCCTTCCCTTCAACCCGCTTGCTGCCTCGCAAATGCTCTCGCCCTCCCTCTTCTACACAGAGGTGTTTTTCTGTAGGGTATGTATTTCCCCAGAGCTCTTCCTCCCTCTTCACCCTCCTCCTTCCCCTTCTTCTCTTGCTCCAGACATGCTATTAATTTAGGAGGCACTGGTAGCGACCACTGTCACGGGGTTGCCTAACATTTCCCATTCTAGCCCCCTTTTTCAGTGCTTAGAACTTTGCCACACTTTAACCACTGGAGCTGAAGTTTTCCAGGTTGGGTCCCTCTCTCTCTCCTTAGATCTTTTAGATATCTTAGCAGAGATGGTGCAGCTATTGCCGAGATGAGGCTGCTGGGAAATCAGTCACTTTGCCAGCATTATCCACTGCTTGTAAAGAGTTCTAGCACGCAGGAGTCTGGAGGAGGAAAGTGAAATGTAGCAGGGGATAGTGCTGGCCCCTGAAAGGGGCCTTTAGCTGGCACGTGACCATCAGGCTGCATTGCCAAGTTCTGAACCCAAAAGCTGCTACTTGCAGTAGCGCCCCCTAAAGGCTCCCTCTTGTCTTTCCTGACAGTTTGTCTGCCCTGCTCATGAACAGTGCCCAGCCCTACTGTCCCTCTTGAGTAATCCTGCAGGAGCCTTCAGATGGGCCACAGACAAAATGGGTGTTCATGTGCCTGCCCTCTGGCCAAGAGGATGAACTCCTGGAGCAGTTTACAAGACTAACCACTTCTCCGCACTAGTGTTAATAGCTCTGTGCACTAACCAGGACTCCTACCCTCGGAGGAAGCAAGTATCCACCCACATTTACAGGAGACGGAAGTGAGAGTGTGCTTCTGGCAGAGCGAGGATGAGAGCCTACAGCTCCGCTGTGACAGGTTCGCATCTCAGCACTTGGCCACACTGTCTCTCAGAAGGAATCTGCCACACCTACATGCTTGGCTGTGCTGTCTATAATAAAGGGCAATCTTATTTATGTAACCATCATTCCAGTGTGTTACACGTTCCCCTCTGGTGGCTGGCTCACTGAAGATAATGCCCTTCTGATACCACCAGCTAGTGTTCTTGTTATTAGGTGGTCATACCAAAGCTCATCAGGACTCAGCCCCTTGTGCCCAATGCTGCACACACACAGATAAAGAGACAAGCTCTACCCTATGGAGTTTCCATCAGAGATTATAAATTACTCCTGTACAGTTCTCTACAAAGCTCCTGAGTTCAAACCAGGCCGATGGGATTTGAAGCGTGAGGGGGTTGGTGCACTTCCATATATGAAAACAGAAATTAGCTAATTACATAAATAATCCTCCATCCCCCCATCTACATTAATAGAATGCTGTTCAGGTTTCAAAGGCAAGCACCGCAAAGTTAGGAAACGTGAGAATTCAGGTTGCCTGGGCAACCGTAACCCCATCACCTGGGGCATGTACATTATGAAACAGTCTGCAACAAAATCATTACATAATACTTCTTATTGCAAAGTGAGTGGTGTTATCACTCAGAAACTGATTTACTGTGCTGCAGTTTCACTCTTTGCACACTAGCTCTTTGTCCTGGAGTGTAACAGACTCAGGTGTGAATGCAGCAATGTCCAGTGCCGGTGGCAGTGGGTAAAACATTAGGGCCTGCAGTGACAGAGTGTTGACCTCTCCTTAATTTGAGTAGCATGAGCCAACATGAACAAATCAGCTTCCACTACCAAAACATGCAACCTCTGCTCTCTTGACTCTGGACAGATGGCCATTCTCCAAATGGCGTAGAGGGTCCCTGCTCATTTCAGGGCTCAGACATGTCACCTATGTGCAGATGGCTCCTCATTCATGTGGGGCGGGTTTGTGGTCTTGCGCAGCACCCCTCTGAGCAGGGCACGCTTCTGGAACGAGTGGGGCGCGCTGGCTTAGCTCACTTTAGCAAAGACTCACAGACAATGACACTAATGTCTACACTGCAATTAGACACCCGCAGCTGGCTCGAGCTAACACCTTTCCACTGCTTGCGGTGTAGACTTCAGACCTCAGGTTGCAGCCCAAGGTCTGGGGCCCTCCCACCCTACAGGGTCCTAGAGCACGCTCTCCAGGCTGAGCCCAAACATCTACACCATAATTAAACAGCCCCTTAACCTGAGCTCCACGAGCCTGAGTCAGCCAGCCACAGGTGTCTAACCACAGTGCAGAAATACTCCTAAAAGAGCAGTGCATAAACTCATTGAACAAGCAGGGAAGCCCCTATTTCCTAAGAGCATTGGGGAGAACTTGGCCTGACCCACTGGTACAGCTTCAAAGCTAGGCTGCACTGCATTATTTGGAGGGTTTCACAAACCTATCACCTGGACAGAGTCTACTGAGCCACGTGGTCTCTGCCAAGAGCCTTAGGGTCCTGCTGCAGACACATGCTTACAACATCTGACAGTGTCTGCCAAAGGCTGAAGTGCAGAGCTGACAGTTTCATCTCCCAGCTCAGGATCCCTTATGTACGGGAAACTCCCTTCCTCCAGCCCCACTCTATTCCATTGCCTGTTCCTTTCTCTGTATACAGCACCGCTCCCTCACACAACTCTCCTGCCCACACTCTCTCAAAAAGGCACCCCAAAGCAATCTCACCCAACCCTATGCCACCTGAAATCCCTTGGGCTCTTCGCCACAGGGAATACTGGTGTGTACAGTGAGAGAGATCTGCTGGGTTTGGATCTGCACATCACAGCTCGAGAAGGTTTGTATTAGACCTGGAATGTCAAACTCATTCTGTGGAGAGAGTCATATTCTACTCTAAATTGTGGTCTGGGGGTCAGATATAAAACAGCGAGCCATTCACTACCCTGGGTCACTGGCAACTCTCCTGCTGGTAACAATGGTAGGGGGGCACAGACATCAAGAAGGGAAGTAGTCCCGCTTAGGTACAACGATTGCTGCATTCAGCATCACACAATGGTGGAAAAGCTTCTGCAGTGACCACAGTTATTTCTTTCCTTGATTTAGCCATGTGCACGTGCACTTACCCATTTTGTGCACACTTCTGCAGCAATTCATCACATTAGACACATACATGCACCCCTGAAATTATCTGAAAATACCATCATTCTGAGCCCGCTATTTCTGCTGCCTGGCGTGTCACCTTGGGGCTGGCCACCTTGCTCCAGAGTACAATGCTTTCTGCACTGGCTTGGCTGCCTGTTGAACACAGGGTCCAGGCCAAGGTCACAGTTTGAATTTCCAAGCCTTCTACAGGACTGGTCCTCGCTGCTTGACAGACTTGCCTGAGCTGTGCTCAGGGAAGGCTGCACGCAGGCTGGAAAGAGGAGGGAAGCATGTGAGTGTGGGAGTGCTGACAAAGTGATTGCACTACGGAGTCATTTTCTGATCTGTGAGCATGGGCCTTGCATCCCTAATGCTCTACTACAGCAGCGGCTTATGTGAACAACTTGATACAGTATGATAGAACCAGAGCCATTCCACGGCATAAACAAATACAGACGTTCCAAGCGCAAACTTCACTTTTTCCAAACACCTGCAGCCAAATGCCAAGGGAAAGAAGAAGGAAGAACGAGAAGGGACAAAAGACAGGTTCATAATGGTTTCCCCGAGCCTCTTGTTCTCACAACTAGAAGTAGGAAACGCATCTTGGTAAGGCATTGAAGGCCACATTATTCCACTACTTTGATTTACTTAGTGCTTAGGTTGCCCGCCCTTAGTCACTAAGGACCTGAGCACCATCAATTCCACTGAGTTCATGGGAGCTGCAGGTGCTCAGTACCTGTAAATCAGGCTGCAGCCATCTTGGGTTGAACCCCCAAACACCAAGGAACTCAATATCGGTGGGACCCCTGAACATTTTGGCCTAAACATGGTTCACATAGCAACTGAACCAAACAAACACAATATGGCTATGGCCAGTGCACGTCAGATACACTGTACCCAACTGGAAATTCAGGGATGCCCTGCAGCAGGAGGAACTCACTGAGACTCCACACTTTGGATAAGAGAGATTCCTTCCTGACGATCGGTGAATTTATGTTCTTCTGAAGCTTCAGACTGAGGGCTTGGTCCCTGAGGATGTGACAGTGACCTCGGTTTTACTGCAAACTGCCCTTGTTGTGGAAAAAAGTGGCTATTGCTCGGCCT
Source organism: Dermatemys mawii (assembly GCA_007922305.1). Classification (NCBI taxonomy): domain Eukaryota; kingdom Metazoa; phylum Chordata; order Testudines; family Dermatemydidae; genus Dermatemys; species Dermatemys mawii. Next base: position 3,320,075 of record ML677373.1, read on the forward strand.
TTGGATACACTCTCCCCTGTGCCAACCTCCTCCTCCTGTCTCTCTCGCTCTCTCTCACACACACATGGGCTCACTTCCCCTACACAGTGCAGGGCTCACTTCCCCTACAGGGGGACATCCACTCACTCTATGCAGGGCTCACTTCCCCTACAGGGACAGACGCGGACACGCACGCACACAGCGTCACCTCCAGGGCTCCATTTTCACCTCTATTTCAGGTAGGGCACTCCTGACAGCAAACATACTCTGTTCAACCCATGCCTGTTTCACCAACTGGAAAGGGGGAGGTTCGAGGCCGATTCTAATTGGGTCCATCTGCAGAGATTCAGGATGAGAACTTTGTGTCAGTGCAGCTGCAATATTTCACAATGTGGCGGAAAACAAAAACTACATTATATGGGAAAAAATATTCTGAGTTACTGAATTTTTGGCCTGATAGTTGCCATGGATACCAGAACACATTGACTCTGTCTAATTAGCCACGCCCACATTACACCATGGCAACACAGTTAATATTATTGTTCTCCAAAGAATATTGTTTAAAAAGCATGTATCATTTCAACTTGCACTGTGACTTGTGCCTTGTGCCTCTCACTCCTCAGAAGTTTAGCTTCTTCCTGGGCGCCAAGGGGGCTCGAGAACAGAGGGCAGTTACCCTTGCATACTGTGAGCAACAGAAAAGAATGTGATATTCTATTCTATGATCTTCCTTGAAAGAAAAAAGTTTTTGGTCGCAAAGCAGCAGGTCTAAATTCAGAGCCAACTTTACAATGACAGTTCACACATCTGGCTGATATATTTAACTCCCTTACATTACTATTTCGTGCTACCTGGCTGTGGCTGTCACTTGCCCCCTGCAAAGAAGCTGCGAATAGCAGATCCCAGACAGAAAGGGAAATAAGGGTGAGTACCAAAGGAAAAAAACCAGCTATTTACCTTTCGTAACTGATGTTCTTCAAGATGTGCTGCTTATGTCCATTCCAAGTAGGTGTGTGCATGCCACGTGCATGATCATCGGAAGGATTTTCCCTAGCGGTAGCCGGCAGGTTGGCTGTGGAGCCCCCAACAGTGGCACCTTCATGTCCCTGCCGACCCGCCGCCTCTTCAGTTCCTTCTTGCCAGATATTCCGACAGAGGGGAGGTGGGTGGGTCTTGGAATGGACATGAGCCACACATCTCGAAGAACAACTGTGACAAAAGGTAGGTAACTGTTTTTTCTTCTTCAAGTGATTGCTCATGTCAATTCCAAGTAGGTGACTCCCATGCAGTCCCCCAGAGGAGGAGCCAGAGTTCACCGAGCTGCAGACTGAAGCGCTGCTCTACCAAACACAGCATCATTTCTAGCCTGCTGAGGGATGGTGTAGTGTGACGTAAAGGTATGAATGGATGACCACATCGGTGCCCTGCAGATGTCCTGGAGGGGGACCCGTGCCAGGTACGCTGCAGATGAAGCTTGAAGTTGCCATACGCCTAAGCAATTTTAGGCAGTTTCTGACCATCATGGTGGGGAACTGGTGGAGACCCTGTATGACGACGCTCACAACTAGAAAACGAGACTCGGGCAGAAATGCCTTGGCCTAGGTGAAGCTATCTAGACTAAGTACCGTTCGCTGATTCGCTATGTGAATCTGGAGCCCCCTGGTAGAGTAGATTTTCCATCCGAAGGGGTACAGATTCTTAGCGTCCTTGGATTTGGGGGTAGGCCCTGGTTGCCCCTGACACTCTATGGTTTGCCGCCTCCACCACAAAGTACTTGCACTCTACACCCTTGGCTGTTGGCAGGATAGAGGCAGGCGTGTGCCACAGCACCTTGGTGGTATTTTGTATAGTTTTGATGAGGTGCAGAGTCACCCTCGAGGATCCTTCAGGGGCCAGAATATCCGCCATGGGATCAGTGTCCTCAGAGACCTGTCCTTTGCCCGCAAGTTCAGGTTCTGGGCCACCCTCCTGAGCAGGTCTTGATGGGCCCTGGTGTCCATAGTGGGCAAAATCATGGAGGGGCCTGTTACCACCTCATTTGGGGAGGACGAAGACGACACCCTCAGAGGCACTAGGCCCTCTTGCCCCTCCGGCTCACAGAGATCCTCTTGCGCCACTTGAAAGGTGCAGAAAGTGGCAGTAGTACTTGGTGCCGCAGCCTCTTCAGTGCTGGAGCCAGTGCCGACATTCTCATCAGTCTGGACTTGTGCATCCTTACCTCAGGGAGGCTTCCAGGCTACAGATATGGCAGATGGAGGGATTTGCGTCTCCAACACCACCGACAGGGACCTGGAACCGTGGCCCTGGACTTGGTGGTAGGCCCATCGTGTCCAAAAGGGCCACTGCGTCAGTCCCTGCCATTGCGGAGGCCAGGACATTACAGACACCAGCTGCCCCTCATCTTCTCTATGGCGGTGCCGGGAGCAGCTCCGGCTCCTCCTGCAACCATTGGAGTCTGCCTATGACTTTGAGGAGAAATCCGAATCTGACCAGGGCGGTGCAGATTGAGATGGGCCAGGGATCGGTGTCGCGGTGAAGGCGATTGGCGCCACATCATAGCGGGCTTGCTCCTACATGGGATCAGCGTCAGTGCTGACAATGTTGCCAACACCAGACCCGGAGCCTGAGCTGGTACTGGTCCACCTGCCAGCAGAACAGTAAACTGCACCATGATGGCAACCAGCTCCCTGGCCACCTCAAATGTGTCCAGCGTGGAGGGAGCATCCAAGTCCTCCTCCAAATCTTCTTGCACTAGGGAGTCCACCATAGCCGGACTCAACGAACCTCCCCAAGAAGCTGGAGTCAACGGCAGTGGTGTAGGCAGGTCCAAGGCTGGGTGTCCCAATGCGGGATGCACCTCACTAATGCTCACCTGCTCCACTGCCCCAGCAGGGGAGCATCCCCTGTCAGCTCTCCTTTTCTTGTGAGGCACCAGCGACTGCGAGCAATGTCTTGCACTAAAGCTGGTCCTCAGTGTCGGGGCATGGCAGTGCCATGGCACTTTGGTGGAGTCCTTTCTCGGTACCACGGCTTCCCATAGCAAGGCCGGCACACTGTGCAGCGAAGCACCCAGCGCTGCATCAGACACCACTTGAGGTGGCTGGGGTTGAAGAGCTAACTCCATCACAAGGAACTTTAAGCAAAAGTCCCGCTCCTTCTTAGTTCTGGGCTTAAATCTCTTGCAGACTTTACACTTGTTGGACTGGTGTCCCTCTCCAAGAGAGGAGTCGTGTGGGTCTCCCTTCAGCATACACTTCAAGCTGGACCCACCTGGCTTAAAGCCCCCCTGTTGAGGCGAGATGGGAATAAAGTGGTGGGGGAGGAACCCCCAACTAAAACTAACTATAATGTTATCACTATCTATACTTTTAACTATTTACAAAGAGAAAAGAGACCACTAGGGAATTGCTTGCTAACTCAAGAGAGGAGCTGCTCCAACAACCATCACTGGCAGTAAAAAAGAACTGTAGGTCGGCAGGGACCTATATACACAGTTATGAAGGCATCACTCCAGGGGACTCCACAACTGACCCGATGGTACCCCTATGGAAAAACCTTCTGACAATCTTGCACACGGAATGCACACACCTACGTGGAATGGAAATGAGCAATCACTCGAAGAACATGAGGACGTAAGTTGAGCAGGAATATGCAATTCTAAAATGTGGAAATAATTAAACAATATGAAGCCATAAATCAAAAGAGGAAACCTATGGCAGACAGGGAAACATCTCAGTCTCATGAATGTATAGAAATGGTCCTGGGAATTAGTTCTATGCCCAGATGTTGCCTGATCAAGGCAAATGGGGTGGGACATGTGGGAAATCGAGACAGCTACTAGTCCCAGCACAGCAGCTATCTGTACAACATGGACCCTTCATAAGTGCTCCCAATACCCAAACCTGACTCTTCCCCTATGAAGTAAAAGAAGGCTGAAGTTTCAGGAGCTCCAGAGACACGTATCTGCTGCCATAGGAAGCTGGAAGAAATCTCTCCCTCCACATGTGGGCTTCCTTCCATGACAGAGAAGCACCAGTGCACAGAGGATTCCAGAACCAACCCAACCCTGAGCATTTCACACCCCAAGGTCTAGAGCCAAAGCACCGCCAGTGTTTATTACACCAAGGCCACATTATCAGTGACTGCATCAGTACCCCTCCCTGTCACAGTGGGGATGAGCACATCCCCCTGCTGGCCTTAGCAGCAAGGTGAGATGATGGGCTTCAATTTTCAGTAGAAAATGTGTGAAGTTATCACCTAGAAAACACCCTCAAAGCCTTCATCACACAAAGCAAGACACAGGGTATTACCTGAGGCCAAGATTTTCAAAAAGGACTAGTGATCTGGAGATGTCCTAACTAGGCCTGATTATCAGATAGTGTAGCGAGGCGGTGTGGTGCCCCACCGCCCCGCTGACAGACGAGCCTCTCCAGACACCACAGAGGGCGGAGCTAGAGAGCCCTGCGCCCGCCCGCCAGAGGTCGCGGCGCAGACCCGGAAGTATAAAAGCCTGGGCCCAGAGCTCACTTAGGAGGCAGTCACCGGAGGAGCCAGACGCTACCGCTGGAGCTTCTAGCCGGGAAGCCTCCGTGACCCAGCCTGAGCCCGCGAACTGGCCGAGCTTACCCTGCGCCCGCTACCCAGAGGAGGACTAGCCGAGCTTGCCCCGTGCCCGCTAGCCTGAGGAGCCGCCCGGCCTACCCCAAGCCAGTTACCCAGAGGAGGACTGGCCGAGCTTGCCCTGCGCCCGCCCGTCCTACCCCAAGCCAGGTACCCAGAGGAGGACTGGCCGAGCTTGCCCCGTGCCTGCCCGTCCTACCCCAAGCCAGCTACCCAGAGGAAGGGCCGTGCTTACTGCCTGCTAGAGACCCCGAGGAGCTGCCGCCTCTGCCCCCTGACAGCAACTCCGAGGAGCCCATGGAGGACATGGCCTCTGACCAGGTACCGGTTGAGGGGGAGTTAGGAAGTAGCCTGGGAGGAGACTCAGAACCAATGTCAATGTGTTGCGGTCAGGATCCCCACTGACTGCAGCAGAGCTTTGCCCGCTGTTAGGGCCCCGGGCTGGGACGCAGTGGAGTGGGTGGGCCTGTGTCCCCCCTGCCACCCTTACTCGTGGGTGGCAGTCTCCCCCTCAACCGGACACTAGTGCTAACAGTCTGATGCTGCTCAGCCCCTGCCTAAGGGTCTGAGCCCTGACTCTTTTGTGTTTGTCTGCTGCCCACCCTGCCCAGGGCCTGGGCTTATTGAACTATTGCTGCTCAACCCCACCTAAGGGTCTGAGCCCTGGCTCTTTGTGTTTGTCTGCTGCCCACCCTGCCCAGGGCCTGGGCCGGTTGAACTACTTTTGCTCAGCCCCTGCCTGAGGGTCTGAGCCCAGACGGCTTATATATTACCTCGCCTGGCTTCAGGGCCCGGGCGGACTGAACTGGTTTGCTCAGCCTGATCTGAGCACCAGACCGCAGGCTGGGTATTCCCCAACCCAGCTGCTGGTGAGGAGCGAGGCAGTGTGGTGCCCCACTGCCCCGCAGACGGACGAGCCGGGCGCCGTCCCTCTACAGATGGCCTCTGAAAATCTGGGAAATGAAGGTGTCTCTACCTGGGCTCTCAAAAAATGAGGCTCCCAAGATTGCTAATCACTGTTTAAAATCTTGGTGTGGGTCTTTAATTATGGCTCACAGCAGCTGCAGCTGCTTAGCAATTCTGCCTCTGGACCTTTGGCACAAACACTTTGTGTGTTAGAGTGAGCAGAGGCGTATAGCCACTTTGGCTTTTTCAGTCTTTCCTCTGCTATGTGGTTCCTCACTCTCTTCCCACACGATGTCTGAGCTTTGTGAGAGAAGCTCTGTGCACAGCTGGCTCCCCGGGGATGGCACCTGGTGATTACCTGAACCAAACTGCCAAGTGACAGCAAATCCAGATGTCACTGTGTGAGCGCAGCAGCCACTCCTCTGCAAGGAGAGGGCCAATCCCAGGCTTGCCCACTGCAGCTGTGTTCCCACTTCTAGACCACTTCTCTGCTATTGAGCTGAGAACTAAACAATTGAAAGTATTTTGCAGTAGAAGAGTGAGATGAAACCATTCAAATACGATCTGTGCTTCAGGAGTCAGCAATAAATCAGCAACCAAAGAGTGTCACACAGAGATAATCGTGTGGTCATCTCTGCTGAGCAACAGAGACAATGTGTTTCCTAAGTTAAAGGAAATGTTAATCTTCCACCAGCAGCTTAAATTGTCCCTATGATAAGGCTTTGGTTTAGAACAGCTGCTGAAGACAGTGGGATGCAGACTCAAACATTCAGATAGCGTACAGGAGCTACAGTGGTTGGATTACCACAGAGGCTGGTGGAGGGACAAGGCCCTGCTGGAAGTTTTGCACTGGCTCAGGATTTGCAGTTTCTTTATTTAAAAAAAAATCAAAAAGGAGCAAATGAAAACTTGACAAATCAGAGGAGGCAACTGGCACCAGAGCAGGAACATAACACACCCTTGCTCCCAGGAAGTCTTTGCCTTGCCAGCCTAAGCTCTCTGTGCAAAGGCCAGGCAAAGGGTTCCCAGCATGCCGCAGCAGTCACAGCCACGCCCCTTTCATTCCTTGCTGGCCCAATTTTAGGCAGTGAACAGTCTACTGGAAAGCCAGAGCTTCCTCCCTATGTTACCCTCCACCTGCTACCTGCTCTCAGCATGTATCTACACTGCAATCAAAGGGGAGACTGCAGCACCTGTGGACATGCCCAAGCTAGCTTTTATCTTGAGTAGCAATAGCCGTGAAATCACAGCAGTATGGATGGCAGCATGGCCTAGCCATTTGAATACATACCCAGGGTCCAGGGGAGATATGGACAGCCTGCTGGATATGGACAACCATCCATGTTGTCGTAGCTTTTTAATCCTGCTGTTATTTATTCTAGCCAAATCAAAGCTAGCTCTGGTATGTCTACCCAGGCTGCAGTCACACCTCTACGTTCTGGTCAACTCACACAGATAGCAAACCCATAGCACAGGCCTTTTAACCTTCATCAGAGCCAGCAGTTTTCTTTAGTCAGTTATGGGCAGGGGCACCTAGTTGGACAGGCCTGGCTTTCCTGGACTCTCGGAGCAGAAGATTGGCCTCTGAGTCCCAGGAGGGGCTGTCCATTCCGGGAACACAGCCTAATTAGCTCCTTAGATCCACATAGCCCTACCCAGACTCACCAAGCCATCAGAGGCCCACTGGAAATAAGGTGAAAAGCAGATCGGTGCAGTGGTCAAGAACTCCAAAACAGGGAAAGAAGTTGTCCCTCCAGGTCATGTGGCTAAGTGTGGCCCATCACACTGGGTGCAGCAGGTGTGACAGACATTCCCCAGAAACACCCTTCAGCAACCCCCTGTTGAGGTAGGTAAAGAAGTTTCCCATGGCACTGGCTCTTTAGCCTAAATCTGAGACTCCCAGGCTAAAAATGTAGGTGTGGGAGCAGGGTATGTGAACAGCTGCAAACTGTGAGTGGGCATCTGACATGGGCAGCTGAGTGAGCCAGACCTGCACATCCATAACCGGCTGATGCTCTGCGAGGAGCATGGGTGAGAAATAGGGCACGGGACAGAACTTGGCCCAAGATGTGCGGCAACGTGTTTGTCCTAGCAGAGCTGGACCTTGACCAAGCCAGCTAGAAACCCACCCTCATGCCCCCCAGGTGGCACTGAATACTGTGTGAGAATGAGGGAAATGGGCAGAGCAGTAGGGTTTCTAGATGTCCCATGAAACTTGGCTTATACTGGAGCTGTCCGATTTCATTGCTGGCAGCTCAGGATTGGAAGGGCTCAGAGCCTTTATCCAGACACTTACCATCTAACATAGCCAGTCCCGGCTCCCATACACAGCTGGTGAACCACTGAATCATCCCCTGAGCTGCACTAGGACGTCCATGTCGCCAGCTCAAAGATTCATTGTCAGAGCTCCTCATCTTACCCGCCAACCAACCACTTCAGTAGCTGGAACCTGCCCTAGTTCCCTACAAGAATTGCTGCCATTGATACATAAGAATGGGGACCCAGAAGCTACTGCTTTGCACAGTTGGAGCATGTGCCACTTAGCTCACTGAGCCCAGACCAGCAGTGCCTGTCAGAGCTCACATCCCACCCCACTCTCATCAAAATGCTGGCTGTTGAGACAGTGCCAGGGACCAATAAGAAGCCCATTCACAGCAAGCTAGAGAGTTTTAATAAAATTCACTGACTGTAAAATCTTTGGGCCTGATCTAAAACCCACTGAGGTCAATGGAAAACTTGAAAGGAGATAGTCAGACAGAACAGAGCTCCCCAAGAATGATACTCTGCTGAATGAGGATAGCATCTTTACCTCTCCCTCAGCCATCCAGGCCCGCTCACCAACCAAAGTCTGAAAGCAACTAAGGTAATTTCCCTGCTCTGTGTGTGACGTTTTATGCATATTATTCAATGAGTTATTTTGCATATTCACAAATAACTTGCATATAGTCATAAACTTCAACTTTAAAATAACTCCCCTCTAAGCACAGAAGGAACAAGTGTTGGGACCCACTAGCCCACAGAGGGGAATGAGACACAGTTTGCCAGTGGAGTCTAGGACCATGAGACAGCAGTCTCAGTACCTCGGTGGGATCATGAGAGACTTCAGTCTGAGTGACACATACTGGAGGTCTCATGCTGGAAGGACTGAAACATTCTTGGAATATCTAAATATTAGAGATTACAATTTTCTAACTACAGAAGTCTTGCATCCAACATGGAAGAATTCTATATGACAGTGGCCTGCAAACTGGGGTGCGCGAGACCACCCATGGGGGGCTGCGGCAGCCCCGGCCAAGGAGCCAGGTGCTGCGGCGGACCGGCCCCAGGAGCCAGCCACCATGGCTGCAGCCCCAGCCCCAGCCCCAGGAGCCAGGCACTGTGGCTGCAGCCCCAGCCCCAGGGGAGCAGTTAGGGGACAAGAAGGGGGCAGTTAGGGAACAAGGAGCAGGGAGGCTTATACAGGAGGTGGGGTTCTGGGGGGCAGTCAGGGGTGGGGGTCCTAGGAGGAAGCAGTCAGGGGATAAGGCGGGGGGATTCTGAGGGGGGCAGTCGGGGGAAGGAAGTGGGAAAGAGTGGATGGGACGGGGCTAGGCTACCCATGGGGGTACATGTTCAAAAAAAATTTTCTGCTAGGGGTGCATGATCAAAAAAGTTTGGAGACTCCTGCTATACGAGACCTATTCTTGACAGATAAAGAGGAAAGGATCACAGGACTAAAAATTAATGATAGCTTAGGTACAAGTGATCATGACTAGATTGTTTTTATAATCTGCCAAGAGAATAAAGTCCAAACCAGTTATACATATACTTGGTGCTTTAAGAGAGTCAATTTCACAAAGCTGAAAACAATTATAAATCAAATAGCTGGTAAAGAGAATGTAAACCGGAAAAAGTGAGTGATAATTGGGAACTGTTTGCAAACATTTTATGAGATGCCCAAAGAGTCACAATCAAGAAAGAAGGCTGCATTGGTTAAAAAAAAAACTGCCACCAACAACAAAATCCTAACAATGATGTTGGCCAATTACTAGATGAAAATAAAGTGTGAAAAATAATGCAGAAAATTCAGAAGTACTGTATAAATAATTCTGGTTTGTATTTGGGAAACAATCAAATAATGTAATTATATTGTGTGAAGATGGTGAAACATTCCCACTTCAGTAGTAACTCAGGGGGATGTTAAACAGCAGCTATTAAAGTCAGACATTTTTAAATCAGCACGACCAGATAAATCCCAGACGAGAACTTTTTTTGTTTCTTTTTTAAAAAAGGCCGGATGGGGGGATTGCAGGACTGTTCAGGATGATTTTCAATAGTTTGTGGAACCTTGGGGAAGTCTCAGAAGACTGTTGTACCAATACTTAGAATGAGAAAACAGGACTCCTGGGTAATTATAAGCCAGACAACTATGCTGGGTAAAACAAAGAAATGACTGATATGGGACTCCAGGAATAAAGAATTAAATGTGGATATACAGAAAATAGATCATGTGAAACTAACTTGATCCCTTTTTTCAATGAGATTACAAGTTTGTTTGTAAAGTTAATAGTGTTGATATAATCTATTTAGACTTCTGTAAGCTGTCTGACTTGGCACCTTCTGGCATTTAGATTAAAAATCAAAAAGATGTCGAATTAATATGCGAACGCTTGTCTCTCTCACCTGGTCCAATAAAAGCTATTACCACATGTTGTCTCTAATATCCTGTGACCAAGGCTACAACTATACTGCATACGTGAAGTCAACATGGCACACATTAAATAAATTAAAAACAGACGAACTGATCAGTCTCTAAATGCCTCTAGAACAACAATCAGAGCAGTCCTCTCCAAAAGGTATGAACCAGGCCAAATACTGCACTCCATTTTCTACTACATGAGGAAGCTCACCGCTGCTGAGTGAAGCTTCAAGATCTTGGACAAGGAGCTCCTGGCAATTAAGACCATCTTCAGAGACTGGTGATGATATGCAGAAGGGGCCCACAATTTGGTCCAAGTGTTTGCTACCATAAGAACCTGGAGTACCCACACAGGGCGAAGACCCTAAACCAACAACAGCTCCAGTGGGCCCTATTCTCCTGGTTCAACTTCACCTTGACATACCACCTTGGAATCAGAAATGGCAAGGCTGACACCTTTTTCTGAAGATGTGGCTCCAACTCACAAGGGCCCAGTACAGAACCCACCCACATTCTCAAGTCCCATAATTAACTTTATGCAACTTGCTGTCAGAACCTGCTGCCACTCATCCACTCTGCCTCTGTCTCTGTAATTTTGCCCAACAAGATGGCCATTATCAACTGGGAAGTGCACAATCCCTTGGAGAGGATCATATTCATAAGGGACCACATCTATGTTCTCCCAGGGTTTGAGAATGTGACAGGTGTTCAGCTGTGCCATGACTTCACCCTGGCAGGATACTTAGGGTGATATAAAAACCAACAATTAATGTCCTCTTTCTTCTGGTGGCTCTGAATGTGTCCCACAATGCAGAGCTTTGTGGCTTCCTGCAAGGTGTGTGCCTGTACCAAGATCCCATGCCAGAGACCCCACAATCTCCTCTCACCTCTGGACACCCCATCTTGGCCCTGCTAGGCCACTTCCTTGGACTTAGCGGTGGAACTATCAGAATTCAATTGTTTCGTGAGCATTCTGATGGTGACAGATCATTTTTCTAAGATGCTTCACTTCATTCCCTGAACGGCTTTACCCTCCACAGAGGAAACTGCTCAGCTCTGGATAAACAACACAATTTGTCTTCATGGTCTCCTGACTGAGGGGCCATGGTTTATTGCCCACTTCTGTCATGAAGGCTTACATTTATTAGGAGTTCATGCACACTAGTTCTCTGACTACCGTTCTCAGTCAAATGATATCAACCAGATCCTACATCAATCATCACCAGGTTGATTGGTATTTACTGTCTCTCTGTGCAGTGTTCCCATACAATAATGGGGACAATGCATCCACCCTCCTTCCCCCACAATCCCTTATTTATCAACTATGGATCCCACCCCAGACTGCACCCACAATTATCCACATCCCCAGCCCATCTGCCTCAGACTAGTACAACATATCCTTCATGTCCAAGAGGAGGTGAAGAGACATCTGAACAAGGCAAAGGAACATTACAAAAGTCATATGGGCAAAAGTAGACAGCAGGGCCCTACTTATTCTGTAGGACAAAAGGTATGATTTTTAGCAAAGGACCTCCATACGGACCAACTCCCTTGGAAACTAGACTATCAGTTCCTTGGTCCGTAGCAGATTCAGTGACAATCAACTTGGCCATCTTTGAGCTATAGCACCCTAGTTCTCTTAGAGTTCACACTGCATTACAAGTCTCACTTCTAAAATCATACCCTGCGAATATATTTCCCCTTCCAGCGCAATTACCATCCCCACCAGTGCAAGTACAGGGTCAGGAGGAACAGACTGCAAAAAGTCCTCAGCTGTAAGATGAAGCAGGGCAAATTATGGTAATTGATTGTTCGGGAAGGTTACAGCCCAAATGAACGCATTTGGGAGCCTGCTGAGAACATTCATGCTCCCTCCCTGGTTTAATCCGTCCATAGAAGCCACTCAGAGAAACCTGGGCCCAAGTAAGACCAGAAGGCACTTCTGAGGAGGAGGTGATGTGATGACCACCAGTCAGACCCAGGCCTATAAGTTTCCTGGAGGCAGCCATACATCAATCCTCCACCTAGCAGCCTGCTGGCAATAGCTTACCTGAAATCCACAAAACTTAGCCCCAGTGTGAGGCTTTGCCTTTAACCTATAGGTATAGATATTTGCTAGGTATGGCATAGGTATTAAGTAATTCAGTAACACAATGAGCCTATAAGCCTCTAGGCCTCCAAGACAGTAACTTAGCCAAACTAATTGAGTCCTAAGGCCTTAACAAGCCTTAGCATAAGCTGCTAACCAGGAGTAATCCTAGTTCTTAAGATAAAATGCTGTAATAAACACATATGATTAAACTCCCTATAGGTGTAAAATACCAGTTGATGCAACTTTGGGATATTTTAAGATAGGAAAATCTCCAGATGTTCAGCCACAAGAATGCTATGCCAATCAACTGATGTATATGCTAATAAGCACGAGGCAAATGGTACAATAACTTATGACAAGAGAGCACCCCAACTTTGTTAGAGTGAGGAAGTTTAGATATTGGTAGATGAGGCCAAATATCCTCATGAATATTTATAGAGGCCATATAATCCTATAAAAGGATATAATCATGGCCTAAGCCATTGGACTCTCCTTGGCATGCCAGAGATAGGGTCACTTGTGGATCACTTTTCTCATTGGTTTTAGGTCTCCGCAAGGGATGATATGAATAAAGGAATGCTCTGATGCTGGACATTTTGACAATCCTGTATTATCTCTATCTACTTTGCTGGGTTGGAGTTTTTGTGATTTTGCTAATTGCGTTAATAACAGCATTACAAGGTTGGAAGGCCTTTCCCAAAGTGTGAGTGTCTTTCCTCTGCACACCAAGGTCCTCATCCTAGTGAGAACTCTAATAATTCTGAGTCTGATCTCGAGGCAGTTGGAACCCTCCAAATCCTGGAATGTTAAATTGGGGATTCTAAGTGATACATCAGTAGATCAGGCAACAACCCGTGAGGTCTGATGGGTGGAGTCCCAGAGTGGCTGATTGGCCAGCTGGCCCTATTTGAGCCAGCAGTCAGAACAGGAAGCCATCCAAATGACTGGGCTCCACTCTGATCAGGACTGCATGCCTTGTGCCTCCCAGTACGCACTCCTGCTTCCCCAGCTTAGTCTCCTGGCATCTGACTTGTGGTTCCCAACTTCCAGTTTGTCTCCTGCTTCTGATCCCCTGGTACCCTGACCCAGCCTGACTCTGACTCCTAAGTCAGTTTGTGTCCTGTTTCTGATCTCCCAATATCCTGATCCAACCAACTCTTGAGTCCTGTCTCATGACTACAGACTCTAGCTCTACTAGGTCTGGCCACACACGACCCAGCCATGACACGGGGTTCTGCAGGGATTGGTTCTTGGCCGTAAGCTATTTAACATTTTTAATAATGACCTTGAAAATAAAACACAAAACCATCACTGATAAAGTTTGCAGATGACACAAACATTGGGAGAGTAGTAAATAATTAAGAGGACAGGCCACTGATTCAGAGATAGCTAGATCACTTAGTAATCTAGGCACAAGCAAATAAACATGCTTTAACTGAAAATGACCAAATGTAAAGTTTTACATCCGAGACGAAAGAATGTGGGCCATACTTCTAGGACAAGACATTCTGTCCCGGGAAGCATCGTCTCTGAAAAAAGATTTGTGGCTTATGGTGGATAATCAGCTGAACATGAGCTCCCGGTGCGACATTGTGGCCAAAAAGGCTAATGTGATCCTTGGAAGCATAAAAAGAAGAAGCTTAAGAAGGAAGGTTATATTACCCTTGTACTGGCATTGGTGTGACTGTTGCTGGACTACTGTGTCCAGTTCTGATATCCCCAATTCAAGAAGGATGATAAATTGGTGAGAGTTCACAGAAGAGCTACAAGAATGGCAAGAGGATTGGACAACATGCCTTATGGTCATAGATTCAAGAAGTTTAATCTATTCAGTTTAACAGAGAGAGTTAAGGGGTAAATTGATCACAGATTATAAATATCTACCTGTGGAACCCAAATTTGATAATGGGCTTTGCAATCTAGCAAAAAAAGGTATAAGGGATCTCATGATGAACACAGCTAGTGTGCATACACAAGGTCTGTGTGTGACAGTCTGTATCCCTATGTTCATCTTTTTTAAAAAACTATAATGGATTTTGTACAAAGAATGCCTTGTGAGGTATCATGTGAAAACTTATAATTCGCTGATCATTATTATCCTGGTAAAATATCTGTTGCAACATTATATGTAAAGTTATAATATTATACTGTATGACACTGCTCAGACATGTTCCAAGTTTTGAAAAGAAGACACAAACTAGTTCCTCAGAGACAAAAGGTAAACTGATGCTTCAGCCAGTTGTCAACAAAATCAAATGGACTATCCCCTAGTTAAGCAGCCATTCTTTGGCAGGAAAAAAAGGTGTGAGCAAAAAACAGGGTATGGCAAAGAAACTGATGGAGTTTCCTGACTCCATAGACTATCTGTTTTATTGTTTTATATAAAACAGTATGTTTCGACTGAAGTGTTTGGGAAACCTCATTTAAGATAACAAGATTTGTGTATATAATTTTCTATTAATAAAATGACTGACCTTATATGAGCTTGCACTGTCCAGGAGGGTGCTGGGCAGTACAAGACACACATTTCAGGGGACAAGTTTTGGGACTGGGAGTTTGCTGGTGTTGCTCTGTAGTATAACTCAGGAGTGACTGGCTATAGCATTCATACAATATAGCAGGGAGTGATTTACATGCTGGAGGCTGTGAGAGAGCAGACCAGGAGTGGCTGCTCTCACAGCAAAGCAATGTAAATAGCACCCCAGATTGGAGAATTGAGGGGACACAGCTGCCCATCAGTCCAGACTGTACTCTGAGTAATGTCACACTGTGACCCATCCATATCTGGCACAGGAACATGACATGGAATCAGGAGAAAACTAAGAACAGAAACAGAAGGAAAACAGCAACAAAGGTTGCAGGATCTCATCAACATGCCACTCTTCAATGCCGCAGAGAACTTCAGCTTTCACAAACCCAAAGAATAGACAGTCTGGAAATGATATTTTACAAGATTTCATATTTCTATCAATCTCCACAAGGAAACTGATGTTATACAGATATCTTCTTTAATGTATGCTACAGGGAACCAAAAAGAGTGTCTCTTTAACTCCTTTGACTTTAACTATGAAAGGGCTCTATGTTTGATGCATACTTTATATGCATCAGAGATATGTTTGTGAAAGAGCATGTTTTCATCAGAAAATTCAAGAATCATGGGAAAATGGTAAATGTTTTATAAGAACTCTGCATACAGCGGTGGAAAACTGAGATTTGGGGAATCCAAAACACGAAAATATCAGACAGGCTTGTTATTGGGTTAGCAGATAAAAACAGCAGCAACAATTGAAAAGAGATTTAACCCTAGCCACCGCTATACAAAGAGCAAAGTATTCTGAGCTGGTGAGACTAAAAACTAGAACAACTTGCCAAACTTGAAAAATGTGAAACTAGCTTAGAAACGGTAAAGAGATATTTGAGTGTTAACAGTCATCATCATAAAACTCTTGAGGCAAGGAGAGAGAATCCCCAGGCTAAGAGGGACAAATTCCAGCCTACATGCACAAGGAGTGGAACAAGTCATATCCCAAGAGATGATGCATGTCCAGTCAGAGGCACACGGAGTAATAATGCATGAAATATGGCCGTTTTGCAGGCTGTTTGCCACACCAAAGCAGTCAGGGAGCTAACTCATATTATGGACAATCACTGTTTGTGGGATCTATCATATGTGATAGAGCCTGCCTGGAGAGTGAAACTGACTATTCATGGCAACACTTTAAAACTGATGTAGGAGATTATATCACAGTCATCTCAGAAGAAATTTACAAACAGTTGCATCCCTTCCCTTAGATTAAATCACCTGACACAACTCTATCTGGAGGGGTTCTGAGCTGCATGGGCCAGTTCACCACAGAGATAACTTGCAAAGACAAAATCTTTGCACTCAGAGTGCATGTGACCAAAGGATCACAGACCAAAAGCCTTCTCTGCTACAGTGTGACAGCTATGATGGGCCTAGTGAGGCAGGTGGAAGAACCCGATGGAATATGTGGTGATATTGGACTTTTGAATGGAGATCTAGTACCAATAACCCTAAGAGACAACACTGAACCATATACTATACACACACCTCACAGAATTCCTATCTCATTATTTCATAGACTGGAAACTGAGTTAAAGAGAATGGAGCGGATTGGCATAATTGAGAAAAATCTCTGCACCAACAGCCTGGTATGCCCCAAAGGTGCGCATTATAAAGAAAAATGGGAAAATATGTGTCTGTGTGGATTTTAAAATATTTAATGAAGCAGTTGTGAGAGAAAAACACTGGATGACTTCATCCCCAAAGTGAAAGGAGCTACAGTGTTTTCCAAGCTGGATGTCTCAAGAGGATTCTGGCAAATTCCTTTACCCAAAAAAGTGCTAAACTGTCTTCATTTATCACTCCCTTTGAGAGATTTTGCTCTTGAAGATTATCTTTTGGGATTACCAGTGCACCTAAAATTTTCCAAAGAAAGATGGCAGAACTGTAAATGGACACAAATAGTGTAGTAGTTTTCATGGATGATATTCTGATATGTGGATCCTAACGAAAACAACAAAAACCTCAACAAAGATCTAAGCCTAATCAGTTAGTCTGGACTGAAGCTAAACAAGGAAAATTGTGCTTTCCACCTACCCCAAATCGAGTGCTGGGGACAGACAATAAACAAAGATGGAATCAGTCCTAGCCTTTGAAAGTAAAAGCAATTCGAGAATTAAATACACCAACTAATGTACCAGAACTGAGACAAAAATGGCCACGGTCTGTTGGCACTTTAAAGACTATCAGATTTATTTGGGCGTAAGCTTTCATGGGTAAAAAATCCTCTTCTTCAGATGCATGGCTGAAGAAGTGGGTTTTTTACCGATGAAAGCTTATGCCCAAATAAATCTGATAGTCTTTAAGGTGCCACTGGACTCCTGGTCGTTTCTATGGATACAGACTAACATGGCTACCCCTGATACAGAACTGAGAAATATACTCGGAATGGAAATTACATTGGTCAATACCTATCTGACCTTTCTACAATGACAAAACCACTGAATGAACTGCTAAAGTCCAACACATGTTGGCCATGGAGGCCAAATCGAGAAATTGCCTTCAGCCAGGCAAAATAAATGATCTCAATAGCTCTAGCTCTCCAGTACTAAGTGTGAACAAACCCACAATGGTCAGTCCAGGTGCAAGAAGCAGTGGCCTAGATGATGTATAGGTGCAAAAACATGCCTCTGAGTGAAAGCCACGTGCATTTTGTTCTCATATACTCACAGAAGCAGAAAAATGATATGCACAGATTGAAAAGGAGTGTCTGGCAAGTGTGTGGGCATGTGAGAACTCTTACACATATCTATGTAGACTGGATTCGTTACACTGGTAGCAGGCCATAAATCGCTTGTAACCCTCACCCAACGGAAAAGATCTGGATAAAGCACTACTGAGATGCCAAACATCTATTGTTAAAGTTAGTGTGATTTCACACAATTGCTAAATATTACTGGGAATTACCTGGTAAGAGCAGACACTCTACCTTTGAACCCAACATTCAACTACCTAGAGCTCAAAGATAATGTAAAGGCATATGTGAATGCTGTAGACACATACAGACCAGGTGTCAGAAAAGAAACTACTCCAGCTACTAAAAGAAATCTTAACAGACAAGCAACTTCAGGAAGTTCTGTGTTACATTAGAGGCGGATGGCTCCCAAGTGTATAAAGAACATTAAGGAACTGAAAGAAAGTACTTTGTGGTTCACTGCAATTAAGCAAGTCAAATGGACCCCTGATTAAAGGCAATTGCATAGTAATTCCAAACAAAATAAGAGGAGAAACCCTAAACCTCATCCGTGACGGATATCAAGGATTAACTAAATGCTGTGAATGGGCCAGTCAATGCAGTGGCTGGGCATCAGCAAGAACATAAAGAATGAAGTATCTGCATGTGAACATTGCAGAACTGACACACCAACACAACACAAAAAAACATTTAATAACAACACTCTAACCAAAGAAACCGTGGAAGAGAATGGCTGCAGATTTATGTGAATGCAGAAGCCACCATTACCTGGTCGGCATGGCCTATTTTTCCATGAATACAGAAATAATGTACTTGAAAAGCGTAACAAGTCACAGTATTATCAAGAAATTGAAATGCACTTTTGTTCCTTTGGGTATTCTAGAACAACTAGTAGCAGACAATGGATTGCAGCAGAATTTAAGTCCTTCCAAATGAAATAGGATTGTGATATTACTGGCAGCCCACATTACCCACAAGTGAATGGAGAGACAGAGAGCTGTACAGAGGGCCACGAAAGTCCAACAGCAGGAAGATCCATTCTTTGCTCTCTTCTGAGTTACAGATCAACACCAACTGTGGCTACTGGATATAGTCCAGCACAGCTCCTGATGTGAAGACAAGTCATAACTACTGTTCCAACTTTGGACAAGAATCTATTTCAGAAGTGCCGAGACATTCTGAGAGTAGCAAATTACAGTGCAAATCAGATAAAAGGGATAAAAAAGTTTATGAACTATTTCACAACAGAAGTTGCTCAATCAGAGAACTGCCAGCTATAGAATCTGGTTACCATGTTCATGTCAAACTGGATGGAGAAAATGGATAGGCAGCTCCAGCTCCTGTAAAGAAAAAGACTTCAAATCATATGTGATCAGGACAACCTGTGAAGAGCTCAGCAGAAACCATTAACATCTACAGTTTGTGCCTCAGAAAGCGCAATCAACAGAGCAAACTCTACAGATTGCAGATGCAGAATAAGACTACTTAAGGATTCCAAACCTACCACACACAGTCATTGCAACTAATGGACAGCCAGATGACCAAGTTGTTATGCATTCGAGATGTGTAATTAAAAGTTCAGCATGATTCAGAGCCACTTAACAGACTGAACCTCAGTAACAGGGTGCTGGAATAAATATTGTAAATGACAGGAATGCAAAACTTAAAGAGGAGGATGCAATGGAATGCAAAACTGTATTTACTGTTCATCCACTAGGAGACACTGTGTGTAAATTACCTTTTATTTACACAAACCTCAGCCATACTTGGCAGAGCTTTAAAGGATTTTATGATGAACATACCAGCTGTGCATAAGCAAGGTCTGTAGCCAGTGCAGATCTGGTATGGGAACATGGTCTCCAGGCCTGGGGTAAGGGTCAGGGAGCTGTTGTGTCTCAGCTTCTCCTCTTTCCCCATCACCTGGGTTCCCGGAGGGCAGTGGGAGAGGGAAGTTGTCCTTTTATTGTTAATATTAATTGTGTTAAGCATCTTACCACAACTAACCTTATTTAGTGAGGACTGAAATAAAGCAAAGCAGATGTCATCCGTTATTAGCACTCCTTCCCTGCTAAGTTGTGGACCCACATTCTCTTCCTAGCAGTCCTCCTTCCAGTCGCACTTCGGTCAGTCTGTCCCTCAGATTCCCAGCCTAGTAGCAAAGTGGGGGATGGAGCAGTCAGAGCTACTCTCCTCCCACCCCTGCAATGCACCATGGGGTCAGCTATAGCAGGGAAGGAACGGTCAGGGAGGTGATGGGAGAGTCTGTGTTCTTTCCTTCTCCCTAGAGCACTAAGTCTGGTTCACACATCAGTTTAAAAATGGCGGGATCTCAGGGACACACTGAATTCATCATCAAATCGACATTTTCTGAGCAACAGTCCCTTCTAAGGGCTCCAATTCACTGTCTTGGGGGCAACAAGCGGCCTTCAGGCCAAGAGCTGGCCATCGCTGCGCTAAGCCGGAGGGCGTTTTGCTGTGGCAAGGATTCAGCAAAGGAGGCAGATTCCTCAGCCTGTGTCCCGGAGCTGTGTGTGTCACATCCTGCAAAGTACGATGCATGGGCTCGAAATGGTCGGCAAACCAAGAATAGGCTGTAGTGAGCAAAACACAGATGGGAAATGGCGATTCGCTCATCTCAGGCAGATCTGCACAGATTTCCAAGAAGGTGGCAGAAAGCACCTCCCTGAATCCCAACCTCTCCTGGCCAAATTGCAAAGTTCTTCTGCAAACCATGGAGACACCAGAGCTCTTTATAAGAACAGTCTGAAGAATTTGTTTACTGGAAAAAGTTAAGCAGTTGTAATACTGGGCTCACTGCTGCTCCCATATAATAGACAGCACTCCTTGGCTTAGCAGTAATGGAGCAGAAGCCTGTCTAATGGTTAGAGCAGGTGGTTGGGTATCAGGGCTCCTGGATTCTGTTTCTCACTAATCCAGTGACTTGCTGTATGACCTTGGACATGTTCCTTAATCTCTCAGTGCCCCAATTTGTATATTGTATGGCGGTGAGCCATAATTAATTGTGTTTGAAAAGCTCTTTGAGATCCTCAAATGAATAATGCTACTCACGTGTAAAGTACTGTTGAAGAGCTGGATTCTTGCAGCTCAGAGCCCTCTTGGCTAACACTTATGCACATTCACAATGGAAATTCAGCGGGTGATTAAGATTTTCTATGCACAAAAGTCAAAAAGTTCCAAGTTCTGCCCTTGCTGGGGAGTCCTCTCATGCAATGGGAACAGAGTGTGTAAAAGATTCCATATTGCTGGGGACAGCATTAACGTGAAAGCCTCCTTTTCCTAAGCACCCTGGCCAAGATCCACCCTCCCACTACATTGTCCCTGCAGTTTTCAAACAGGAAACC
Source organism: Dermatemys mawii (assembly GCA_007922305.1). Taxonomy (NCBI): domain Eukaryota; kingdom Metazoa; phylum Chordata; order Testudines; family Dermatemydidae; genus Dermatemys; species Dermatemys mawii. The sequence continues at coordinate 3,340,991 of ML677373.1, forward strand.
CACTCAGAGCTGAGTCACTCTACCAAACAATCAGACAGGGAAGGTATATGCAGCAATTGCAGTCTGGGCCCCAGGAGAAGCCATGGGATTGATAAAAAAAGAAGCAAATTCAGTTTCACAGCTGGGGCCACTATTGGTTTGTTCTTGGTGATCATCACCTGATGGTATTGCCCAGTGTCTGCTCAAAGTGTTTCCACTTTGCTCTGATGGCAGCTCTTGCATAACTCTAGCACCCAAAGGAAAAAACTGAATCAAGTTGGGACAGACTGGGCAGGAGAGCTGCCTCCAGCACACTCATGTTGCTGAGCAGGTGTGATTTCTAAACTGCCCTTATTCCTTCTATGTCCATGGACTAAACTGAAATATTTTACTTCAAACAAATGCCCTCCTTGAATTACCTCTCATTCAGCCTTGGAAGGCAAGGCAGCTATGGAGCCTATTCTGTGTCACAGTCCCCCTGTAGCAATGTTCCACACATGGAGTGGCCCCAGCAAATCATGCTGCACTTCTCCACTGGTAATGGAGTAGCGCTCCTACATCCAACAAGGGCAGGCAAGCCCTGCTTGCCCATCAGGCAGAAGAAAGCACTCTTGGCCTCTACTTGATCCACGCACAAGAATCAACAGCTGCTTGGCCACCACAGATTCCTAGACTCCAAGGCCAAAAGGGACTGTTGTGATCTCTACACTGACTTCATGAATGACACAGGCCAGAGGACCCCAAAATGATTCCTACAGCAGAGCTTTTAGAAAAACTTCCAATCTTAATTTAAAAATTGTCAGTGATGGAGAATCCACCATGAGCCTTGCTAAATTGTTCCAGTGGTTAATTACCTGGACTGCTAAACAAGCTCAATAAACCTTATTCCCAGTCTGAATTGGTCTAGCTTCAACTTCCAGCCACTCAACTCTGTTAGACCTTTCCCTGCTTCACTATCCCCATGTAGGTACTTATGGACTGTGATCAAGTCACCCCTTAACTTCCTCTTTGTTAAGCTAAATAGATCAGTGCTGCTGGGTTCCAAGTAGCTCACTCAGTGACAGCTTTGCAGAGATGAGCTTGTGCACAGAGCAGTTTATTGGATTCAGCTTGTTTTCCCCTTTCTAATTGCAACAGACCTGCACCCACACTCCCCTAAGAACTGTCTCTCACCCGGGAGGTCAGGCTGCACTATCATTCTAAGTAGACTTTTAAGGTGAGACACAGAGAAATGATGATATTTTCCCATGGCAACCAGAGTGTCAGCAGTAAAGCTGGGAATGGAACCCAGGAGTCCAAAACCCCCAGTGCTGTGCATCAGCCACATGACCTTCCCTGACTTGTCCCTTCAGATCCATCCCCCCAACCCACTCTTTTTCCTGGGCTACTTCCCTTCACCAGCCTTTCCCTTTGTCCTGCTGCACCCTGCACCCTCCCTATTGGCTTCTTTCTGCCCTGTCCTTGTCTACCCTGGACTTTCTGTCACTCCCCGCCCAATCTCCCTCATGCCTCAGCTGCCTCTGGAGGGAGGGGGAATAGGGAATGCCTTGCTGCTCAAGGCCAGGAAGCACAGCTCTGGCCCCGAGTTCCATCCCTTCCTGCCCCTGTGCTTTGCTGAGAGGCCCAAAGAGGCACAAGGGAGGAAGCAGAGGAACAGCGTGGAGCAGAAGTGGGAGGAAAAAATCTTGGCTCCCAGCTCAGAGCCCTGGGAGTCACCTCCAGCAACCAAGGAGATGGGCTGCAGAGCTGATCTGGTTCAGGACCTGCATTCCTGCTTCTGAGGGACATCTGAGTGGACAGAAAAGTGACCTCATAGAAGTGTATGGCGGAAAGAGACTTTCATAGGCCATCTAGTCCAGCTCCTATGCTGAGGCAGGAATAAGTATTCTCTAGACCAGCCCTGACAGGTGTTTATCCAACCTGTTCTTAAAAACCTCCAACGATGGAAATTCCACAACTTCCTAGGCAATTTGTGCCAGTGCTTAACTACCCTGATAGAAGTTTTTCCTAATGTCTAACCTAAATCTCCCTTGGTCTTAAGACCACTGCTTTTTATCGTGTCCTTGGTGGTTAATGAGATACATTTATCGCCATCCTCTTTATAACCACCTTTTACATACTTGAAGACTGTTCTGTCCTCCTCAGTCTTCTCTTCTCTAAACAGACCCTTTTTTTTCACTCTTTCCTCATAGATCATGTTTTCTACACCTTTAATCACTTTTGTTGCTCTCCTCTGAACTTTCTCCAATTTGTCCACATCCTTCCTGAAGTGTGGCACCCAGAACTGGACACAGTACGCAATCTGAGGCCTTATCAGTGCTGTGTAGAGCTAAAGAATTCTCGTGTCTTGCTTACACCACTCCTGCTAACACATCCCAGAATGATATTTGCTTGTTTTGCAACAGTATTACATTGTTGACTCATATTTAGTTTGTGATCCGCTGTAATACGCAGATCCTTTTCTGCAATACTCTCTTCCTAGGCAGTCATTTTCCTTTTTGTATGTGCGCAACTGATTGTTCCTTCCTAGGTGGAGTACTTTGCATTTGTCCTTATTAAATTTCATCCTGTTTATTTCAGACCGTTTCTACAGTTTAATATCATTTTGAATTCTAATCCTATCCCCCAAAGTGCTTGCAACCCCTCCCAGCCTGGTATTATATGCAAACTTTATAAGTGTGCTCTCTATGCCATTATCCAAATCATTTATGAAGATACTGAACAGAACCAGACACAGGACGGATCTCTGTGGGACCCCACTCGATATGCCCTTACAGCTTGACTGTGAACCATTGATAACTATTCTCTGAGTTATGGTCTCCAACTACTTAAGCACCCACCTTATAGAAGGTTAGTCTAGGCTTTGTTTCCCTAGTTTGTTTATGAGACAGTCATTTGAGACCATACCAAAAGCCTTACTAAAGTTGAGATATATCACATCTATTGCTTTTCCCCATCCACAGAGTTTGTTACCCTGTCAAAGAAGGATACTGACACAATTTGTTCTTGACAAATCTATGCTGACTGTTACTTATCACCTTATTATTTTCTAGGCGCTTACATATTGATTGTTCGATTATTTGCTCCATTATCTTTCCAAGAGGGGGACACAGATGACATCACCACCTCCACTAACGCCAGATAAATCCTAACAACCGACCTGGCTTAGTTGCCCAAAACGGTGTAATTTACAACCCTGCTGTAAAAGCCTGTGACCAGAAAGAGGCAGCTAAAAGATGCTGTTACAAGTTTGCCAGGTCTGGGAGTGGCTGATAAGCCCATGTGCAGGGCCTGTGGTTTTCCAGCAGTGAGGTTCCAGGTGAGAGTCAGCACCAGAGACAAGCTGCATTTTCTCTCTTTGCCGTTCTTTTCTCTTCCCTTCTGTGTGTTTTTGTCTGTTTTTGTCTTTTGGGAAACGTGACTGGACTCAACAACAGCAGCCCCAGCCCATCGCAACTAACTTCTTCTTTTTCCCCAAAAGGACAGTTATTACCATCTAAAAGACTGTCAAACATGGGAGGTTCCTTCAAAAGGCTCTTTCTGGATAAAAGGAAAGGGAATAAGGGAGATTGTTAGAATCAAAACATTCCTTTACATTTCAAAGACTTTAGCTGTTTTTCCTTCTTTTCTGTATCTCTAATAGAAAGTTCAAAGGACATTTCCTCACGGGCTTGTCACGGTGTTTGTCTGTATCTTCTCTATCCAATGGCTGTCACCCTCACCCAGCTGTCCAATGGCTATCACCCTCACCCTTCTCTATCCAATGGCTGTCACCCTCACTCTTCCTTGATGAAAATGACCCCAGTGGGAGGGGTGTCTGCATTCCTGCCTTGTGATGCTATATTCAGTCTCTTTATCCCTGTTGGATTTCATCTGAACCAGATTTTTAGAGAACAGACCCCTCTCATTTTCAGGAACCCTTACTGGAGGGATCACTCAGTCTCTCTTCTGTCTCTTCAGACCAGGTCTGGCCTGCGGGAGCAGGCCTCCACTTGATGACCTGCAGCAGACTCCTGGATGGGGTGATGGCTTTTGTTCATCACGGTCACAGAAGCAGAGAATTTCTTGTCAGTGGAATCCCAGGCATTCATGGTAAGTCTCCCCGATCCCATGTGGCTGGGCGTTGTGTCTCACCAGTCCTGAGCAGGCAGAGGTCTCTGTGCACCTAATCCCAAACCTTGTTTAAAACTGTTTCATGTTAGACAGGGAGAGTCATATTAACACCTTTGACTCTTCAGGCCCATTTAGTCCATCTAAGTTAATACAAGAGCCCCAATTTCCATAGTGCCCATGGCCCCAAAATTCTTTAATCTGGCTTACTCTTCAGGACACACGCCGCTGTTGGCTGGGTGGCTGATGGGTGCAGAAGTCTGGTCTGGGTCCTGAGCTGCCACAGGAAATGGCAATAACAGTCCTTGCTCCTATCCTCTCCCACTGTTCCCCTTTCTCTGACACTGCCTGTGCCTTGAGTCCCCACAATACCCATGGCACCGCTAGGGCACTGAGGACACGTATGAACACCAGGGCAAAGGTAATAAAAGAGAGAGTCACTTCCACTAGTTCAAAGCCCTTTGGAACAAAAGCCATAGGATCAGGAAACAACCCAGATCCAGGTGGAAGCCTGCTTTATTGTTCCAAGACTTCAGAGCCCCAAGTCGGATAAGGAAACACAGAGAAGGCTGACTGAGCTGCTCAGAGGAAAGCCCCTCAGCTCAATTAACTCACCCCCCTTCAAATGAACAGCTGCTTGCTGGAGGCTGGCATTGCTCAGGTATGTGCAGCCCAACCTCTTCCTCAGAGTGCCTCAGAGCAGCACACTGCCTTGTGGCCCTGCTGTTAAACATGAACCCACTGATAATAGCATAGTGCCAGCATGAACCCTACCAGGCCCACTGCCTGTAAGGCCGTATCTGCCGCATCGTCTCCACCCTCATCCAGAGTCTGGAGAATTAGCACTAACCCTCCTGGCACATGCATGCCATAGCGGTGGCTTTGCAAAGCAATTATCCAGACTCACAAAGATATATCTGAGACGTGCTGAGAGGAGAAACCCAATCCAATAGCGGGGTTGCCGCTGTGAATGCCAGTGGCACTTACTGCAGCAGGGTAAATCACGGGCTCTCATCTAAATCTTGCTATTGAAAGTGATTACTTGGCTTTAGATAATGAGTTAATCCTATTATAAAACAGCTGGTGCAGGGGAAGCAAATCTGCTGCTCAGGCAGTCAATTGCATTGGCAAACCTGAAATCATCCTGGAAAGATTTCTTCAACTGACTTTTTAAAAAATAAAGAGTCTGGAAGCCCCAGACGGCTTACCCTGGGCATGCGAATAGCACTGAATTCATCAGCCCGGATTCTGGCTGTTCCTTCCTTAGTGACATGTTTGCTCATTCTTAAAGTCAGAGCTCTCCTTCTGTTCAGTCTCACATTTCCTGCATGTCCCACCACTGCCACAAACTGAACACACTGAGACTCCTGCCATTTCCCAGCACAGAGAGCTCCACCACAAATCTCTATTACCCTCCCAAACACCTCACATGCCTCTCTCTCCTCCCCCTGCACCCAGGATCCTGCCAAATCCTGGGGCTGCTGCTTCAAGCCCTCTTCATTTCACCTCAGAGCCTGCAGGAACTATACAAGGGAGACTTAGGTTGGATATTAGGAAAATTTTTCTACTTCTAAGGATAGTTAAGCACTGGAACACGCTACCTAGGGAGGTTACGGAATCACCATCCTTGGAGGTTTTTAGGAACATGTTAAACAAACAGCTGTCAGGAATGGCCCAGGAACACTTAATCCTGCCCCAGAGCAGGTCACTAGATGACCTCTTGAGATCTTTTCCAGCTCTGCTTTTCTGTGATTCTAGGTGAATGGGCAACATGATGGAAAATTAAACTCAGTCTTGATAAAGGCACATGAGAGGGAAAACTTGAACTACTCAGATACCTTACTTGGTTTCTAAAGAATCAGAGTGGTAGCCGTATTAGTCTGGAATTGCAGAAGTGACAAAGAGTCCTGTGGCACCTTAAAGACTAACTAAAGTATTAGAGCGTAAGCTTTCATGGGCTAATACCCACTTCGTCGAATGCATGCCTCCTCGAAGGCATGCATTCGAGAAGTGGGTATTAGCCCACGAAAGCTTATGCTCTAATACTTTAGTTAGTCTTTAAGGTGCGATAGGACTCTTTGTCATTTGGTTTCTAAACTGTACCAATTCAGAAAAAGACCTGGGAATCTTTGTACATGGTTCTACAAAGACCTGTACAGCTGCAATCCAAAGAGCAAACAAAGAATAGGTGCTGGAATTTGGGGCGCTACCACACCCCAGCTTGAAGTGTTTTCACCATATACAAGGTATACAGTTTGGTTCAATGGCTCTCAGCACCCCCACTATACAGATAATTCCAGCACCCCTGAAACAAGGTGTTATCAAGCATAACAAATAAGAGTCAGAAAATACAGACAATATTCTACTGTCATTATATAAATCAATGTGCAGCCCCATATGGATCCCTTGTGCAGGGTTGTTCATCCCACCTCAAAAAGAACAGTGCAGAAGTCCAGGTTGCCATTAATTATTTGGCTCGTCTCTTTCTGAGACTTTCTCCCTTGTGAAATCAGGGATGGCTGTGGCCATTTGATCACCCCGCTTCTTACCAGTGTCTCCCTGTAAATGAGGCTTTAACAAGTCCTAGCAAGACCTTAAATTATATCCTATAAACAACATAGCTGGCATCTGATTTGTAGTAGCATGGGTTGCATTCCTATAACCTTGTGTTGTAAGTTGCCTTACCCAGCCCGAATCATTTGCTTGAACGTTTGGATAAATCTTTCCTCCACTAATCCATTTGTGGCAGGATGGTGAGGAGCTGATGTGACATGTTTGATACCATTTCCTCTGACAAACAGCTGAAACTCTGTGGATGTGAATTAGTTCCTTTGCCACTTACAATCTGTTCAGGAACCCCCATCCATGAAAACAAGAGTCTGAATATTTCCACCATCAGCACAGAACCAGTGGAATTCATACAGAATATTTCAGGCTACTTAGAACGGGCATCTACTGCAAACAAAAACATTTGTCCCATAAAATGGCCAGCACAGTCTATGTGGATTCACTATCCTGGAGTAACTGGCCAATCCTAATGATCCAACAGAGCATGTTTAGTTATGTGTTGTGCTTGCTGACAACCTTAACAGTGTTTGCTATTTCCTGTTTGTGTACCAATCCCTGGCCAGGACACAAAACCTTCCATTATTACAATTCCCAAATCGCCTTAGTATAATTTTTGGAGAACATGGGACTGGAGCTACGTAGGAATAACCACTCTAGTGACACACAGCAGGCACCCTGGAGATACACTTACCCGCTCTTCTGGAGCAACGTCTGATGGAAACAGTTTGTGTGCATCAGGCCATCCATCCATTATAATGTCATGGACTTGAGCCAGGACTTCGTCATTTTGCAGTTACCTTATACCATGGCATTTGTCACTGGCAAGGGTTCAGTTTGTGTCATACAGACAGTCTCTGGTTTCACTCCAGGACTCTAACCTGCCACTTCCAATGGAAAGCATGACAAGCAAGTTACAAAGTTTAGCCCCCATTACACACAGTGAAAGTCACCATCTTTTTCCCCTCAATTATACTATTATTGATCATACACGGTGCCAGTCTCTTGATAGAAGCAAACCAGTCCTCAATAAGTGACTATTAAACAAGCCCATTTCCCCCAAACAGCCAGATGTTTTAATTCTTTTTCTATTTTTCCTAAATGAGCCATTTACTGCCGGTTCCAACGTTCCAAGCTGCTGTTTCCTTCTTAGATTCCCTCTCTGTTTCAGTCACTCTCTGTTTCACAGTGTTTGGTCATTAGGACCCTGTCCTCAGCACCAGTTCGTGTGTCTTTACAAAACACACTATATAATGGAACGGCACGGGCACAGTGCAGCCCAAGGTGCCATGTTTACTAAGTGCAAGCAGTATGCCAGCCCTTGGTACATACACACTGCCTGGTAGCTATCATCCCAGGTCTCTCACACGCACAAAGCTGCTTGCACAATGACCCTTCACCAGGTAATGTTTTACACTCAGCCGCACAGTGGGAAAACAAAAACAAATTCCAGCTCCATTACATCATACATTTATTTTCCAAGATAAACACATGTCGCTGTGGAATGCTGCTCCACAATGGCAGCAGCTAGGTGCAGTGAGCAGCTGAACAGCCACTGGCCGTGAGGTGCAAATTAGCAGCGCTGAAGGAATGACCTCCATGCTCAGCAGTTGTGCTCCCCAGGCCCCACACCTTCCTGCAAACAGGCAGACGTGCAGAAATCCACAACACACAATCTATGACTCCCTCCCCACAGTCAGTTAAAGTCCTGACTCTCCACACTGAAAACAATTGCAAAATTCCCAAAGATTCCCGCAGAAACCGGTTATTATGCCATGCTGCTATAATGCAGAGATAAAACCACAAGTATGAGCCCTTCCCCTAATAAAAGAACAGCTTACCTCTGCAATCCCAATGAGAGTGTCAGCTGAGAGCAGTCAGCGCAGTCCAAAGCACCACGCTCTAATAAAAACAAGCCCTATATAAGTGCATACCTAGGAAAGTAGGGTCCTGACAATATGCCATTGCTGTGCAAACTAAATAAATGCTCACCTAAGCAAACAGCCATGGGAGAGATCAAAGCAATAGTAAGTATAGTCTATGACTACTACATCTCATTCATGCTGATTGGCCAGTTATTTACCACACAAATATAAATCAAATGAATCCAGAAAGCAAAACCCCACCAAATTCCAACTGACTGCACTGAAAAAGAGTGGCCAGATTTTCAGAATTCATCAGTACCCAGCAGCTCCCCTTGTTCCTCAACACTTTATTTACACACCACCTGAAATACAAATTACACATGTAACCGCCAAGGAGCTTCCTGGGGTGTGTGTGTACTGGTAGCACACTGTCACAGGGGACAGAGGGACAAGGGCAGACTCGGTCTATTGGGAATCCGAGAGAGAGAGAAGGGAGCGGTAATTCAGAGCGATAGGGAGCCTGACAGCTCAGGGGAGCGGTAATTCAGAGCGATAGGGAGCCTGACAGCTCAGGGGAGCCGTAATTCAGAGCGACAGGGAGCCTGACAGCTCAAGGGAGCATGGAAGGGTGCCTGGACAGCCACCAGCTGCCTGCTCAGAGGCGGGGCAGTGTGTGGGTCGGGGGTTAGAATTGAATGATTGACAAGTAAAAGCCCAGGAAGAAGAGCTATCCTGACCAACAGGAAGGTCCTCAAGAGCCCATCCCCAGGAGCATAGGGAGAGAGGACAAGCCATTTTGGGAGGTCTGGAGCCAGCCACTGAAAGGACAAGACTGGCTATGGGTGAGCATATGAGCCCCAGGGTGCATCAGGGTCCCCTGAGAACCAGCCTCTGGGTGCTGGGCGGCAACCGCTGTCAGCTTGGTCCTTTCCCTGTTCAAAGTAACACCTCGTGTACAGAGTTTCATTTGGAAAACTCCCCACCAGCCAGGGGAATTTCCCTCCAGCACCTAGATCAACCCGATGCCACATGACAAGTGCTGCTCTGGTGCTAGCTCAGGGCTACCTGCCTGCCAGGCATGTGGCTGAGTGTTGGGGTAGGAGATCCGGACTGAGCAGTTTTAGCAGAGTTATTGTAATTACCACCTGAGCCCTGCACCCTTTTGTGGAGAGGGGAAACCTTCGGAACAGAAGCAGCCTGATTACTACATGAAAAGGATGCCTGCCAACTGCGATCGTCAGTGGCTGAGGAGTCCAGAGCCATCTCTGACCCAAGGCTCAATTGCAGAGTTGTGAGTGCACCATCTTTCACTTAGCTAGTCAGGGAAACTGTTTGGGAGACCCCTGCTCCCTGAACTGTGTCCTCAGACCAGGGGAAAGGGTCTGGAGATTTCATTACCTGCTGCCTATTAAACCTGCAGAGTGGTTCACCCTCTTATCCCATTGCAAGTCCTTGAGCAGGACTGAACCAAGTCAGCTAAGTTTGCTTACTGCTGCTACAGAAGATATCTTTGGCACAGGTCAGTCAAGGGCCCCTCCAAGGATGGATATCAATGAGACACTGAAATTTACTCTTGCTATCTCAGATCACGTGACTGGGGAAATTCATGGGTGTTTATAGTGTGGGCACCGGTGATGCTGAGAGTTCTGTTTTACCCTGTTGTGTTATATTTACAACCCATTTATTATAATTACTGAATATATTGTGTGTGTTGGTGTTATTTCTTGGGAGTCTCTAACTATGTGGCAAGAAAGTGGGGCAGCCTGCAGTTAAAATTTTTCTTCCAACCTGCCCTGGTGACCCTGCCAGAAAGGAGCGAGGGGCGTGGAAGCACCACCAAATAAGTTCATACGGGAAGAAAATAAGGAAATTACACCCTACTGAACTGGAGGTGGGATCCAGATGAACCCAGGCCTGTCCATCAGAACCAGTAAGGAGATGGGCACTAAAGGAGGTAATTGGGTGGATTGGGGCGCTACACATACAGATAACTAGATGCAATTAATGCTGGTAAAGTTGCAAATTCAGGCACTCAAAGTTAGAAAAGGCCAGCATTCGGGTCGCCCATGCCACTTCGCACATGTGCATGATGATACAGTCTTGAATTGCATGACTACATACTAGTTTATTCTGCCTCATTCATGCTCAAGAGAGGCAGAGCTCAGGGACGGAGGCAGGTTTTAAATGTGTTTCTGTACACTTTTTGTCCAATGTGTAGCCACCATATACCACCAGCCTACTGCACTGAATGAGGCAGCAGCCAAATGGAACTTTATCTCATTCAATAACCCTTGCTGAATGAGGCTGTATTCTTCAGGGCCCCAGCCTCATTGCTATGCAAACTCCATATGAGTGAGTCAGAAATAATAGTCTCTCATCAAGTTACTTAAAGCCTGTCCCCTAATCCTAATATATGCACAAGTGGCAGAATTCAGGCTGCAGAAGTGATCTTTGCCATTACTGGACTTTCAAGCACATCACTTTGCAATCCTGATGTTCATGTAGTTTTTGAATAGAGTTTCCTAATGTGTTTCCAAAAGTGAATAAAGAAATAAATTCCACCACATGCAATGATTTTCAACAGAGCGGTAGTTTACTGTCACCTGCACAAGCTCTGCATACACAAAACCAGGCTCCTGCAGAGCTCTCCCCTCACGCAGAACAAGTAAACGGTCTCCCAAAAAGACCTTCATCCAGCATATTGGAGCCCCTTTATATCTGTTCACGGATCTGTTCACTTGGAGACAGAGGCACATGCACTCAAAGTCAATGAGTAAGTGGCCAGTGCTTTACTGTAGTGTAACAACAGTCAGTGTTGATGCACATGGTACCTTAACAAACCCATGTAACTCAGCCAAACCAAACCAATTTTCACCAGGCCAGTGCTAACCGTATCTATGACATGGGAACCATAACTGTACAAATGTCACCTGTCTGGTGACACGCAGGCCTTAACCCCTTAAAAATATGGAGCAAAACCTGTTTTTGTAATGGTAAAACAGCATTTTTCTACTGTCTTTGAACATGAGAGCCTCTGAATGCTTTGTGCTCAATGTGCAAAGTTTCAGACATAAAGATTAAAGATATTGGGGAAAGACCCATTACAATGGAAAAGCTTGTGCAATCTTAACTACATGCATTGCTTCTGTGCAGAGCGTGCTTCCTCAAAACCAACCCTTACACGTTTCCTGGGGTCTGCAGCATACCCACTACACGTCTGGGATGCTGCTGTATGTTAGTATTTCTATCACACTTCAATAGCTCTGATTTATATGCTATAAAATCTCCAGTGAAATCCAGGAATGCCATTGCAAAAACAGCTATGAGTTGTCACAGACTACTTACAAATCCTCATTAGGCCACACACATGCTATCATGCAAAGGTTTGCTGTGCTGTATTCCTGACAGCACTGGGAGTCACCCTCACCACGCCCAGCCACCCCCACATTACTCTGATATATTGTTGTCTGGCTTGCCTGTGTTTCTAAGACAAGGAGTGAATGCTGCAGTGCTATCAAAGTGAAGGGAAATGCATGTGATTTGAGAACATGCTGATAACATTATCACTCATACAGCACTTGGTTCATAAATCCGCAGGAGTTCAATGGAAGCAAAGGCAGCTGAGTATCTTTTCCCTCCATATTTACATACAGGAAAATTAGAGAGAGATAGTTCAAGTGTTTTGGACACATTCAAGAAATAAATTGGTGTCATAGCAGTGTTTTGAACCCAGCTCTGCTGATGCTTCACTTTGCCTTGTACTGAGTTGGTTATCCAAACGTAAGTATTTATAATCTGACATAAACTGTAGATCCACACAGCTATTGAGCAAAGTAGCTTAACTTCACTAAAGCTGGCAGTATCAAGAGCAGCTAATCACTATGCTGAGGCTGCCTAGGAGCCGCTGACCTTGTGCCACCGTCTGGCTACTGAACCAGCTCAGCAGGCTTGAGCTCATAGAACCTAACCTTTGTGGGCAGGGACTGCTCTTCCCCTGTGATCATCCAGTGCTGAGCACACTGGAGTGTTTCGCAAGCCATTGCTCCATGGCGACCCTTAGAAAAATGGCTTGGTTTGGTTTTATCAACATTTTGAAAATCTCTGTTGCATAAATGCCAAGGCTGAATTTCAGTCCCTGGTGAGTTTCCCTTTCTAGTCCTTTAATTTTCTTCCGGACTGGGTAGTGACGTCTGCTGCATTCATTTCTATATAACGGTTCTGTTCAACTAGCAATCATATACCTGCCCTCACTCCCTCTTCTATATGCTGCCCTCTGTGATTCTGCAGGTTGAACTGGTAGGGGATAATTAGTTTCCCACACAATCTGTCCAAAAAGGCTGAGTACCAAAGCCCAGGGTAGGACACACAGCAGCTGCCCAGAACTGCACACAAGCCTGGGTCTCCCAAGTTCTCCAAAGTCACACTGCATAGCCAAGGCCAATCGATAGTCCAGCCAACATGTACTCCCACTCATCTCCAGCCCTGTCTCATGACTGCAGTCGAGGGAACTTTCCTTCACCCAATAACTTTCATAGATTCTAGGGCCAGAAGGGAGCACTGTGATCAACTAGTCCAACCTCTTGCACAGCACAAGGCAGAGAACTTCCCCAAAATAACTCCTCGAGCACCTGTAGGTCGCCCCATGGGCTCTACCACAGAGCCCTGCGCTGTTGACGTCCCACAGCAGCAGGCGGGAGGGGAGAGGGATGCCACTCCCAGTCATCCTGGCAAGCTTCCCCCCTTAGCCAATGGAGAAGGAGAGACAACAGCAACGCCAGCAGCCAGCGAGAGGCAGAAGACAGCTTGGCAGACTGCAAGCACTCTCTGACCCTTCACAGAGCCCTGATGCTGGGACAGCAGGAAGGCAGATGGGATAGCCCAGCTCCTGCCCCGGACAGAGACCAGCCGGGATGCAGGGGCAAGGGGCCCTCTGCAGTCAGCCAGCATAGCACTGCCAGGCCCAGCTACGGGTTTGTCTGTAATCACAGTCTGCAGCAAGGGACAATCCACTTCTCTAGCCCCAGCCTGCCAGTAAGGGGAGGAGACAGCCCACCTCTCCTGCCACTGCCTATGGCCAGGTGGCCCTCCCTGAGATACTCCTCCCCCATGCCACTCTGCCACACACCTTCCTTTGTGCCACCCACCCCATGCCACTCCTGAGATACACCTCCCCTGTGCCACCCTGCCACAGCTGAAGATAATGGAATGTTCCAGTTGAATTCCCTTCACTGTGGAAGGGGGAGCTGCCCACAGGGTGTTCTCCATGAGGGGCCCTCAGCAGTGCGGCTTACTCCCTGCATAGTCTGTCATCGACCCGTGGTGCTGGAGCCAGTAGAGCACACTGGAAGGACCACCTTTATTCACGGGGCTCTTAGGGCTCAAGAAGGATTTTTGGGGAGGGTGGATTCTTTTTCTTCATTGGTTCCTTTGTGCAGAAGGTCATGTTGGATGCCGCTGCTGAATATAAAGCAGGTTTTGTCTGTACATTTTGTTGTCCTTCAAGGGGGCCCCAGCTTAGGATGGAGCTGGGACTGGTGTTTTAAAGAAATCCAAATAAAGGAATAATGATTAGTCTGAAGAGAGTTTAACTGAGGGCTGGCCCCAGGTGGAGAGGGACAAAACATCCTAGAAGGAGATTTGGCATAAAAGTGTTTGAAACCTTACTATAAACTTTTGAACATACTAAGAAACCCAAAGCTGGGCCACTCGTGGATTGTTTGCACATATTGTGTAACATTTATTTGGAAATTTAACCTGTGGAATTTTTAGAAGGAACAGGTTAAGTCTTGCTGTATGAACTATGCGTCAATTCAGTGCTACACCGAGGCCATCATCATGATAACAAAGCATCTCTAAGATATTTAGCACACATTTTTCTTACTAAAAGACACAGACCACTGTAGTGTCTGATAACAATGAGCACACATGTCCCAGGAGCACAGCATGGCTGTTCATTCTGCCCTGGTTCTTTGGCTTGATTATGCACCAACCCCAAACCCAGCAGAAAAATCTACTGTGTCTGGCAGGGCAGAGCAGATCGGACTGAATTCCTGACATCTGCTTCTGTTGAGATTACCTTTCTCAGTCCTGCCTTTGCCAGGCCGCTGGCTTTGCTTCAATGCACATACAGACAGTTGCTTAGTGGAACATTTTCAAAAGCGCCTGAGTGACTTGGGAGCCCAAGCCCATTTTCAGAAGTGCCTTAGGTGCTTAGGAGCCTGGGACTCAGTGGATGCCAGTGGGAGTCAGGCTCCCATGTCAAAGAGGCACTTTTGAACATATTCCCCTCAGACCTGCATCCTCTCTCTGTCTTTGGTAAAAGAGGTCAGGAGAAAAACCAGGGAGGTCCTGTGCTCTTCCTTTCTACTTCCTTCTGGAGCCAGCCCATGGACAGACTGCAATTCTTATCAAGGCCCGGGGCCATACATTTCAGTTGGCCTGTGACCCCCACAAAGCCCCCAGCCACGCTGCAATAGCTGGCCTCCCTGACAGTAAGGTATTTTCAGCCCCTGGATTGAGCGCACTGCGATGAGAGAGTTGCTGCTGCTCAAAGCACCAGAGACTCTGGGCACAGTTCCTTAGGCTCCTACACAAGTCTTAAACTCTTCAGTAACAAAATCACATGTCATGGGCAGAAACTGTCTCCCACGTCCTCTTCCCTGACCACCTGCAGCTCAGCCAGTATGTTGAGACTACAGAGGGCAATGAGATGGATATGGAGTGGCATAAGGCAGGAATGGAGCCACATAGCCATTGCACTTTCCACTCCACACACAAATTCTCTGTGCTGTTACTCCCCTCTGCAAGAGCCAACATGGAGAAGTGTGTGCCCCTTAGACAGCTGACAAACAGGTCACCAAGGCCTTACAAATGCCCTGTATTGCTTTTTTACGTCAGTGTGTGAAAGTGCCGCCCAATGAAGGCAAAATAATGGGGGAGCTCTTGGTCCAGAGCTGGCTGCTGGCCAAGGTAGCTTCCCAAGCCAGCTTCCCAAGCCATCTCCTGCATTGTTGGAACACACGTTCTGCTCCACACAAAGATTTGCAGCTAAGGGAGACGACAGTAGCTATAAAAAGTGCTGACAATTTTCAGTAAAGCAGAATTTGCATATGCTGCGGCTGCTTCTTATATAAGGGATTTCTGACTGAACACAGAACAGAAAAGCAGACATTGATATGTACTTTTAAACAAGCCCCTTAAGACACTGCTATTGTGTAAATGTCCTTCCCCCTTCCCCCGTATGAAACACACACAAATAGGAGATACTCTGCTATCTCAATGACACGTCGCTATCCAGGTCTGAGGAGAATATTCCTAGAAAACAATCTGACACAACAGGTGACAGCTCCTGGAGACATATCACAGCACAGCCCAAACATTGTACGTCACCTCTACATGCTTCAAAGGGGCCACCACAATCCTTGGCATAAATGAGAATAGTCTTGAGCAGGGGCCTCCGAACTTTATGAGATATTAGATTTTTAAAGGGGCTTCATGGGCTGAAGTGACTGTGAAAAAATTCAATATATGCCAATATATGCAACCACCCTCCCTTTGCTCCTCCGGCTGCTGCTGCGACTCCCCCGCCTTTGCTCCTCTGGCCACTGCCATGCCTCCCTCCTTTACTCCTCCAGCCGCTATCGTGGGGCACTCACCCCTCCGCACATGGGGCCGCTGCGGGGAGGACAGTGGCGGCTTCTCCACGTGCCTGCTCAGCTGAGGGGCCGGACAAATCGAAGCCGCGGGCCGGATCCGGCCCCTGGGCTGTAATTAGGAGACCCCTGGTCTTGAGGGCCAAGCCTTCTGCCTTCAGCTCATCCCCTATACCAGAGCCATAGGTAAGGAAGAAGCTTCCCAGGGTCACATGTGGCTGCACAACTCAGCTCCTGTACCTATACCACCACACACACAGACACACAACTCTCAGAATTTCTCAGCAGCTCTTTAGCTATCGCAAATCAGATAAGATGAGTGCTTGGTGGTGAGGTGTACTTGAGGTTGGTTTTCAGTGCAGGACTAAAATCTGAGAGTGAACAGCCCTGATGACAGCTTGGATCTGGGGTGGTGGAAGCTAATGTCAATGTCAGTGACAAAGATGGAAATACCTGCTATGGATGGGGTGTTTCCATTCACCAAAGAGTTCTCGTGTTAGTGGCAGGCTGTCATTGTTAGTATATGCAGGATTAGACAGGGGAAAAGACACACGTTTTTAACCAAGCAGGAGGTCACATGGATACTGAGACTCCATATAATATAATAATGAACCCAGGGCAAATCAGGTCTGACCTGAGGGCATGGATTGGATGTGAACAAGCTCACCATTAAGAAGTACATACTCATACAGCAGATGCAACTGGTAGGCTCCCTAATCCAGGAGGAAAGGCCTCATACAGAGCACCGTGAAACACAGCTCTACTACAGACACGAGTTGAGTGAATGCCCTCTGTGAGCTCCCAGCACCGTATTACCAGGGTGTTATGATATCACCGCATTGCATGGTGGTTACAAATAGTGACTTCACCAAGGTGTGGAACATACCAAAGGTGAAAGGGTTTTAAAGGAATGAGCATTTCTCGCTTGCAGCCACCAGGGGGTTTCCCTGCTGCCACAACAGCCTCCTGGGCAGTGATTGGGGGAGAGTAGGGGGAGCATCGGCCCTTCTCCCTCCCTCCCTCCTTGTTGCTCCTGGATGTGTGGCCCTGCATTGTCTCTGGAGACAGGTGGGGAACAACACTGAAGGAGCAAGATGAGTTCTCCACCTGGAAGGAAGAGGGACTTAGGGGGGCTCACGCTTTAACTCTGGGTTGGTTGGACGCTGGGGACTTAGGGAGCCTGGCTGTAGGTCAGGGCTCCAGCCATGGGGCTTCAGGCACCAACAGCCAGCTTGGACACAAGGTGTCGGGCGTTGACCCCCAGCTCTAGCCTTACAGCCCTGGCCTTCAGACATGGGTCTTCAGGCTTCAACCCCAGCCACACAGCCACAAGCTCCAATCCCTGGCTCTCGCCTATGGCGCCAACCCCCAACCCAGGCAGCAGCCACTGTGCCCCAGCGCTGATCCAGGGCAGCACATTCCGACCCCCAGCCGTGGTTGCTGACCCTGAGCTCCAGCAGCTGCCATCCCTGGTTGCAGATCCCCAGCCCCGTCTGCCAGCCCTGGTTGCAGATCTCCGGCCTCAGGCGCCAGCGGGTGCTGTCTCTGGATCCTGACCCCTAGCCCTGGCTGCATGGCAGCAGGTGTGGACCCCAAGCGCCAACCCCGGGCCATGCATTCCGATCCCCAGCCCTGGCCACTGACACTGGACACTGCTCCTGGATGTCGACCCTGGGCTCTAGCAGGTTCTGGCCGCGTGCGCCAATCCCTGGCCCTGATCACATGGCAGTGGGCACCAATCCCAGGCTCCAGCGGGTGCTGGCCCTGGACACCGATGTCTACCCCTTGCCTCAGTCATGCAATGGCGTGGAGGACCCCCAAATGCCAATTCCCAGCCACATGGCAGTGGGTGCCGATCTCCAGCCCTGACCCCACAAGAGCGAGTACTGATCCCCAGCCCCAAGCATCGATCCTCATTCCCCGATCATGCGATAGCAGGGATCCCCCCATCCATTGCCCCTGGCCTCTACTGCCTCTCCCAGCCTCACATCCATCTTCCCCAGTCCTCACTGCCTCAGTCCCCACCCCATCCAGGTCTTAATTTGCCAGGACTTGCTGTGAAAAGTGATATCAACACACACACAAATATCACTTTTCACAGGATTATTTTTATTATTGAGAACTGCAAAAAAAAACCTACATAAATAAATCACAGTGATTTGAACACGTACATGTGCATATTTATTTGTTTTCCTAAAATTAAGTAAGTATTTTAGGAAAAAGTGTGAGTGAGAAACCCTGGATTAAACTGTGAAAACACTGCCTTTCACTGGCGACAAAGCCTGTCTCAGCACATACTGAAGGTTAGCTCCCAAGATGGTGAGGGACCTGGACAGAATTGTAAAGATTTAGAAATATGTAAAATCACAATTCTTCAGTGGGGCAACAAACCTAACTGGCTTCAAGATTGAGCTTGGTACATCTATGGAGGGAATGGTGTTATGGGACTGCCTACAATGACATGAACCTGATCTGTGACTGCTAACAGCAAATATCTCCAACGGCTGGTGATGGGGCACTAGACGGGGAGGGCTCTTAGTTACTACAGAGAATTCTTTCCCAGGTGTCCGGCTGGTTTGTCTTGCCCACATGCTCAGGGTCTAACTGATCACCATATTTTGGGGTGGGAAGGAATTTTCCTCTAGGTCACATTGGCAGAGACCCTGGAGGGCGTTCGCCTTCCTCTACAGAATGCAGCGTAGGTCACGTGTAGGGTTAAGCTAGTGTAACTGGTGGATTCTCTGTAACTTGAAGTCTTTGAACCATAATTTGAAGACTTCAGTAACTCTGCCAGAAGTTAGAGGTCTGTTACAGGGGTGGGTGGTGGAGGTTCTGTGGCCTGCAATGTGCTGGAGGTCAGACTAGATGATCGCAATGGTCCCTTCTGACCTTAGAGTCTATGAGAACCCACCAGACGGTCCAAGTAGGGGTCTTACAGCTGAAGAAGCCTTGTCAGAAACAAGGCTCCCATAGACTGAAACTGGCAGAGATCTTGAGGTGGGGTTCTGAAGCTGGCAAAGAGCTACAGGAGCATGGTAAAGATTTTGCTCTAGTTTTCAGAGCACTAGGGAGAGGGGCTGGTGTCCTACCTCAAAGCTGTCTCTGGACGCAGGGGTGCAGATCAACAAGAGCAACAGAGATGCCACTCAGCCTTTTTCTGCATTTGAACTAAAGGAGCAAATGGGTAAAATCCTGAAGTGCCTCTTCCCTCCCAAGCACTCCCCTAAGTGCTCCAGCAGGGCTGGAGTTCAGCCTATTGGGGGGGAGGGCAACAATTGTGCTTGCTGACACACTGTGTCCTCCCAAGGCCTGGGGCATAGCTAGACCCAACACCCCTTTGCAGTGAGCAAGTATAATCCAGGAGGCTGCCCTTTGCAAACCTGGATGTCAAATGGAATATTTAGAGATAGAATAAGAATCATTCAGGTGTATCCTGCTATTAAACCATTCACACCCTCATTCAGCACAGTGGTGGTGGGGAGGAATCTATGCTCTGGGATTTGGAAGAGTCCATTTCAATCCTCATGACCAGGATAAAGTCCAGGGTTAGGCAACCTATGGCATGGGTGCCAAAAGTGGCACGTGAGCTGATTTTCAGTGGCACTCACACTGCCCAGATCCTGGCCACCAGTCTGGGGGGCTCTGCATTTTAATTGAATTTTAAATGAAGCTTCTCAAACATTTTAAAACCCTTATTTACTTTACATACAACAATAGTTTAGTTCTATATTATAGACTGATAGAAAGAGATCTTCTAAAAAACGTTAAAATGCATTACTGGCACAAGGAACCTTAAATTAGAGTGAAGAAATGAAGACTTGGCACATCACTTCTGAAAGGTTGCCAACCCCTGAAGTCCCAGGTGAGAAGGTGCTGCAGTCACTGAGGGACTTGAAGCAATGGGGGAGAATTCTGGATTTGGGAATGACAGGTCTCAAGATCCCCTCTCAGAGAAGACCAAGCAAAGACTGTGGAAGTTACAGGGTGGAAGCACCTGGTACCCAGATTTCTTATACAGATGTCACAAGTAAGATCTTAACAGCTGGTTCTGAGGGCAAGTTTTGTCTGTTTAGGCAAGTGTGAAATGAACAGGCTGGTGTGTATGTGCAACATGCACCTCTCGTGGTTCCCCTGGCTGTCATAGGCCCTATACTGCTAACGGATAGCAGAGATTCTCTTTTAGCTCAGGCCTCAGAGCTTTGGTGCAAGCGACAGGGGTTCTGTCCCAACCGCAGCTGTGAAGCTCTCCAAGGCTGCTGTGTGCAGCAGAGCAGCAGAGAGCAAGTCCAACTGGCTGTGGGACTGTCACAGCACAGCTGTACTTCCCTGAGTTATTCCTTCACCATCCCAGTGCCCAGTGAGCTGGTCAATGCAGTGAAAACATGCTTACGGAATAGAACAGGGTCAAATAGAAGCTGCCCACTGTAATGTGAAATCCATCTGGCAATTACAGGGGCTGTCATTTCATCAGCAGCTGTGAAAAAGTTGAGTCTCCAGACTCTCACCTGGAGTTCCAGCCTGGGATTGCCCAGGTGCATAGAGCTGAGTACACATGAGTGCCGTGGCACTCGCTGCCATTTGGAGGCCTAGGAGGCCTTTCCTCCTCAACACCGCCATGCAGTTGTATCAGGGTCAAGGAGCAGAGGTCAGGCCTGTGTATGGTAAATGCCCCAGGATGGCACTGACTCTGTGAGTGGCCTGAGCAGTGCCCCGTGGGTGGGTGTCAATGCAATGTTCAGCCAGATCTCCCAAGAACCACTGGCTTGTCCAGACTAAAACCCTGGCCAGGGACGAGTCTGTTCAAATTGCAAACACCCTCTAGTGGGTACAACTGGTGATTAGCAACTTTAACAAGAGCCTTAATCCCAGGTGTCCTCTCTCTCCCAGCACTGAGAAGGGCTGTGCCCCAAGCTGGCAACACTGCTCCGCCAGGGCTCAGCCCTGCATACGGGTTAGGGAGCATGACCAGAGTCAGGGGCAAATGGCCAGATAGAGGGTCTGGGGAAGGTAACAGCTCCATCCTGAGCTAGCCAGCGGCACAGATTCATACAGCACGGAGCATTTTTCACGTATGCTCCATCACAGAGCCCTACTTGTGCAACCCTTCCCTCCTAGTGCCTAGGCTGAGGCTCATGTATCTCCTTTCCCCAACTCTGCACTCCTCTCCTGATTCCCTTCCCCGCTGCCCTTCGCCCTGCTCCCCAAACTCACCGCCGTGCACTCCTCTCCCAATCCCTTTCCCTCCATCTCCACACTCCATTCCTCATCCCCGCACTTCCCCCTGCTCCCCAAACTCCTCTCCTGATCCTCAAACCCTGCACTCCCCTAGCCCCACATTCCCATCCTGATCCCCTTCCCCCAACCCCACACTTCCCCCTACTCCCCAAACTCCTCTCCTGA
>ML677373.1:3363667-3393758 GCA_007922305.1 Dermatemys mawii
GGCTGAGCCTGCTGCCCGCGTGGAGGTCTGAGGGGGGGGGCTGGGGGTGGGCATGGCCGTGACTCAAAGGTGTGGCGGGGCGTTGGGGTTAGCTGTGAGTTAGTCTATGGGGGGGGTGAAGGGATGTATCGAGGGTGTCTGAGAGTGACTCCATGGTGGGGGGGTCTCAGGGGTGGGAATGGCTATGACTCAAAAGTGTGGGGGGAAGGTGTTGGGGTTAGCTCTGAGTGACTCTATGGTCTATAGAGGGGTGATGGGATGTATCCAGGGTGGCTAAGAATGACACCAGGTGTGTGGGAGATCAGATGTATCAGGGGCTCTGAGAGTGACTCCAGGGGGAGTGGGAAGAGGATCTAGAAGATGGGGGTGGCTGAGACTGACCCCATGGTGTGTGGGGGTGTGTCTCAAGGGTGGGGATGGCTGTGACTCCAAGGCAGGGGAGCAGGGGATTAGCTGTGAGTGAGTCTATGGTCTGTCTGGGAGGTGTCTTGGATGTGGAGGGGTGGCTGTAGGTGACTCCAGGGTGTTTGTGTGGGAGGTTGTCTCAGGCATGGCTGAGAATGATTCCAGAGTGTATGTATGAGGGGTGTGTCTTGGGGTGGGGGTGGCTGGGAGTGACACCACGGTTTGTGTCAAGGGGAGTGATGGGATGTATTGGGGGAGCTGAGAGTGACTCATAGGTATGGAGGGAGGGGTCTCAGAGGTGGGAGTGGGTAGGAGTCATGGTCTGTGTGTGAGGGAGTATGCCCGGCACTTCTACAACCAGGGGTGTGCACACCTGAATGGTTGATAACTTTATATATATGGTGTACCTTTTAGCAGTATTTTCAACAATTACAGTGCACGTCTTCCCCTTTTTGCAGTTCTCCACCAAAAATGTTATGCTTATAAGAAGCACACAGGATCTTTTTCAGGGGAAGAGGCAATACATCGCATTTATTGAAGATATAACAATTAGTATATGCATTCAATGAAATCACACACACACGCTGTCCTGCCAGTCGATGTTATAGTTACCAGTCCAAAGTTCAGTGTCATGGCGAAGCACCCTGATAATAAAGTGATTTTCCTTCATTGGGATCAATGAGGTTTGCACGGTCATACTGTAATCAATTGTTAGATGAGCGCTTGTGTTCTTAAATTGTCCTCATCCTCTATCTTGTTCTTTCATCAAGTCTCCCAGGGAGTTATCCCATGCTGGCTTTGATCACAGCTATCTTGTCCCCATTGATAGGTGCCTGTCCCATCTTTAGAGTCGTCAATCTGCCCTCTCTGATATTTCAATAGGGACAGGTTGCAGCCTCCTGGCGCCCTTGCGTCTGTCTCCAGTGCTCCGTAGAACATCTGGTTCAGCGATGGCCTTCTCACTTATTTCTTAACACCCATTCCTCATTCACACACAAGACAGAATTAATTTACACAAAGTATTTTGAACAGGAATGTCAAATTGCAATGCAAAAGAAAAACAATCATGGCATTCTTTTACTTATTTTAAAATGCTAAGCCTACAACAAAGTGGTGACCTCAAAGGTCTATTACTGCCTTGAAATCAGTCCAGGCACAAAGAGATTCTGGCTGATGCATCTCTACCAATGGCCCATTAGGCCATTCCTTTCTGCTATTCCAAAAGGGCGACTGGCAGGATATGGTCAAATCATACATCAATACATTTAATACATGCTACATTGTTATCTTATTATTCTTTATCCTTCAGTCTAAATTATATAAAATACAAACTTAAAATCCTACTACTACACCAGGGAGTGGTTAGCAGCACCGGTGCCATTCTGCGTACCGGCACTAACTTGTGTCAGTCCATGCTCTTCCTGAGAGAGGTGAGAGAAAGTCCACATGAGATCTGGAGCTGACTCAGTTGGTCTTATGTGATCTCGGGGCACTCAGTAGGGAACGGCTCCTCCATCTCTTTGGAGAGGCGCCTGCTCCAGAGCGCGAGGTGGCAGCATTCCTGGAACCTGATAGCAACCAATCCGACGAGGGCCTTGGTGCCAAAGCAGGCCGCAAGGCCTGTTCGAGCAGGTGCTGTTTTAGGTGAAGATTGTGAGCCACTTGAATCCAGAACAAGCTACCGGTTGAACACAGCTCCTTGACATGGGCCTCACTCAAGCACAACAAGCACCGTGGATGGGGGTTGTTGTTAGGGCTCGCTCCCTGTCTTACAACAAACAGTGTTTGAATCCTGGTGAGAGCACCACAGGGAACTCCTAACTACATACAACCAACACTAACACTAAAGGTATTACTAACTATAGCCAACTAGAAAAAAAACACTTAAGTAGAGAGAGCATGTGAGGTTAAGTCCACACAGAGCTCCAGCTCCAGCCATATCTGGTAAGACTGAACTGAGGCAAGGTCATAGAATATCAGGGTTGGAAGAGACCTCAGGAGGTCATCTAGTCCAACCCCCTGCTCAAAGCAGGACCAATCGCCACCTTATATAACAAAGGGAGGGACTATGGCCACTCTAGGAGTATTGCTAGGCAAAATTCTGCAGCTCTGGTGCACTGAGCACAGACACACCCGTAAGTGGAATACATGACTGCATCTGCTCAAAGAATAACAAGGTGACTCTGAGAACTGGGCACCCTGAGAATTGTCACAGCTCCTCATCAGTCCCTGCTCTTTCTCCTCTCCTATGCTGTGGCTGGCAGAAGATGGATCAGCCCCACAAACAGGTTAGAGAAGTCAGACAGCTGCCCCAGCCCATTTTCCACCCCCCTTCAAGCTGTTGCAGAGCAGAGATTCACTGAGTTGCAGGAGTGTCCCAATCACAGCTCACCCTGCACAAGCCTTCACAGACTCTGGGTATAGGGGTACAGAACTGATGAAACCAGCATTGCCATGTCGGGAGCACTGTCATTCCCAGGGTATTCACCACAGAGGTGGTCTGGCAGGATAGCTGGTGCACAGAGGTCACAGATAATATGGGGAGAGCGTCGTAGAGGTGAAGCGGGTTGTGTGATGGAATGGCCAAGGCAGGTAGAGCGCTACAGCTCCTTCCTCCTCATTACACACATCAAAAACACAGGGAAATTGCCTTTGTGCCAGCAGGTCGCTGAGAGCGAATGATGCCATCCAACCCCCTCACTGCCCAGGAGATGGCCATTAACCCACTGCAGCATTTGCCCAGCTTCTGAATGCTGAGTGCCCCCACCCTTCAGACTGTTCATTGTGATCCCTGACCACCTCACCTCAGCCCATCCCATTCCTCTTGCTCACAGGCAATCAGTAAATTTTCAGGGTGTGATCCCTCCTCGCCTTTCTGACATAGGATGACCAGACAGCAAGTGTGAATAATCAGGGCGGAGGTGGTGAGGGTAATAGCAGCCTATATAAGAAAAAGACCTAAAAATCGGGACTGTCCCTGTAAAATCAGGACATTTGGTCACCCTATTCTGATATGCTGGCAGGAGCAGTGAAGTTAGCCATGCTGCTAAGGTGTATGAGGTGTCCTCATTGAACTGCGTTAATACTCCACTGAAATTAATGGTGCAGAATATCTCAGAGTTATTGTTTCAGGCTCTACACAAACTCAGGGAGCCATTGCTGTATCCTTTACTCTTGATTCAAGTTCTGAAGGTTTTCTTTGCATAGTCAGTCTAATTGCTAGAGACTGACGTCAAAAAAAATGAAAGCTGAGAATATGGAGACAAGTGAGATGCCTGTCCAGCCCTCCTGCCCCCAAACAGCCTTTTGTGCCTCTCCTGGGGTGCACATGCCACACTTCGGGGAACAATGGTCTAAATACATCAGAGATCCCTCTATCAGGTACAGAGACATATACTGCCCATCCCCCTACTAAATCAACCTTACTCAGACACACTCACCAAGACAACCTTAACGTTGCCCTCTGTTTGATGCAAGTGTCCCTGCAAGATTAACCTTGTATTTCCCACGGATCTTCTCCCAGCTAATAGCTCTTCTACGCAGGGCTGAATAAAGGAGGCCAAAACAGAGATCAGATGCATGTCCTTCCATTTATTTGTATCAGCTAACGTACATCTACCCTGACTGCCGACATCCATATTGCATGGGAAATCTCTGCAGTCATACTGTGGGACCTCATTCCTCCGATTTCTGTAGATAAATAAAGATACTTTAGAAGTTATTGATATAACAGGGGATAGAATCTCAACATGATTTTAAGTATGCAGTTGGGGCAACAATGTGCAAAACTGCAGGCAAAAAAACAATGATTGGCGGGCCTGTAGCTGGCAGGCCTGCAGCATGAGAGGAAGGGTCTATAGGCAGATCTTTGCTGAAGGCAATGCAGCTTGAGGATTTACAGAAGCTGACCTGCCCCATGTTTTGTGAGTGCTCTCTGGACCCTTTGGTTGGCTGACATGGCACAGCAGACTGCCAAAAGACCGATGAGCCAGTCCACCAGAAGCCCAGTGAGGTGCCAGAGGCAGCATTGTAGAGGCAGTAGGGAATGCAATTTAGCTTGGTGCTTCCTGTTGACAAGTACATGGTCGCTCCCTCTAGTGTGGAGTGGGCAAACTACGGCCCACAGGCCACATCCAGACCACAGGACCGTCCTGCCTGACCCCTGAGCTCCTGACCATGGAGGTTGCCCCCGTCCCTGTCCCCACCTTTTCTCCTCCCCCAAAGCCAGGCAGGAAGTGCTCTGGGGAGCAGGACTGCGTGTTCCTGAGGGGCAGCATGTCTGGCTCCAAGCAGCTGCCAGATACACTGCCGTGGTAAGGGGGCCAGGAGGTCGGATAAGGGTTAGGGAGTCCCGGTGGGTAGTCAGGGAGTGGGGGGGTTGGATGGGGCATGGGAGTCCCTGGGGTCTGTCAGGGGGTGGGAGGGTGCATAGGTATTAAGGTTGGGGCAGTCTGGGGACATGGAGCAGGGGGGCTGGGTGGGGAGAGTCTCGAGAGGGGGAGGTCAGGGGACAAGGAGCGGGGGGGGGTTGGAAGTTCTGAGGGGGGCAGTCAGGGACCTGGAAGTGGGAGGGGGTTGGACGGGGGCATGGCCAGGCTGTTTGGGAAGGCACAGGCTTCCCTACCCGGACCACCATACAATTTTGCAGCTCCGATGTGGCCCTTAGGCCATAAAGTTTGCCCACTCCTCCTGTAGTAGGAGTGGCAGGACCTGGGCCAGTGAAATGCCACACAGCTGCTAGGGAGATACCTGCTGAAGGACTCATTTATGTGGCTTTTGGGGGTCATGTCTTTCTTTCACCAAAGTGCTCCCCATGCTGGGGTGAGAGAGACAGTCCCTGATGGAGAACGGGCAGAAGAGTCCCAGTTTTTAGTCCCTTTAATATGGGCTCCCCTTTGATTTTGTACTTTGCTAGTCTAGTTATCTGAATGGCTGGTGGCGTTAGGTCAGATGTCTTACTGAAGTCCAGTATATTCCATGGGCACAGTTCCCTCTGCCATCCAGCCAACCTTGAGAGCATGACAAAGAGCATTAATTCATTTAACAGGATCTATCTGCCATCAAACCAGGTTCACTGGCATTAATTACATCACACAGTCAGATTCCAAGGCCAGAAGGGATGACTGTGACCTCCTGTGTAGTGCAGGCCCTAGGACTTCCCCGAATTAATGCCTGCCTGAACTAGAGCAAAACTATTACAAAAACAGCCAATCTTGATTTTAAAATTGCCAGGGATGGAGAATCCACCATGAACCTTGATAAGTTGTTCCAATGGTTAATTCCCCTTATTGTTAAAAATGTTCACTTTATTTCCAATTGAAATTTGTCTAGTTTCAACTACCAGCTGTTGAATCATGCTAGACCTTTCTCTGCTGGATTTTAAAAGGAAATTAGACTGGGATCAAGTCACCCCTAAACCTCTTTTTTTGCTAAGTCGTTTTTCATTGATTGAGTCCAGTATCAGCCTTTCCATGATCTTGCCTAGGACTGATGCCAGACTAACTGATAGTTATCCCAGGTCAGCCCTGTGGCACGGTGCAATATGTTAGTATCAAACAACAAACTCCGTTTTGTATTTTATGTTGAATACATGTACAATGATGATAATAATTAACATGCCACAGCAGCTGCTTGAATTGCATTCCAGACAGTAACCCTAATCCCAGAGAGTGTTTGACACCTCGATGGAGGACTATCACTGGGAATGACTCTCCCCTACTTGCCCAATGCCGTCGAACAATGGTTTTCTCTGTAGGTGAGGGAGAGGGCTACAGTGTGCCAGGGAAGCACATGGCAAGGAGACAGAGACTCTATGAGTGGGGTGCTAGCAGGAGGCCACCCATCACACCACGTAGGGGATGTGCAGGAGAGAGAGGGAGCTAGAAGGGCTCTGAAAAGGTGACAAACCTTGCGCTGGGAGAAGGGGTGAGATCAGGATGGGGGGAGGGATTTGTTATTTTCAGAGTCTCAGGGTTTTGTTATTTTCAGAGATCTGTAACTCTGAAGAGCTTTAGGAGTGAAGTCACCGTGGATAAGAAATTTAGAGCCCTGTGATCACCTTGCTTCCGATGTCACGGCTCTTGGCCCGCAGCTTATTGACCTGGGATTCAGCAATGTTGGCTCGTTCCTCAGCCTCGTCCAACTCGTGCTGGGCCTTATGACACCGCGACAGGTGCATATTGGCCTGCTCCTCCTGTAGAGCCAAACAGTGCCGTCAGCACCCCCCCACACACACCCCAGTGACACCACCCAACACTGTCAGCACCAGGCCTGCCCACTGCCATCAGTGTCTGATTCCCACCCAGAGCCATCACCGCCTACACCCCACCCGGCACTGTCAGCACCATGTCTCACAAAGCACCCTCTGCTAATGCCATGTGTACCCGCACTGTCCTGCACAACACCATCAGGGATGGTGTCCTTAGCCTCTGTTTGCCAGAAGCTGGGAATGGGTGACAGGGGATGGATCACTTGATTATTATCTGTTCTATTCATAACGATGAGATTGTGCGGTGCCTAGGACAGGAAGGGAAGATCAAGGGAGGATCATACTGAAGCTGCAAAGGAAAGTTTGAGTAGTAACTGCTCAAGGTGGGAGTTGTACAGGATACTAGGCTAGCACGATCTCCCCTTCCCGCCCCCCTCCACCTTGCAAAGAGTGCCTGGGAATCTATTGGCTGCAAGTTAATGGGGACTGAGCTCATCTCTAAGATAGCAGAACCAGGCCTAGCCTAGGAACTGCCCTAACAGGCCAGCTGAGAACTCCCCACCCAGGGCTGGGGGATCCCCACTTGGTGTGCAGAGCTGGCTCAGTGCCTTAACGTACAGGGTACGTCAGAAACAAGGTTTGTGTGGGGAAGGGGGGCGTGCCTTGGGAATCCTCTACACAGGGGAATGGTCTGTAGGGGGCCATGGCAGCCAGTGTAAATGTGTGAGATTTGGTCATTAGTGGAGGGTGACAATATGTGATCTCTGGTCAGTTTATTAGCATGTGTGTAGGTTCTTTGATTGTTTTTAGTATATTTTCTCTGTAATGCTTTTATCTCAAGAATAAATGTGCTTGTTTAAGACAGAGCTGGGTGGTAACTTAACTGTGGCAATTATCCGCTTTGTAGCCTTTGAAGAGAGAAAAAAAAAGCAGAGCAGGCTGGCTTAGGCAGTCTGACTTTGTTGGGGAGGTCACAATATAGAGAGGGAGTCAAGCAGCCTGGAAATACCCTGGTCAGGAGGGTCTGCCCAGGAGATGTGAAGGCTGGAGATCTGAAAGCCTAGAGTGGGTCCCTTGCTGAGCCTGCCTTGTATGGTGACACACTCAACTCACTCCCGTATCCCACACCTACTTATCCTGCTCACTCCTGGCCAGCTACCCCTCCCTACATACACACTCCTTCTACTACACTGCTCCAGGAAAGGGATAATCCTGTCCCTAAGGCTCACCCTGAGACCAACTGCAGCATGATTTTGGTCAAATTCCCTTCAACCAAGCAAGTGACATTTCAGCCCAAATGGGAACATTTTGAGACATTCAGATACACGAGGAGTAGCAGAGTGATGCTGCTGGCGTTGCTTGGGGAGATGACGACAGGGGTTCAGCCACTTAGGATGGAGCTTTCATCCCAGCTGCTCTAGGGAGAGATGGAAGAATCCAGCCTGGAGCCACTGTCTGTGCTGGAGATAGTGACTGACACCGGACTGACCTGTCCCAGAGTGTATTATAGAAATAAATCTCTCAGGGGTGAATTTTGCTCATAATCCAGACTCAGTCTTTGTTTTAAATTTAGTAAAATGGCCTCAGATCTTGTCTAAGGTCTTGTCTACACTGGCAGTGATGTGTAGGGTACGTGTAGGTGCACATCATAGTGAAAGGCAGACTGCACGTGTAGCTACATGCAGCAGGGAAAGGCTCCGGCAGGGAGAAAGCAGCAGGACACTAAACTGCTAAAAAGCAGACAGAAGAGGCACAGCTTGGGTGAGCAGAGAGCTGTGTAGGGACATATGCACAGGATTCAGGCAGGCCTTTACTCTGCCTCCTAAGCCAGACCTCACCATTTACACTGCTATTGATACCCGTGCTAGCTGGGTGTGCAGGGTCTGTGTGCCACATGCTGCTGCAGATGAAATCCTACTCTAAGGTGGGAAGGGGCTGCAAGAGTCAGTGTCAGCCCCACCCCATCCCCCCACCCCACTTCACAGACATCGGGCTGCCACTGGTTGTTGAATGTGATCAGTGTAGAGTGACCAGATGTCCCGATTTTATAGGGACAGTCCCGATATTTGGGGCTTTGTCTTATGTAGGCCTCTATTACCCCCCATCCTGTCCCGATTTTTCACACTGGCTGTCTGGTCACCCTAGATCTGTGCCTATTGGGTGTGATTAATGGGTGAGAACATTGGACGGTGGCTGTGCTGGCTGAGCACAGGGCTTAAATGTGGGTAGTTGTGTGGGAGTGCTGGGCATGCGTGGGTAGTACCTCGGCCTAATTTTGGTTGTTGGGTTGAGTGTGAGGGTGGTGCTGGTGGCCTAACCTCCTGCATATCACAGACGAGGTGATCTGATGGTCCCTTCTAGCCTTCAACTGCCATTCTTTGACTGTTGGCCATTGGGCAGCATGGTTAACCGTTAGTGTTGTGTGTTGAGTATGAATGCTGGGTGGCCATGGGAAGGTACATTCTGGATGCTTAGTGTGAAGTTGGACAGTGGGTGTGAATAACTCTGGTGTTGTCAGTAGCTACCGGTGTGGTGCTGTGCTCTTGTTCAGTGATGATATCCGTCAGCTGCGTGTGTGTTCCCTCTATGTGCTGTCCCAGCTCTGCGCAGATCGCTGACGCAGCAGACCCCGAGAGAACCCCCAAAGACCACAGACTCTAGTAAGGTACGAAGGCACCCGGGCCAGGTTTATTGTAAAATGAAACACAGTCTCTAGCTTCGCCGGATTAGAGATCAACAGGTCTGCTAGTCCCTATGTACTCCCCAGACAATGGACACAGCTCAGTTAGTGGCAGGACATGCCACTACCCCTAGGCTGGACAACGATCTGTCCCCCGGCTCCTACTTTTATACAGTGCAAGACCATTACTCATCTCTACTGTCACATTGAAGTATAGCCCCTCGGCTCATTAGGGTGCTGTTTCCCACTTTGATCAAGTTGGTTCAAACAAACAGATCTATCTATCATGCTGTCCTTTTCACCCTCTCTCTGAGGTGCACCTGGCTGTTCCTTGTTGTCTCTGTGAAGTGTCCTCATGATGTTCAGGTGCCATCTTGGCACAACTTACTTATATCATTAGTGTGTACTTTCTAGCAGCCCTTTTCTTGCCAAGTTCTGCAATTAGGGCCTGCCTCTGGCTTACAGCCCAGCTTTTTGCTTGGCAGTGCCTTTGCTTACTTTGGTTCAGGCTTCAGGCCTCAGACTAGGCCTCAGGCCTCAGGCTAGGCATCTGATACAAGAGTTTACGTTTCAGGGCCGCATCTTACTACAGCTGGCACACGTTGGGTCCTGGGTGCGAAATTCAGATATTCTAGGCGTGAATGTGGGACATTGGGATGAGTGTTGCCTTCCTTTATGAATTCTTTATTATTGTGAGAAATAGATTGGAGCAACCTTAACTATGAGCTAATGACATCTGAGTGTATGGGAAACATCTCCATTTCAAACATGCCCATAACGATAGTACCTGAGCACAGGGCTGCCTGAAGTGAGTGGCAGGCAGTTTGCCCGGGACCGTTAATTTGAGAGGGCCCCCAAACAGAGTCATGGTGTGACATCACGCACCAGGGGCACAACATCACATAGTGACATTTGACCCAGCACCCACTGTCACGATGAAAGGGCTGCCAGGCCAAACCTGAATGGTGCTGGGACCCCACACACCAGGTCACAACGCCTGAAGTGGGGAGCTGGGCCCAGCCCCACAGGATAGGAGCTGAGCCGTTGCTGCTGGGGTGGTGTAGTGCAGGATCCTTCCCCTCCCAGGGCCTGGTCCTAGTGGTAATTTTTTTGAAGGATGCGGGCACCAGTTTCAGATTTTGCTCTGGGCCCTTAAAAATCTCTGGGTGGCCCTGCCTGAGCATCATACATATAGGTAAGAGATACACCAGCTTAAAGAGAAGATGAAGAGGTGACTTGATTACAGCCTGACTTGATTACCAGTAACTTGATTACAATAATAATGGGCTCTTCAGTCTAGCAGAGCATCAGAGAAAGGTCTAACACAATCCAATGACTGGAAGTGGAAGCTAAACAAATTCAGACTGCGAATTAAGCACAAATTTTTAATGGTGAGAGTAATCAACCATTGAAACAATTTGCCAAGGAGTGTAGTGGATTCCCCATCACTGATCATTATAAAGTTAAGATTTGATGTTTTCCTGAAAGATCTGCTCTTGGAATTATTTTGGGGAAGTTCTCACTTTAGATGATCACAAAGGTCCCTTCTGACTTTTTAATCTAATGAACCAAATTTTTCACCCTTCCTTCAAAGCTCCTTTTTAAAAGAAAAATAAATCCTTGTCATTGTCTTATTTTCTCCCCAAAGTTTTATTCCTAAACTTTAAAATGCATGGAGTGAAAAACAAGTGGAAACAAAAAAAGGCAAATTCAGACTACAGGTACATTTTCAAGGGCACCATTCTCAAAAGTGACCTATTAGATGCATATAAGAGTCAGTCTTACTGAAAGTCAGTGCACTGCAGGCTTTAAAGGGATAGATTTTCAAATGAATTTAGGCACCTAACGGTGCAGAGAGACACCTAGTGGGATTCTCAAAGCCAGTTCCTCCTGAAATCATCCCCTTGTATAGGGATCAGGTGATATTAAAAAGCTTTGATGTAAACCAGCCTCCCTCTACTGATAGGAGGGAATAATATACAGTGTCTAGCCTGACCCAAAATGACTAGAAGAAAATTTGTCTTTCCTTTATCGAAAGACACTTCACTTTACCTTCTCAATGAACTGAATGCAGGCAGCCAAGTCCATCCCAAAGTCAATAAACTCCCATTCGATTCCTTCCTTCTTGTACTCCTCCTGCTCCAGCACAAACATGTGGTGGTTGAAAAACTGTTGCAGTTTCTCATTGGTGAAGTTGACGCACAACTGGTCCAGGCTGTTGAACTGAACATTCAAAACACAAAGCAGTGCTGGTTAATTTGGAAAAGCAGGACATTTCATTAACAGGCAAACATTGCTAGAACTCACATCAAAGATCTCAAAGCCGGCAATGTCAAGGACACCAATAAAATGCTGCCTGGGCTGCTTGGTATCCAGCTGCTGGTTGATACGTGTGACCATCCAGAGGAACATCTTCTCATAGACTGACTTAGTTAGAGCCCTCACCGAATTGTGCACCTGCCAGAGACACAACCATAGCAAGAATTAGAGCTCAGCTAGCCTCCAACATTGAAATAATGATCTGAATAAAATGGAAAGCAAAAGCTAGTGGCACAGTACCTGCTGGACATTTTGTCCTTTGGTTACATATTCATTCCCAACTTTCACCCTTGGATAGCACAAGGCCTTCAGTAAATCAGCAGAGTTCAGACCCATCAGGTAACCGACTTTGTCAGTCACTAGCAAAAAGGAAGGAACTCAGCTTTAGGCAAAGTCTAGGCAAGATTTCTCAGGTCCTCAAGTCTGTTAGCAACTCCCCCTTTGGGCCCAACTCAGCTCCCGCGCACATCAATAGGAGTTTTGTCACTGACTTCAGTGGAAAGCAGTTCATGACATATATTAGTAATAATATGTTAATAATTTATAATATTTTATTAACACAAGCATAAACAACACTGAATGACTATTCAGGTTGCATGAGGGCATTTGGAGCCTTAATGTACTGTATGCAGATCAGAAATGAAATAAAATATCTTCAGCATTCATTGCCACCTTCACAGCACCTATAACCCTAGTGATAACACACTCTCCAGTACTCTCCACATGGCCTTCACTTCCATCACCAGCCATACAGATCCATCCAACTCAGTTTAGTGTGTAAGCAGTGTCAGGATGAATCTACTCTGACATCTGGTGGTGAATTATGGGAACTGCAGTGAGTTGTGGAAAATAACTTCAGGGCTGATCTATTTGCATAGGCACACCCACCGCGCCTAGCCTGAGCTCACAGCAGCCCACATAGCCACTTCGGCTGATGTGGGCACCCCAGTTTCTGTGTTATTGGGGCAGGAATGATAAAGTGTTGTTACCCTGATTATGTGAATGAAGGACTATGGACATGTACTTGGCCCTTGTTATGCTGGAGGGACTCGCCATCATCTAGGTAGCACTCACTGGGCAAGGGACAGGCATTTCCGAGCACCCTGAATTTGAAAAGGTTTGTGAGAGATCTATATTTTTTTTTTGGTCCAAGCCTTGTTTAAAGGTCCTAAATAGCTATTGTATCTTGTCTCTTTGTACTGTGGAATATCAAAACTAATTTTTAATTCTCTTGAGAGTCTAGATTCAGTCTGCTGACCTGAAGTCATTTTGGGTCCAATGATGCACCTGCACTAAGGCCCCACTACTAAAAGTTGAAATCACTGAGCACTGTGTTAAGTGGGGGCTCTGAAGGTCTATTGCTGAGCAGCTGATGGAGTTGAGCAGTTCTTGAAACTATTATGGAGCAGCGCGGTTTGGGTGTTGGCTGGCAGGGTGTCCAGGGGAGCAGTTTGCGCAGCTGGCAGAGTGGCTGGTGCAGTTCGGGTGTTGGCTGGCAGAGTGGAGCGGCTGGCAGAGCAACTGGCAGAGTAGAGCAGTTTGTGGGACAGCCTCGGACCACGTAAGGTGCCCCTTAACCTGCCCTCCCTTTCCACCCAGGCTGGGAGGTAAGATTCTGCAGATTGACTTTTGAACTCTGCACTGACCAGGAACAGAGACTCTTGGGCTGTTGGACTTTTGGGACTATTGGGTAACTTTTTGGGGTTGTGGAACTCAAGAGCCAAAGGGAAGGACACAGCCTATTTGCTGGGAGGGGGGCTTCTGGTTCATGATTTGTTTTATTAATCCTGTTTGTGGTGTTTCCCCAATATTATGCCACATTGTTTCTCTCTGTTATTAAAAGGCTTTTGGTACACTCAGACTCTGTGCTTGTGAGAGGGGAAGTATTGTCTCTTAGAGGCACTCAGAGGGGTGGTATAGGGTTGTCCCAGGTCACTGGGTGGGGGCTCGAGCCGGTTTTGTATTGTGTTATTGGAATGGAACCCCTGGATACTGAACCCGGCCCTTGTTGCTGCCAACTCTGATGGGCAGAAGGGTTACAAGTGCAAAACCTTAACTTGGCTCACACTCTTGTGTATCAAGAATCAGGCACATCTGACTGTCACATGGTCCACTTCCACCTTAACACTGCTGAAGTCACTTGTTGCCTGTACACGAATGCAAGAAGCCTGGGAAACAAGCAGGAAGAACTGGAAGTCCTGGCACAGTCAAAGAACAATGATGTGATTGGAATAACAGAGACTTGGTGGGGTAACTCACATGACTGGAGCACAGTCATGGTGTAAACTGTTCAGGAAGGACAGGACAGGGAGAAAAGATGGAGGAGTTGAACTGTATGTAAGAGAGCAGTGTGATTGCTGAGAGCTCCAGTATGAAATTGTAGAACAGCCTATTGAGAGTCTCTGGGTTAAGTTTGGAGGCAAGAACAATAAGGGTGGTGACATGGTGGGTGTCAGCTACAGACTACCAGACCAGGAGGATGAGGCAGATGGGGCTTTCTTCGGACAAGTAACAGAAGTTTCTAGATCACAGGCCCTGGATCTCATGGGGGACTTCAATCACCCTGACATCTGCTGGCAGAGCAATACAGCAGTGCACAGACAATGCAGAAAATTTTTGGAGAGTGTTGGGGACAACTTCCTGCATAGCTGTACTGCAAGTGCTGGAGAAACCAACTAGGGGCCATGCTCCTCTTGACCTGCTGCTCACAAACAGGGAGGAATTGGTAGGGGAAGTAGAAGTGAGTGGCAACCCGGGCAGCAGTGACCATCAGATGGTTGAGTTCTGGATCCCGATGAAAGGAAGAAAGGAGAGCAGCAGAATACGAATCCTGGACTTCAGAAAAGCAGAGTTTGACTCCCTCGGGGAACTCATGGATCCCCTGGAAGGCTAATAGGAGAGGGAAAGGAATCCAGGAGAGCTGGCTGTATTTTAAAGAAGCCTTATTGAGGGCACAGGAACAAACCATCCTGATATACAGAAAGAATAGCAAATACGGTAAGCAACCAGCTTGGCTTAACAGTGAAATCTTCGGTGAGCTTAAACACAAAAAGGAAGCTCACAAGAAATGGAAACTTGGACAGATGACTAGGGAGGAGAATAAAAATACTGCTTGAGTATACAGCAGCATAATCAGGAAGGCCAAAGCACAACTGGAGTTTGTGAGGGGTAACGAGGGATGTGAAGGGTAACAAGAAGGGTTTTTACAGATATGTTAGCAATAAGAAGAATGTCAGGGAAAGTGTGGGACCCTTACTGAATGCGGGAGGCAACCTAGTGACAGATGATGTGGGAAAAGCTGAACTATTCAATGCTTTTTTGGTTTCGGTCTTCACAGACACAGTCAGCTCCCAGACTGCTGCACTGGGCAGCACAGTATGGGGAGGAGATGAGCAGCCCTCACTGGTAAAAGAACAGATTAAGAACTGTTTAGAAAACCTGGCCGTGCACGATTCCATGGGGCCGGATGCAGTGCATTCGAGGGTCCTGAGGGAGTGTGCTGGTATGATAGCAGATTGGGGGAGGTCCTGGATGATTGCAAAAAGGCAAAAACAGTGCCTATCTTTAAAAAGGGGAAGAAGGAGAATCCAGGAAACTACACGCACACAGCCTCACCTCAGTCCATGGAAAAATCATAGAGCAGGTCCTCAAGGAATCCATTTTGAAGCATCTGGAGGAGAGGAATGTGATCAGGAATAGTCAGCATAGATTCACCAAGGGCAAGTCATGCCTGACCAACTGATTGCCTTCTATGATGAGACAACTGGCTCGATGGATATGGGGAAAGCTGTGGACTTGATATAACTTGACTTTAGCAAAGTTTTTGGTATGGTCTCCCACAGTATTCTTGCCAGAAAATTAAAGGAGTATGGATTGGATGAATGGACTATATGGTGGATAGAATGAAAGCTGGCTAGATCATCAGGCTCAATGGATAGTGGTCAACAGTTCAATGGCTAGTTGGCAACCAGTATTAAGTGGAGTGTCCCAGGGTTGGTCCTGGGGCTGGTTTTGTTTAACATCTTCATTAATGATCTGGATGATAGGGTGGATTGCACCCTCAGCAAGTTCATAAATGACACTAACC
Source organism: Dermatemys mawii (assembly GCA_007922305.1). Lineage (NCBI taxonomy): Eukaryota > Metazoa > Chordata > Testudines > Dermatemydidae > Dermatemys > Dermatemys mawii. The sequence goes on from ML677373.1 coordinate 3,379,367, forward strand.
TGGAGGGAGAGAGAGACATGGTGGATGGAGAAAGAGGATGGACAACTCCAGCTTTTGTAAAGGAAAAGAATTGAAGTGCCCAGACCATATGTGATCGAGATCAACTTTGGGGAGTTCAGCAGAAACTATTGACATTTACAGTTTGTTCCTCAGAAAGAACAATCAAAGTAAAATCAAAGCAAAATGGCACATGCAGAAGAAGATAGATTCCAAAACAACCAGAGACAGTTGTTGAAGCTAGTGGACAGCCAGATGCCCCAGTTGTTGTGTGTTAGGAAAACAAGTACAGTTCAGAAACCCTTAACAGACTGATCCATGCTGAACTTTAAAGACTGTGACAGTGTAAATTTTGTAAAAGGTAGGAATGGTAAAAATTTAGAGGGAGCTGTAACAGAATGTTAAGTTATATTATAATGTTCAGCCACTGGGTGGAGCCTGTATAGCACACTTAATTTCTTTGTTTGCTGTGTTGTAGCCATGTTGGGCCCAGGACAAAGTGTGTGAGGTCCTATCTTTTATTGGACCAACTTCTGTTGGTGAAAGAGGCAAGCTTTCAAGCTACCACAGAACTCTGCTTCAGGACCACATAAGCTTGAAAGCTTGTTTCTTTGAGCAACAGAAGTAGGTTCATTAAAAAGATATTACCTCACCCACCTTGTCATTCTAATATCTCACAACAGCCATTCCTGGCAGCGCATTAAAATGTCTTATAGTGACCATATCTCTGTATATCTCTCTGGAAAGGAAATCCTGGAGCCAGTCCATATCTTGGACAAGAGTCTGACCTGCTAGTAACAGCCCTGCAACCTACCATGTACAAGGTGTCCATACCAAGTCTTGACCCCCATCGACAGCCCTGGGACCTGACTTATTGACAGCCCTAGGACCTGACTTTCACCCTCTGTCCGTAGAACAGGAAGCAGGGACAGCAGCAATATAATTCTTCTCTATCATGCATCAGCCACATCCTGGAGAGACCCCGGTTAGGTGAGAGGAAAGGCATCCCCATGACCCCTGCTGATAGCTGTAGCAAGTGGGTACCATTGCTGTGAACAATCCCCCAGAGCATGTCAACCCAGGTGCCGCACTGCCTGACAGCTTTACCTTCTGGGCCATCCGGCTCTGACTGCTCCTCTCGTTGCTTCTGCTTGAATTTTAAGTTCCCATAGTGCATGACTGCCCCATCATCTTGTAGATTCCCACCTTCTCCTCAGGGTTGAAGCCCAGGATTTCAATGGCACTCTGTGTAGAGAAACCAGGACAGTCACACAGCACAATAGACAGCTGTGCTGTAAACCCCTTGTGGGCAGGGCTTTGACAAGAAAATGGGCCTTACCCTAGGTTGGGTTCCCTGCACATAACCACCCTCAGCATCTTGCTTGGCTGATGCCTGTCCTGGTGCTTGTCAGGTGCTGTGAGGACAGAGTGTGGTAATTCTAAAAATATCTTTTGTTTTAATTCCAATTCTTCTTGTGATCAGGAGAAATCAGGCTAAGTGCCTTACATTTCAGCCCTGGCAATAAAAACAGCAGGGACTACTGTCAACCAGCAGCAACTGGGCTAGATTTGATATAATTTTCTGATTGCAGTGATCATTAGGAGCCATTGGGGGGCGAAAAAGACCATGTCCGGGGTTCTTCACAGTTTGGTCTTCCAGGGGAATAGAGCAGAACTTCAGAGTTACGAACACTCAAATTACCAGAATTACAGACTGACTGGTCAACCGCACACCTCATTTCGAACACCAGAATTACAGACTGACTGGTCAACCGCACACCTCATTTGGAATGAGAAGTACACAGTCAGGCAGCAGCAGAGACACACACACAAAAAACAGATACAGAATAGTACTGTGTTACACATAAACTAGTAAAAATAAAGGGAAAGTAGCATTTTTCTTCTGCATAGTAAAGTTTCAAAGCTGTATTAAGTCAATGCTCAGTTATAAACTTTTGAAAAAGCCACCATGTTTTGTTCAAAGTTTCGAACATTTCAGCGTTCCGGAGGTGTTTGTAACTCTGAGGTTCTGCTGCAGTTGAAATAGCATCTTAAGCAGTAAGGCAGTAATGTATGGGGCACGGGCAGCTTCCCCTGCAGACCATCCCATGAATCAGAGACCCAGCCTCACGCTCCTCCCCTTCCTATGTCCCTGCCAGATACAGCAGTACTGCAGGCTGCACTGTGGATGGAGCAGTTGCAAACTGCCCATTGCAGTAGGGACCGTTCCATGTTTGTACAGCACCTAGCACAGGGAGGTCCTGGTCAGGACAGGGCTCGGAGGTACTTTGGTAATACAAATCACAATGACTGGCAGAGCAAGAAGGGGATGGATCTGCACCTGCATTCTACTAGTGCTGTTATTGCCTTTCAGGCCATGCAGCTCCATCTCGTGCAGGTTACAAAAAGCCTCTTTTCCACATGTTGATGAGGTTCCTGTGTATGACTGCAAAGCGGGTGTGTGGGAGACAGGGAGAGCTGGGTGGCGCCATTTCCCAGGACCTCGTACCTTTCACTTCTCCAAACCGTCATTCTCGTGCACCATGTAAAATGTCCATTAGCCAACCTCCTCCCTCGACTCGGGCTGAGCTGAAATGTGATGGAAACCAAGAGCTTGTGAACATGTTATGTCAGGGGTGCTGTCACCCCGGTGGGTAAGGCGCTTGTCTAGGCTGTGAGATACCAGGGTTCAAATCCTAACTCTAGAGCAGCAACTTGAGCTCAGCTTTCCTCACTGGGAGCATCTACCAGCAGACTGTAGGCTATGCTGCTCTCAGTCTCAGCTGCTGCAGGTGTTCCACTTTGTAAAAGTACAGAAATTTTCATTGCTCTAGATGTGAGTGAATGTAACTCTACAGCCTAGTGACTGAGGCACTCTGATAGAACATGTGGCTTCGAGCCCAGATCCCATGTGCCTGGAAGTTAGGAGACGTGGATCCTGATGTGAGTTTTGCAGCTTGGGCTCATGTGTCATATTAACAGGTGCTGGGCCTTGGACAAAAGTTTGGTGCACAAGATAAGTGTTTGGATAAAACTGGAGGCCAAACAACTAATGAGTAATAATGTGTCCAAGCTGAAAAGGGTTTTGTCATCCGAGCCGGTTGGGTAGCAGATCTATGGCACATCAGTGCAGCAGAAAGGGAACAAAACTCTGGTAATCCAGCACATGAACCAGGAGAAGGGTTTAGGAGTTATTAGGTAAAATCCCTTTGAAACTTTCTTCCCACAGCACAGATGCAGTAACCAAGCCACCCACAGTATGAGATTGGATTGGAAAGGGGCAGAACCAAAGATTACAGTGCTATTGGGCCAAATCCATCCCTCCTGTGATTTTGTGGTGCTCACTGGATTTCTGCGGGGCATAGCTCTGACCCCGCGCAATGCCAAAGGGTTTGCTCGACCCTGTTGCTTCCTGTCTGTGCATGAGCTGATTTTCACCTCAGTAGCAAAGGGGAAGCTCTGGGGCAACCTCTTCAATATTATGAAAAGGTGTGATAATGTTGGGAGGGGCAAGGGCTCAACCCCTCCCCCACACACACTGCGAAAGAGGTGCTCAGACCAGGGACAGAGTTTAAAAGTTCCAGTCCCACCAACACAACTGCACTTGTGTTAGTGCCCTCTCCTGTTATTGGGCTGGATGCAGGCACCATGGTTACATCCTCCAGACTGTGCTTCGCCGAAGGGGGCAGACTGGTAAGCACAAGGGGGCCTTCTGACCTTAACATCTATGGATCTATTCATTTAGTGAAGTCAGTGGAACTCCTCTTGTCTGTAAATGTGTACAGGATCATGCCCCAAAGGGCCTAGGTCTGGGAGGTGCTGAATGCCTTCTCCTCCAGTTAAATGCTGGGGGAGGCACGTGCACTCAGCACCTATGAAAAGCATGAGTAGTTTGTAGTACAAGGAGCAGGATTGATGGGGGCAGGAAGATGGGGTCAATGGCCAGCATTTCTGCCACATGGTCCAAATATGCCTAATTCCCCTGCTATACATATTATTAATGATTTGTATTACCAAGCACCTGGGAGCCTCCGCCATGGACAGGACACCAATGTGCCGGGTGCGGTACAGCCACAGAGAGAAGTGATGCTCCCTGCCCCGCTATGATACTCACATCTGTAGCCATCAGCTCCTCACTGTCATCGATGCTGGCGACAGTGAGTTCGCCCTGGCTCACATAGGGGAAGTCGTAGGGGTTGGTGGAAATGAGAAGCAGATCTGCAAACAAACAATGTGTCATAACTTCAGAGGCACAGGCACAGGAGAATGGCTACATAGTTCGAATGCCATCGAATGAAACATAGCATGGCCAGTGCTTACCAATGAGCTTGGGCTTCTTATTGGACATTATCTGGTAAAAAATATGATAACTCCTTTCACTAGCCAACTGAAACACTACCCGGGATTTCTCCAGGAGATCTAATGGGGCAAACAGTCAGATGGTTATTGTCCCAGGCAAATTCATTGCCATTACTGTTCAAATACTGCCCATAAGAGCTTGTTGCCACTCACAAGTTTCAATATCTGCTGAAGCCAGCTTCCCTGTGGTCCCAAAGTGGATCCGGATGAATTTGCCCTATTGAATTATACAAACTCAAATCAACACGCATGCTGTCCATTGAGCAGCTACAGTGGTCGATGTATTTCTCATGGGATATGTTCTCTACCTATACTCCAACAATTAAAATGAACTCACAAAGCGTGAGGAGTTGTCATTCCTCACTGTCTTGGCATTGCCAAAGGCCTCCAGGAGCGGGTTGGCCTGGATGATTAGATCCTCCAGGGTTCCCTAGGTACAGTACAAAGACTTCCCATTAAACTGTGCGGTCGCTTCAGGTGGAACTTTGGAAAAAGAAACGTTACAAACCATGCATCTGCAGATTCCATGACTTCCCTCCTGGCTGTAGGTCAGCGAGGCCTTTAAGTACATGCCCAACACTGAGCCTGCAAGTAGTCCCACTGACTTCAATGGACACCTACTGAGAACCAGCCACTTCCTTAGGCGTCTTAGTTGAACCAGGACCCACTATGGACATTTGCCATTACGTACCCACCGGTCCACTACCATTAATGAATGGGAAGTTCAGGGTTATGCAGGGATTTTCTAATCTGCCTCAGAGAATCAGGCTACCCACCCACACTTGCTGATGCCCAGTGGTGGGCGTCTGACTCCCATTCATGCTCCCAGGTGCCACCGCCCACAGCAGTCACGCAGGTGAACGTTACCCCCCCATGCACACAGCAGTCATGCAGTTGCGTGTTACCTTCCCCACACGAGCACAGCAGCCTCATAGGTGTGTTATACCCTCCCCACACACACATACACATAGCTGTCCTGTAGGCATTCTATACCCCACAGGGACTTTCAACTAAAAAACACTCAGAAACTAAACAGTAAATTTAAATATTAGAAGCAGAAGAAATTTTAAAACCTTTGGGAAAGCATAGGAATAAAGCACTAATGTAGTGGGCCTAAAGTGGAGAGGAGGCAGGGTTGGTTAACCAGTGGGGATGCTGGTCACTAAGGCCTGCACATCAAAAGAATATATATCATATATATATAGAATATATATGAAAATCCTTGTGGCCCAGAGGCTACTCAAGGGAGTCCCAGCATTCATGTACTTCCACACCCCAAGTTGAAAAGGGACTAGGAAGGCCAGCAGTGACCAGATATGGCCAAAGGGCAAGGTTGAAGAGGGTGTTTGACCTGAAGAGAGGTCATTCTGACAATGGAAATTCAGCCCTAAGTGAGGCACTGGTAGGAAGGAAATTAGGAAGCTCAGATGGAATTTGAGGAGAAAATACCAAAGATATAAAATCGGACTTCAAGTGTTGCTATTCTTTATCAAAATCAACTCTTGAATCAGAAGCTTTGGTCCACTGGTCCACCTGGGAGCAATTAAAGAGCACAAAGATATTGCCAAGAGGCTAAATAATTGCTTTGCATCGGCCTTCACCGCGAAGGATACAGGGACATACTTGCTCCTTTTGGTAATAAGGGTGAGGTTTGCTCAGGGGCGGAGGTTTCAAAAGAAGACATGTTGGAACAAACCGATACATTAAAGAGCATCAGGTGACCAGGAACTTTACCGTGAAGCACCTGAGCTGCTAACGAATCATTTGAAGTCTCATTAACATCAGCTCCTTTGCTGGTGTGCTGAAGGGTAGCAAATGTTGTTGCTAGAATTAGAGGCATTGGGGTGTTCCTGTTAAGGAACCTGAGGGCCAGATGGTGGCCATGACTCCTCAAGGGCACAGGGTATCAGGCTCGTTGGTGCCAGCTACCCAGACTGCAGGAGGAAGCATGGGGGAGGAAAGCAGCCTCCTCTGGACCCCTGCCCCATGCAGGACATTCTTCACCAGGTAGAGTCACAGCCTGCTCCTTGGGCTACTCCTGGGGCAGCACAGCAGTACATGGCAAAGAATGGACTGACCCTGGAGACGAGAGCGAAACAAGGCATAGAACAGGATCGAGATAAAGAAATAGTGCTCAATAGAGAGCGGCAGACAGGCTGAGCAGAAACGCCCATTCGCACGCTACATGTCACATGCTGTTATGCAACCGGGTCAACCCTTTTCACCACCTCAAGCAAAAAAAAAAAAAAAAAGACTGCTCGAACTGTTGGAGCAAAAAAAAAGCAGGGGGAGGGGCAAAGGGGGGGCAAACTGCCACCCCAAGACTCACTGGAATGCCGCCCCTTACAATGTGTCGCCCCAGGCACGTGCTTCCTTGGCTGGCGCCTGGAGCCGGCCCTTCTCCTATGCCACCAGGTGCCCTGGTATTGTCGAGAAGGAACCAGTATTCTAGTCTGCCAACAGAAAGATTTCAGACCTGAATCAACGCAGCAGAGGGCAGGGCAGGTTGTGCATCTGAGGGGCTCTTACTTCTCCTTTACATTCAATGCATATTGCATAGCCCCAGCCTGAGCTGAGATCAGCACCTACCTGGAGAGCAGCTGGTGAAAGCTGAGCTCAGGCAGGCCTGCAATGATGCTGGTGGGAAGTGGGGAGTGTTTGTGAAGAACTCGCTACCCCTGTAACAGCCTGACAATCCAAGGCCTCGGCCTCAGATTCCTAAGAGCCTCCTTGGACTCTGCCCTGCCTTTGGACACTCAAATATTCCTGGAGCCAAAACCCCTTTGGTCTGTGCCCCTTTTTCTCTAACCGTGGCAATCCATGCCCAGTTGCCATCTGGGCCTAGTTAATGCAGTTCACTGTATTTCCTAATGAAGCCCTGTGCCCTTGAGAAAGCTCCAACTAGTTTGGAATGAGCAGCAAAAATCACTGGGAACATGCCAGCCTGATACACTGCTCTCTCACTGGCTCCTGACTGAACAGAATCCAGTTTGTGGTCGCCGTCCTGACTCTGAAACCCTGCATGGAATGGTCCCAGCTACCAGTGGTGCCAATCAGGGGCACTTTTACACAGGGATCCTGTACTAAAGCAGTACAGCTGCTGTTGGTACAGTCCAGAGCATCGCCGTGTGGAAATTTGACCCAGCCACCCCTGCGATGCAGCAGAGCATGACTGAAACAAATGGTGGTGTGACCTGGCACGTGTGGAGTCTGTTCCTGTAGGGCAGAGCATGGGGAGTCTGCTGAGACCTTGACTCCTGGCAGCCCTGGCTCATGCACTATGCGGGTAAGAGAGGAGACTCCCCAGCCAAGGGAGACTTGGGGTCCCTGCAAGGAGGTAGATGAGTAAGAACTGAAACAAGGACCCTGACAGGATCAGGGGCCAGGGACTGGAATTTACCTCCCTCTCCCCCTCCTCCCTCCCGCAAAAAATATGAATTGGCACCACTGCCAGCTACCCCACAACCCTCCCTTCCCAACCACAAGCTCCCAAAGCAGCTCCATTCCCTTCCCAACCACAAGCTCCCAGAACAGCTCCATTTTGCTGGGCTATAGATATCATCAACCAACAGAGGATACCTGATGCCCTTGGGAGACGGAGCCTTCACAGGCTGCAACTCATTGCCAGGTGAAATAAGAGTGACCACTAACCTCAGCGCATTCAGAGCTAAATGCAGCCACTAGACAACCCCCACTGGCCCCCAAGACCCAATTCTTCTGCTTTTCCTGGACAGGCACATGCTGAGACAAAACACTGGATGCTACAGATCTACCTGCATTTTGCCAGGCTGCTGATCTTTCTTCTTCTCCCCAACAACTGCAATTGTTGCAAAGTACTGGATGACACACTTGGTGTTCACAGTCTTCCCAGCACCAGATTCTCTTCTGTTGTGTGTGTTGGGGGCAAAGTATTCACTTGTAAAAAAAGGTAAATCTATTCTTCCCATCCTGTCATCTTATTCACAGATACTGGAATATACTCACGTGATCAGGATTGACTGGTTAACATGGTCTGAAAATAAAATGATACAAAGAGCTATCAAATGGGCTGTAGTGCACATTGAATCCTAAACCCAAACCCTGTTCCATCTCTACCCCCCACAGACTCCACCAAAACCAGGACACTCTGCCTGGGGGGAGTGATTTTAATGTTCCTTTTCCAAAGCTGTGGTCGTAGCTAAGGAAACACTACACTTGGCTGGAGCTTGGATGTGCAAAAGGGGCCAGTTGCAGAGCTGACCGGGCTGGAATTAGTTGTTTACAAGACTCTGGGTTTTCTATCACGATGTTAAATATTTACTGACTTACAGTCAAATTCCCTGCCCGCTCTGTTCCTAGCTCCCACCTGGAATATGGCTCGTCTCTGTGCTTAGTTGCAGGGCAGACCCTTAGGGATGGCTGCCAACTGGTGCTGTTAGAGTAATACCCAAGCTGTTCTAACCTGCATTGGAGCTAGGGCTGGTGAGAGAATTGGGGAGCTGTAACCAGTTCCTTGATGGCCCCTTTCTCTGCTGCACTGAACATTAACCCCTTAGACCCAGATTGTGCCTCACTTAGACATGCAGAACAGTGCCAAAGCCTGAACCGTCAGGATATGACGCAGACTTCGGTTAAGAATCAGAGGGGTGGCCGTGTTAGTCTGGATCTGCAGAAGTGACAAAGAGTCCTGTGGCACCTTAAAGACTAACTAAAGTATTGAAGCATACGCTTTCGTGGGTTAATACCCACTTCGTCGGATGCATGCAGTTCTTTCTTAGGAAGTCAGGCTTCCTTGCTCTAGGCAGAAAATATCCTTCCTAGTCTGAGATCTTGACAACTCACAGAAAAGCTAAACTTTCTGGCAGAGAGGATGGCTAACATGTAATGATACTTAGCACGGTCTCAAATCCACTGCCTCTAGGAGTACCCATGCAGCAGCCAAACAAAGATGAGTCAAGATTCTAACCCAGGCTGGGCAAACTTTTTGGCCTGTGGGCCATATGGAAATTGTATGGCAGGCCATGAATGCTCACAAAATTGGGGCTTGGGGTGTGGGAGGCTGGGAGGGCTCCAGCTAGGGGTGTGGGCTCAGCGGTGAGGATTAGGAGCTTAGAGTGCAGGCGGGTGCTCCAGGCTGGGACCAACGGGTTCAGAGAGCAGAAGGGGGATCAGGGCTTGAGCAGGGGGATGGGTTGCAGGAAGAGGTCAGAGGTGCAGGTTCTGGGTAGTGCTTCTCTCAGGCAGCTCCTGGAAGCAGTGGCGTATCCCCCCTCCAGCTCCTACACAGAGGCACGGCCAGGTGGCTCTGCACGCTGCCTCATCCACAGACACCACTCCTGCACTTCCCATTGGCCGTGGCTCCTGGCCAATGGGAGCTGCAGAGCTGGCACTTGGGGCAAGGGCGGTGTATGGAGTCCCCTGGCTGCCCCTACGTGTAGGAGCCGGGGGGGGGGACATGCCGCTGCTTCCGGGAGCCCCCGGTCCTGCCCCCCATATTAAAGGCCTAAGGGGCTGGATGCAGCCCCCTGACCATAGTTTGCCCACCCCTATTCTAACCCCTCATGAAGGAAGCCATTATTTCTCTCCCGATTTTAGAGATGGAGAGACTAAGGTGAGAGAAGGGAAGTGACTTGTCCAAGCAGACTCAGTGAGCTACTGGAAAAGCTGGGCCTAGAAATTAGAACTGGAGGGAAAATTTGGACCAATAATTTGCCCAAAAATGCAGTTTTGGTGGACCCAAAACTAGTTGCAAACTTGATCCGATGGTTTCCGCTTGGAAAAAGGTTTTCAAGCCATGAATCTATTCTGATTTATAACCTTTAGTCCAGTGGTTACAGCAGCTGCCTAGAATGCAGGAGACCCAGGTCTGAATCCCCCCTCTGTATCTCAGCAGAGCTCCTTCCTGCTTAGATAGAAAAGCTTCCTTTGCTTTTTTTCTGTTTGAATGCTGCCCCAGAGGGGCATTTTCTTCTTTCACTCATGACGGCTGTTCTGTGCCAGCTATAGTGGCTCTCAACACTCAGCTGAAGGGGACAAATAAGCAGGCTGGTGGCAGGGCCTGAGTGAGGGAAGATATCAGCATCTTAAGGGCCTTACTGGCTCCTACTACTTCAGCTGACTTCCTGTTCTCCTCAAGTGTGTTCAGGGAAGCAGCAGGAAACAGGAAGCTCCCTGAGAAGCTGGTGTTAATCAGTCCAGGCTCCTGGGGGTGCTGGAGAGGTACATAAGAGGCTCCTCCTCCTCTCTCTCTCTGAAGCTCCTGCTGCTTTCTGTTATTGCCCTTCACCTTTTCTCCTGCCCGCCTGTTATGTCTCTTGTGCCCTCCTTCCTCCAGCACAGCACTCTACCATCTCTGTGCATCTAGAGCAGAGAGAATACATATGCACCAACTGCAGACACAATTTTCTATACTCTGGGTCCTTGTGGTGCCTCCCCCTCCCACCACAGTCTGGCACCTGAAGCAGCCGCCTCCGTTTGTCTAATGGTACGACCAGCCCTGTCTGTATATAATTGTGATATTGCACATAAAGCATGCCATGTGGGGTATCAGGGAAAAGGCTATGCGTGTCTGAAAGTCACTGTTCCAGCTGAATATGGATATCTTTAGTACATATGAGTAATGAGATTGTGTCACTAAAAGATGCTGTGGGTTTGGGAGGCGCCCAGCTCCTGGCTTACACAGCTAATGCTTCCCGGAGTGGCGCGGGGGCAGGGCAGGCATGCAGTGAGCCTACCTTGCCCCCCCGGTCCCCGCCCCAGTGCACGCCGGGCCAGAGCTGCTCTAGGTAAACGTTGGGGCGGGAGGCTGTGGGGAGCTGGCGGGCCACAGAAAATAACCCCGCGGGCCTCATGTTTGAGACCCCTGGTGCACAGCATCTTACATGCAAAGCTATCAGTGTATGCTATTGAACATTTAATATACATTATACCTCTCGATACCCAGGAAAGGTAAATGTGAAAGGATAAAGGGGAAGGGCAGCAGTTTGATGTGCAGGTACTGCTCCCTCTCCCTTCCCAGGGTGTGGGGAAGCCTTGTTCTTCTTGATAATGTGGGCTGTGCTGCAGGGTTGCTGTGTCCCGCTGGAGGGTCACTTTTTACTGCATGAGAGCTGCTGCTGCTGCTCTAAGCTGTGCCTGACAGGACTGAACAACATTGCCATCCTGTGTTCTCCGGTGCACAGTGCAGACCCACAGCATTTCTGAGCATGCTCATTTTATACCCCTCCCTCACCCTAGGTGAGAGCCCCATAGTTCAGCAAAGCCCTTGTCTACACTGGGAGGTAGGGGAGGGGGGGAAAAATCGACCTAACATACGCAACCTCAGCTACGCGGATAGTGCAGCTGAAGTTGACGTGTTCAGGTCGATTTACCTTGGCGCCTTCACGGAGCTGAGTAGTTCCCCCCGTCGACTCCGCCTGCGCCTCTTGGTGCGGCGGAGTTTCGGAGTCAACGAGAGAGCGCTCGGGGATCGATTTATCGCATCTAGATGAGACACGATAAATAGGTCCCTGAAAGATCGATCTCTACCTGCCGATCCGGAGGGTAGTGTGGACCTGGACAAAGAAGCTGTAGGAGAAAGACAGAGCCAGCACAAACCTGATCGTCCTCTTCCTCCGTGAGGGGTATGTGAAAGTCTTCATCTGGCCAGAAGCTCACATCCAATCCCATCATAGTCGGCTCTATCCACAATGATCCATTCTTCTGTAATCTATACCCAGCTACTGTAGTTCTCCGTATTTCAGAATGAAGACTCATGCACTAAGAAAACTCCAGCTGGTTTGGAAAGCAGCAGCAGAGGTCACTGGGAATATGCCACCCGCCCCGATATACTGCTCTCTGCACCTGCTCCTCCCAAAGCAGGATCCAGTTTGTGATCACTGTCCTGACTTTCAAACCCTGCATGGAATTGTCCCAGCTACCCTAGAGACCATCATCATCCTTCCAAATCACAGCCTCCCAGAGCAGCTTTGTTCCACTGGAACACAGACATTGATAACCAGTAAAGGGAGCCTCATGCCCCTGGGGGAGACACAGCCTTTGCAAGAGCCAGATCATCAAACCATGGATCTTGCAGTGTTGCCAACTCTCATGATTTTGTCATGAGTCTCATGAAAATTATTGTTTTCCTTAAACCCCCAGCTCCTGGAGGCAAGTGGGTATGTGATGATTACAGCCTTCACTCTTAAAGAAAAAGTAAGTGTCTGGCCCACTGACTTTGGAGAAAGCTTCAAAATGTGACCCCAGTGCACCCTAAGGGTTCAAAAAGAAGAAGGCAACTAAAAAGAACACCAAATCTATTATTTTTACATATCATGATTTTAAAGCCAATCTCATGATTTTTGGTGAGCCTGACTCATGATTTTTGAACATTTGGGGTTGGGCAGATGAAACACCAGAATGACCACATCACGATCAGAGCTAAATGCACCTCTTCACACCAGCCTTCCCACTACAAAGCCCTCACTCTCATCATTCCATATATCCCAAACAGCAGGAAACTAACTCAAGATGGTTTCTTGCCAGCAGGTAGGGAAGAGAGACTTTGTTGTGGTTTTACTAATGGGAGGTACGCAGACTATGGGGACGGAGGCCAAAGAAGCATCTAAAAAGGAGAGAGTGGAAGGTTTTTGAGCCTTCTCCCAGCCCAACAGCAGCTGCCTTACTTCACCAGCTCTGTCTTCCCCACTCTCAATCAGATCTGCCAAGAATAGGAAATTGAAACCCCTGAGACTTTCCTCTTTGCTGCTCCCTGGACACTTTGGGCAAAGGTCATCACGGCCTCCTTGGCTTTTCCTCTGTTCCTCTTCATATCTTGCTTCCTCTTCTCTTTGAAGCTGCCTTCCTAACCATCTCCTGTAGGTGACTTACACTTTTTCTAGGCTTCCTTAAGCTTAAGTGGGATATAATAGACCCCTGATCAAAAGATTTGGCTGTGGGGAAGGAAAGGAAAGATCTTGGTGATGCTGAGGTGACAGAAGTGACAAGGAATTGGATGTGGTGTGGATATGTAAGGTGGTAGAAGAAGCTGCAGAGGAAGAAATCAAAAAAATATAGCAGTCACTTGCTCTTCCCCATCCAATTTTCTCCCTTTGACTCTTCTCTCCCACGTTCACCCTAAGTAACTTCATCTTCCACGATGATGTTCCATCTGATTAGCTGCCCATCTCTTTGCCTTCCCCTCCTGATCTGATTTCAAGTAATGTAACAATTCTCCCACTCACCAAAGTGGTCATTTATTCAAGCCTCCCTTGACTAAACACTACAACTTCTCTGATCTTTCAATTTCTGCCTTCTCTCTGTCACCTAATCCCCTTCAACATTATCTACCAGTCCCTTCCATGACCATTCATATCCATGATTTATTCTCACTACTCTCAGTTCCCTCCCCCTCCCCCTCTGCTCTGACTCAGCTCTGGATTCTCTCCAATGCACTGGATTCTTTTGCCTCTTTCTCTGTTGCTTGAACGTCTGTCCTATAGCCCTGACTCCTCAACAACCTCGGCTCCTGTGCAGAAAGTCCGGTGGCCATGTGAACTTTCTCCACTAGAAATTCATTCTCTTCCTCCAGTTCTCTCATATTTCTTGTTGGAAAGAACTGTGTCTCCAGCCTTACCGACTCCACAACATAACCACAGCTGCTTATTCACTACCTGTGAGTTCTTCCTAAATCCTTCCCCCTGCTCCCTTTCTGTGAAAGATCCTGATGACTCTTTCAAATGAATATCTACAAGATTGGCCACAACCACCCTCCTCCTCCTATCACTGATGCGGAGGTTTCTCATCGGCTCTTACCTCCACCTGTCCCCTCGATCCTTCCCAGATAGTGACCTCTTCACTCGTACTCTCTCCCTTCCTACCTCTTAGGGTGACCAGATCGCAAGAGTGAAAAATCAGGACACATTGGTTGAGCAGGCGGAGGGAGGGAGGATTTTTACCTTGCGTCCCCCCCTCCCCTTTTCCCAGAGCAACCCGGGAATAAACTTAATATAAACTTTTTAAATTAATATTGATGTAACCCTTCTGCCCATCAGAGTTGGCAGCAACAAGGGCCGGGTTC
>ML677373.1:3408758-3457911 GCA_007922305.1 Dermatemys mawii
ATTACTTTGGTATAGCTTACATCGCTTAGAGTTATGAATAATCCACACCTCTGAGTAAGTTATGCCGACCTAAGCACCAGTGTAGACAGTGCTATGTCGGAAGGAGAGCTTCTCACACCAACACAGCTACCACCTTTCATGGAGGCAGGAGTTATTAAGCCGTAGATAGAACCTCTTCACTGCTGTAAATGATGCAAATATAGACATAGCCTGAACAACATAATGCCAGCCTCTAATGGGGCTTACAGCAGTCACTCTAGAAAAACATTCTCATTTACACTTCTATTCCCAAAGCTCATGTAGTGTAAAATGTTCTCATCATTCTTAACCAGATGTAAAATGGTTACTAGCTTCAGGGTGGGACATGTCCTTGCTCCAGTTATGAAGCGTCCTCAGTGAATGTACCTGTTTTTGCTGGGCAGCCAGCTCAGTTGCCATGCCCTTGCTCAGCTGCCTTGGCACACAGCCCAGCTGCATGGCTATGTGGAGGTGTCAGCTAAAGCCCAGGGAGAGGAGAGGAAGAGAGCTCCCATTGTGGCTACTGCTGTTCCATGGCCCACAGCAGCTCAAGTGTTTTTGGTGCACAGTGCCTTTCACCGCCCAGGGCACTGGGCTCCAAAAACATCCCTGCCACTTGCATCAAGGAGTTCCAGGATCGATACCCGCCAATGCAAGATCTTTCCCTTGCCCAAATCTCTAATAGTTCCTTCCCCCAAATGCCAGCACCATTGCTCCCCTAACACAGCAACTTCCAATACCCTGCAGCAGCCTACTGCCCCCTGACCGAGGACCCCCTCAAATCTGCAGCCCCTTTCTTGCCCCTGACCAGCACAGTCTCCTTCTGTCGTGGAAAAAAATGTATATGTGTGTGTGTGGGGGGGAACTGAACGACTCTAAACTATAAGAGATTCGTAGGGAATCCTAGGAGTGGGAACAATTAGGAGCACCCCACTGGAGTACATGCACCATCCCATCAGTTTATCACTTGGGTTTATTTCTTCACAGATGTCTCAATTCACATGCATTCACACATACAAAAAGACACTTACCCACAACTACAACTTTCTCTTGATGAATGTCAGAGAATGTAAGGACCTCATTGAACCAGTCCAGCTGTGCTTGGCTAAATCCTCCATTGAACTCTACGAACTGTGGTTCAGCAAGTCCTGTAATGAAGAAAGAAGGTCAAGCACACACACACCCAATAGCTACTTCCCTACCTGCCTTAGTTTTCTATGTACATCTGTGCTTAGGACAAACAGCTTCCTTTCCCCTGACAGGCTCTTATGTATCTTGCGCCTCCAAAAATTCAATCTTCATGAGTAAATGAGGGAAAGTCATTAAGGATATGTCTTCACTACCTGCCGGATCGGCAGGTAGTGATTGATCTATTGGCAATCGATTTATTGTGTCTTATCAAGATGCGATAAATCTATCGCCAAAGGCAGTACCGTCGACTCCGGAACTCCAGCTCGCCGAAAGGCGCAAGCTGGAGTCGACGGGGGAGCCGGCTGCCAGCCGCTGCTGCTGTCAGGACGGCAGGTAAGTCAGCCTAAGATGCTCCAACTTCAGGTACGTTATTCACGTACCTGAAGTTGCGTATCTTAGGTCAAACCCTTCCCCTAGTATAGACCAGCCCTTACTAGTCATTTTGCTTTGACAATGCCACACATGCAGGATTCCTGCTCTTGCATCACAGCAGCCTAGCAGAACACAGGCCAGAACTTCATGAGTGGCTTTCTGAGCTGGCAGCTGGACAGGAGCCCCTTGCTTGTGTTGAATTCCAACTGCCACAGCTTTGTCCAGTAGGATTGCCAACTTTCTACTCAGACAAAACCAAGAACCTTTGCCCCGCCCTTGACCCTTCTCTAAGGCCTGCCCCTATTCACTCGCTCATTTTCACCGTGCTGGCTCAGGGGGCTTGGGTGTGGAGGGGATGAGGGCTCCGGCTGGGTGTGCGGATTCTGGGGTGAGGTCAGAAATGAGGAATTCAGGATGTAGGAGGGGGCTCCAGGCTGAGGAAGTGGGTTGGGTTGCAGGAGGTAGTGAGGGCTCTCTCTGAGAGTAGGGCTGAGAGTAGGGCTCTGGGGTGGTGCCAGGGATGAGGGGTTTGGGGTGCAGGAGAGGGGCTCAGGGCTGAGGGGTTGGAGTTGAGAAGTTTGGAGTATGGGACAAGGCTCCAGGCTGAAGGGGTCAGGATGTGGGATGTGGGTATGGGCTCTGGGCTGGGGGTGTGGGTTCCAAGGTGGGTCAGAAATGGGGGTGGTAGGGAGATCAGGGCTGGGGCAGTCAGTTGGGGTGGGAAAGGGGATGAGGGGTGCAGGCTCCAGGTGGCACTTACCTGGAAGAAGCAACATGTCCCCCTCTGGCTCCTATGAGGAGGCACATCCAGTCAGCTCAACGCTGCCCCATCTGCAGGCGCCTCTCCCATAGTTCCCGGCAAATGGGAGCTGTGGGGCCAGTGCTTAGGATGGGTGCAGCACGTGGAGTCCCCTGGTTGCCCCCACACCTAGGAGCCGGATGGGGGACATGCATGCCACTGTTTTCAGGAGCTGTGCGGAGCCAGGTCAGGCAGGGAGCCTGCCTTAGCCCCACTATGCCACCAACTGGACTTTTAACCGACCTGGTTAGCAGCCCGGTCCTTTTTTGACCAGGCGTTCCAGTTGAAAACCATACATCTGACAACCATATCGTCTAGTACCCTCTACAGGAGAGAAGGAAGGGCTCCTCTAAAATGCAAACTAAACACAAGCAGAAGTGTGAATTTTTCAAAAGATAATGACCATCTCCGGGATTGAAATAACTTTAAGGTGACAGCAACACCCTGTTTTAAACAGACTTGCAAACCTAAGGGAGGTAAGGGTGAATCTGGTGTGATATATTCAAAGAAGCAGAATTACAGAAGTAATTTGCCCATCTTTAAAGATACATTACACGTAGGATTCCCACTCTTGAATAGTAAACAGCGCAAGGACATCTCATCCTAAACTGATAAATGTACTGCAAGTAGCAGTAAGCATGGTGGGAGGGTATAGCCAAGATAAATAAGGCCCAATCAAGAAACATCGCAAAGACAGAGCATACACCATCGCTGACCTATGGGCTCTCAAGTTCTAAGAGTGATCCCATATTTTCTTTCAAAGCTAAAGTTAAGTTGTGACAGAGTGAGACTTTTCTAAAATATTTTTAGAAATCCTATATGTGCCTCAGTTTCCCCATCATTTTGCATGGCTACCCAGTAGGGCAAAAAGGACGAAATTTGCTTTCAGGGCAGGTTAAGAGACGTAAGTGTATGTCTGTGTTGCCTACCTGTCTGAGCCTGAATAGGCCATTAAAAAGGACTGGCTGAAACTGATTCCGTATCAACGGAAAATCCCAAGACGACAATGGAAAACCCAATCTCTGGGACACCTAGCAACCAATGACCCAGAGGGAGATGGATTTTCCCACCTCTCATCTGGGAAGCTGAACAAGGATCACAGGTTGAGAACAAAGGACTGGAGAGATGTGAGATGGGGAATAAAGGGTTAGTTTCTGGAACAAGACTGGACTCTCTCATGTGGGAACGGATTAAAGGGGTCTGACTGAGACTTGGTCTACACTACACAGGTAGATTGATGTAAGCTGCCTTGTGTTGGCCTAGCTATGGAATGTCTTCAGGTAAACATGTATCCCACTGATACAAATGCCTCTCTACACCGATTTAATAACACCAGCTCCCCAAGCAATGTAGTCACAGTCGATGTAATTAGGTTGACAAAAGGTCAGTGAAGACACTGCATTGCTTATGTTGACTGTTACTGGCTTCAGGATCCATCTCACAATGCTCCCCGCTGATAATACAATCAATACGAGCGCTCCTGGTAAGAAACACACCTCCGACACAAGGAGCCAAGTGTGCACACACATAAGCGATTTAATAACTGTATGCCAACGTAAGTTAGGCTGACATAATTTTGTAGCATAGACATGGCCTGAGAGGAAGAGACAGAGCCTGCATATGGGGGCCATGACAGGTGGCTGCGCTCTGTGGTAACCAGAACGGGCTATACTTTAACTTTCATTTCTCTATGCTGACCTAAGGACTTTGAGGTTCTGTAGCCAGGTGACTAATACATTGTGTTGAAATGACTGCCTGTGTTGCTGTAAACTCACTGAGAGCCCTGTGTCCTAAAGGGGACAGTACAAGCCTCCCACAGGAGTCTAGCTTGGTTGGATTTGCTGCAGGGCCCCAAGTAGGGAGTCAGGGTTAGCTGGCGCCAAAGGCCCAGCCTAGGAGGGCATAGGTCTGCTGCTGTAGACTGTTGGACCTTGGGGCCCGGCCCACTAAAGGGGTCACTCCAGGAGACTGGTTACAAGCTGGGGCAGGAAAAGCTCAATAAATGTATGTCAGAACAACTATGTAGCTATCTTTAATATGGAAACACACAAGGCTTGTACCAAGATTTTTGCTGCAGGATTGTCAGGCAGTATCAGTTGAAAGAGTACCTCTGTGATCTTCAAATATTTCTGTGTCTAGAAAGAAAGGAGACATAGTCTAATGACTACAGTCAGTGCCAAATCAAGATCTAGGTCAGTGGTTCTCTAGTGAAAAAAGCAACAAAATTGTCACTGATAAAAAGTTCTGCCTCTATCATCATAGAAATTCTAATCCTTAGCGAGTTATTTGATTGAATCAGCTTATTCAGATGGCATTGAACATACACTGCCCAGCCAAAATTTGCTCTGGAAACTGTATTGGTGCCCCAAAGACAATGCTTCCTAAATACAGGGGTGGGTACAATAGCATATGTTATGTTGGACTCTTGCCCCAAAGTTTTCCTGACAGGAAAAGGGTAACGATGTTAGGAGTGACTTCATAAGGATGGCTAATGGACCCAGAACCAGGAGAAAGAAATCACTCATCTGAACGCTTCCATGTGTGTGCTGGGCTCCTGCATTCCTTGCTGGATCAAGCCATACAGTGTTGTCTGGAATTCTGTTAGACTGCTCATTAAACTGCACTCAGCAGAAGCAAGACTTCTGCCCTTGACTTTGCAGTGGAGTTCTAAAACCTTTACAATGCTGAAAGATGTGGATTTAGGTTCATTATGAACTAAAAACCCCATCAGGGTCTCACAACATTGAGGGCATGGAGCTGAAAAGTAGTTCAGTTGCTCGTTCACTGCCATGAGCCAAAAATCGGGAGCTGCATTATGCTGTTGACGTGTGCATTGCACTCAGGAACGGTCACAACTAGCATACCTTAGAAATGCAATGATGATGCAGAAGGTACCTCAGTTTCCTGGTTCTTGAGGTTGCAGACCTTGTGAAGCTGACTTCTTTTCAAATAAGCTAATTGTGAAGACAGTGTCCAGAGGCAGCCTAGGATGAATTACGCCTCAGTGGGGGAGAATGTACCAGCACCTCCTACATATCTGGTAAACTGAGGGTTGATGCAACACTGTTGTCTTGAGAACATAGGAATAGATAAATATTACTGCATTCTATGGGAGAGCTGTTGTCCATGGAACATGTCGCTAAACCCCTTGGCTACGTCTACACTACAGGTGCTACAGTGGCATAGCTACAGCGTTGCATTGTGCTGCTGTAGTGTAGATGCTCCCTACAGCAACGGAAGGGGTTTTTCCGTCTATAGTTAATCCACCTTTCTGAGCAGTGGTAACTATGTCAGTGGAAGAATTCTTCCATCAATGTTGCTATGTCTACACCAGCGGGTAGGTCAGCTTAATTACAGTGTTCATGGGAGTGAATTTTTCAACTCCCTGAGTAATGCAGATGCTGTTGGCACTTCAGATAAATGTTCCTGTTCCAGGGCTCAGTAGATGAGCCAACTTCAAGGAAATCCATCTTATTTGGAGATGCTGGAGCTGACCTCAGTGAGCCTGACCTTTGGGAAAAGTGCAAAGGTCCCAGAATGTTAATGGCCTACAGTGTTAAGGCATCTGCTGTTGAGAAAATGTGTCTGTACCTGAGTGCCTGAAAAAAAAACCTTCACCCAGAGTACAGCTGACCCAAAATCTCGCCTGCAGAAAGCCCTGGAACAGGTAACAGAGCTGCTGTGTTCTAGCTGGCAGATAGCTCCTGAGCTCTGTCTGGATTAGGTCCTGTAATCAGGACAATCTGTGTTCCTCCCCACCAAAAAGTTCCCTGGAACAGACTGGCCTAGTCTTGAAGAAGGAGAGCTAGCCACTTTAAAAGGTACAAAGGGGCACCAAACCACTGTGCCCACAAAGCCCAGCCCTGACCTGCCAAATGGACCAGTGAACTGTGCTCCTAAGGCACTGTTTCTGAATGTATATTTGTAAACCATACAAATCTGTATTATTTCGTTCTACCTTGGAAAAAAGCACCTCTAAAGTATAGAAATGGGGTTATCCCAGGAAACCTTATATTAAGCTTGCAGCCTCTGTACTGGCCTAGACATCAAAGTCTCACAATGTAACCAAAACAAGGCACTGATGTTGAACAGAATAGTTCTGCCCTCACACTAGTCATCAGTGGGTTTGTCAAGGCATGTCCCCCAAAGCCACTCCAGGGTCATGTGCTTTAGTGCTGAGAAGCCCCACAGAAGACTGAGAGATTAGAAGATATGTGGAGGTGTCTAAATTAAGATTTAGGGAGCACCAGAATAGCACCGAGGAAGAAAAAATAAGGCATGCAGCTTATGTGTGGAGCTCTTTTTCTGCCTCTGTTCAGTAAGAGCCTAGCTGAGAAAGTTGGCATAGAACTTGAAGAAGGGACTTTTGCCTAATGGTCAGTCCCTCACAAGACAAATCTAAGAGCTAAGAAAGTTCTGACTTTTCTTGCATGAGAAGTTGACTCTCAAGAGTGGGAATTCTGTGTGTATATTACGGAAGAAGAACGTACCCTGTGGTCTGTAGGATCAAGGGCAATGAGGCACAGACTGATTTACCACCTAGTAACATATCTTACATTAATTATAAGTCCTACTATGAAGAGGAATATTATCTGAAGCAAAATTTTGGGAATACATGTTAACCTTTCTCAGGCAGTGCAATACCTATGGGATTATTCAGATTCTCATTTGGGTTTTTCTCCTTCAGCAGCTTCAAAGAATCCTGATATTTTTGGGTGGATTTATCCCTCCCAAGGATACTTAAATCATAAGCATCAAGCAAAATGAACCGAAATTTTGGGACTGGGCTAAAATGATAAGCATAGTAATGTTCTTCAGCCGTGTCTCCAAGAGAGTCCTGGCCCCTGGCAGCAGAGCCAAAGAAGATCTGGTCTTCTAAAGACTTGCTGTTAAGTTCAGATTGTGTTAAATAGTCTCTAGTAAAGTTGTACAATTCATGATTTCCCCATGTGTGATGGATGGGGGCTCTAAGCTTTTTAAATTTGTTCATAACTCTTCTCAGAGCCCTTTCTGATGTTTTATGTTGGGCATTAAAACCATCAATAATATCCCCAAGCTGCAGCACAAACTCAAGTTGACTGTCTTCCTTATTCCACTCATCAACTGCACTCTGGAGAAGGTGGAGGCTGTGTCTGTAGTATCTTCTCCGGGACCCCCAGAAGTTATAACCATCCTCTAGATCAGCATACTGAATATCTGTTATAACTCCAAAGGAAAAACACAGCTCAGAGTTCCCTGTCAAGGTTCCAGGTCTCCAGGTATGAGTTTCATCCATAACTGTCAACCAGGCTCCCAAAATCTAATGCAGGAAAAAAAGAGAGAAGAAAGGCTCAGTTCAAACAAAGCTGGGTGCTTTAAGAAAAAACATCAGCTGCAACACCCAGAAGAAACAGAAAAATCTCTCCAAATTCATTTTTTATAGCTAGAGACCTGCAGAACAATTTGGCAGGAGTTGTCACTTCAGAAAAAAGCAGAAGTATTAAGAGCCTGTCACCCCTGAAAAAGGCAAAGCGGGCAGGGGACTGCATGTTTGTACAGTAATAGTCATGTAATATTACTTCAGTATGTGACATTCCCAGATTAAAAACCTCGTTAAACTAAAGTTCAAGTTGGGAGTACATATCAGTAATTTAAGGATAAAAACATTGTAAGGATGTTGTAATTATCCCCAAAATAAGCACTACCAACTTCAGAAATTCAGAGGTAAG
This sequence comes from Dermatemys mawii, assembly GCA_007922305.1. Classification (NCBI taxonomy): domain Eukaryota; kingdom Metazoa; phylum Chordata; order Testudines; family Dermatemydidae; genus Dermatemys; species Dermatemys mawii. Next base: position 3,416,847 of record ML677373.1, read on the forward strand.
GGAATCCCAAGGGCTCAAAAACCAAAAGGTAAAAAGAATCCAACTTTTATTTTTAAAACTCGTAATTTTTAGACCAATTTCATGATTTTTTGAAAGCTGATTTTTGAACACACAAGGTTCCCAATACTGTACTCAGAATTTCCATAAACCAGGTGTAAGCAGTGTCAGGAATGAGATATATTCTGACATCTGGTGGCGAACTATGGGAATTGCAGTGAGTTTTGGAAAATAACTTTGGGGCTGATTCATTTGCATAGACACACCCACTGTGCCTAGCCTGAGCCCACAGCAGCCCACATGGCCACTTTGGCTGATGTGGGAGCCCCAGTTTCTATGTTATTGGAGCAGGAAATATAAAGTGATGTTACTGTGATTATGTGAATGAAGGACTATGGACACATACTTGGCCCTTGTTATGATGGAGGGACTCGCCATCGCCTAGGTAGCACTCACTGGGCAAGGGCCATGCGTTTCACAACACTCTCATTGAAAAAGGTCATGGGCAGGTTTTTATACTTTTTGGTGAGGGACTTGTCTTGGGGTTCTTTAGGCCTATTGTAGTGTGCCTCTCTCTACTGTGGAATGTTAGAGCTAATTTTGATTCCCTTAGGGGTTCAGCCTGCTAAGCTGAATTCACTTTGAGTCTGCTGGTGTAGCTGTGCCAAGGTGCTTAAACTCCTGCCCTTGCCCCCACCCCCCCCAAGAGCTGAAATCACTTAAGAAGTGAAACCACTGAGCACTATGTTAAGTGGGGGCAGGCCTAAAGGCATGTTGGTGGCACCAAGCAATTTGGGCAGCTAGCAGAGCAAAGCAGTGGACTCAGCCGAGCGGTTCCTGGGTGCAGTTTGTGCGACTGGCAGCGGACTCAGTCGAGCGGTTCCTGGGTGCAGTTCGTGTGGCTGGCAGAGTGGCTGGCACCGCAGAGCTGTCTGTGTGTCGGCTAGCAGGACGGCTAGCAGAGTGACTGGCGCTGCAGAGCAGTTCGAGTGTCGGCGAGCAGAGCAGAGCGGATTGCGGTGAGGGCTGCAGCGGAACCCCACAGAGAGGCGGCGCAGTCGGCCTCGGACCACGTAAGGTGCCCTGTGCCCTACCCTACCCTCCATTTCCACCCAGGCTGGGAGGTAAGACTCTGCCAACTGACTTTTGAGCTCTGCACTGACCCAGAACAGAGACTCTTGGGTTGCTGGACTTTGGGACTATTGAGTGACTTTTTGGGGTTGTGGAACTCAAGAGCCAAAGGGAAGGCCACGGCCTATTTGCTGGGAAGGGGGCTTCTGGTTCATGGTTTGGTTTATTAACCTTGTTTGTGGTGTTTCCCCAATTTAATGCCACATTGTTTCTCCCTGTTATTAAAAGGCTTTGGTACACTCAGACTCAGTGCTTGCGAGAGGGGAAGTATTGTCTCTTACAGATGCCCAGAAGAGTGGTATATGGTTGTCCCAGGTCACTGGGTGGGGGCTCGAGCCGGTTTTTGTATTGTGCTATTGGAATGGAACCCCTGGATACTGAACCCGGCCCTTGTTGCTGTCAACTCTGATGGGCAGCAGGGTTACACAGGGCTTCAGCGGTTGAAGCTGGGCTCTCAGAAAGGTGCATCATGCAGCCAGGGGCCAACTGCGGAGGGTTTAGTTTGACTGGTTGAGTGGAGTTCTGGCAGAGGCAGGGCATGGAGCCCAGTTCTCCAGGTCAGTTCTGGAACCCCGGTTCCAGCCTCCTTTGCCACAGCCTGTGCATTGGCTCCATGCCAGGCTTTGAATGGGGGCAGGGGCAGCCTGTGGGAAAGAGCAGGGTCTGGTGTGGGGGTAGTGACAGATCATCCAGCCTGGGCTGGAAGGGGGGGTCTGGGGTTGTCACAGTAACACAAATCGCCATGCTATGATGTCACCTCCAACTCTCTCACGTGACATCATCCTACCCATCATAACATGGATCAGTGACATCACCCTTCAACTGATGATGTTTTTGTTTCTAACCCATTTCCCAAGGAGAAGAGTTCAACTGGCACGTCCGGGCGAAAAGGGGACCTGGCAGTGTCCAGTCAGATGTACGGACCGGACACCGAAAGTCCAGTTACTGCAGAGAGTGGGGAGGCGCCGGGCCATTCACCCCAGCGCCTCCCAGCTGGGGCCCCCTCCTACCTGCAGGCTCCTTGTCAGACCGCTGCAGCTCCCCTTCCAGCCCCAGAGCAGAGAGCCCGGCCGGGCGCGCAGGGGAGGGAGATTAAAGGGACAAGGGCGGGATCTCGGGGTCCAGTTACCAGCCATTAGAGCGGTGACATCCCGCCCCGCTTCCGGGACCCCCCGAGCAACGCCGCCAACTACGAACCTGGCTCCGTCCGCGCTTGGCCCGGGTCTGCGGTTACCAACCGGCCATGACTGTCCGGAGTCTCCAGGGACTGACGACTGCTCTGTAACTGAAGGCTGTGACGAAAGCTCCAGGAGCTGGCAACCGCCCAGCCGGTCACCGGTCACCGCTCCCGGCTCCGTAGGGCGGCAGCCGGCGCGCCCGCGGCCAGGAACTGAAAGAGATTGGCGGAAGCTGAGCGAGGGGCGGGGTTAGCGGGCGGTGACGCCGGAAGCTGAGCGGGAGGCGGGGTTAGTGGGCGGTAGCAACTGAAGCTATCTGGGGAGTGGCGGGGTTAGTTGGTGCTGGCGTCGGAAGGAGCGCCGGGAGGCGGGGTTTGTTGGGTGGCGCTGCAGTCCCTCCCCAGTCTCACGGGGAGCGGGGCCGCGCTGGAGCCCGGGTGCCGCTTGCCAGCCCCCGCCCTCGGCGCGGCCCCGACACACGGACACCACGGGGGCCGTATCTGCAGCGTTTCCTCATTGGGCGTCTGCCATTAACGCAGCGGGCCGCCGGGCCAAGTCCTTAGTGCCCGCCCAGAGCCCAACTAGCCCCGGCCGCGCCCCGCCTTGCAGCTGGCTGGGGTTCGCAGTCCCCCACTGGCAAAGTGTCCCAGAAAATCCTTCCTTGAGTGAGGGTGTCTGTGTGCTTCCTTCCCCTAACGCGTCTCCAGTTGTCCCGGCTGCGCGGAGACGCCAGTGTTTCAGCGCCGGGAGCAAAGCAGAGGACAGCAGTCAGCTTACTCCACTGCTGAAGCATCTCATGTTCAGAATAAAGTCAACGGGCCCCATTACAGTCGCCGAATAGAGGCGGGAAGTCCTAACTAATCCTGTGGCGGGTTACAATAGGCACCATGACAGGCTGCGGGACAGAGGCGATTTTGTTACATCACCTGAAATAAGACAAATCTAGTTGGCGGTGACGCCGGAAGCCGCCCGGGGGGGGACGGGGTTAGTTGGCGCGGGCGCCGGAAGCTGCCCGGGGGGGCGGGGTTAGTGGCGGTGACGCCGGTTGCAAGATGGCGGCGGCTGGGCGCTTCTCCCTGCTTTGGGTGCAGCGACTCCGCGTTCCGGGACGCAGCGGCACGTGGGAGCGACCGGTGAGGGGAACTTCCGGCCCGGGGAGCCGCGTCTCCTGGGGCCTGGCGGGCTCCTGCTTCCAGCGCTGAGTAGCCTGACCCGGCTCGACTCTGCCTGGGGGCAGGTGTCCAAGGCCAACGCCCCGCCATGTCCCAACTACTCCCGGCTCCGGCGGGTGTCCCCCAGCCGGGCCCGGCCCCCGCCTGCGCCTCCCTCCCTTTCCCGTCCGGCCCCGGGTCCCCCGGCGGGGCTCAGACCGCCCCGAGCAGCCTCACGTTTTAATCTCCCGGTCACCTCCTCTCTCTCTGTAGCTGCTCGCTGCCAGCCTCGCTCGCCGCTCCGCGTGCTGGGATCTCCCCGGTTCCTTGGCGGTGACTCGCCACCTGGCCACTGCACCTCAGGGGGACAAAGCGAAGGCGGGCCCCTCGAAGCCTGGGGTAAGGAGGCCACGTTCCTAATGGCGGCCGTAGCCATTTCCTTAATCTGAACTTAGGGGTTGCGGGCTAAGGCGTAAAATGCACTCCTGTTCCTTGTGGAGCAAGCGGTGCCCTGTCCTGGCCGTGGGGTGGGAGGGGGTAGGGTCCTTCTGTGGCAGCTGTAGCCGGAATTTCTCCCCTATGTCGATCTGTGCAGTGGCTGTATTTACAAAGTACCCGACTTTGGTTTTTGAGGATTGGTTTTTCAAACAGGATTGTGGTTGATCTCACATACAAGTGTTATGTCATATGACAGGAGCTGGTGTTTATTTCATAAGTACATACTTAACACCTTTCTGTGGTTTTTTTTTAAATAATTGAAGATGGTGAAGTTTAATTTGTATGGAATTTCTCTCCTAGTAGCCAGTTTCTTGGAAGTCCTTGGCATTCACATTTGCGCTTGGTGGAGCTTTATTGGCAGGAATGAAATACTTCAAGAAAAAAAAGGAAGAAAGTACGTATATATTACATTATCATCCCAAAACTTTTGTAATTCCCCCTCGAAGCCTTTATAGCTGTGCAGATAAAAAGATCTTGTGGCCATGCTAGTTGTGGTACTGCTGCTCTGAAGGGTGACAACTAGGAGAGATTGATAATGCTTATTTTAGCACACATCCTATCAGTGTGCTAGATTCCTCACAAACATATGTGATGGTAGCTTCCCGTCCAAAAGAGGTTCTGGTCTACATAAGCATGGAAATAAGATGCAGCACAAGACTTTTTGCACATTCTTTTTTCTGTTATGGCCTATTTTATCCACTTAGTTTTATTATCCTTTTCTTTTAGCTGTTTAACTCAAGGTCATTTGCTCTTTGATTTTTAATTTGTATTTTTACCCTGTGTGTACACATATACATATTTTATACCGTTAGTTGTTTTCAGTTTATTCAATATTTTATAACTTTCCTACATTTGTTTTTATTTTTTGTTGTTCTTTTAAAACTTGTAGTTTTGTTGGTTTTATCTTGTTATATTGTACCTATTATTGTGGTATGCAAGCGTTATGCAAGATTAGAGTATAAAAGCCCAGAATGAAAGTGTGTGTGTCTCTTTCCCCAGGGTGTGGAAATATCTGTAAGACTTTTTAAGAGCATAGATTCCCAGTTCTGATTTTAACCCCTGCATGCTTTTTTTAACCATTTACTGTTTAATGCTCTTTTTATAGTGAACACTAACCTAATTCTTTTCTCCTTGCTTTGATCCTGAAATCCAGTTAGACTGTGCAGCACAGCAGTTTCCCTTCGTCCCTTAAATCTCTAAAAGATGCCTGTCTTAACTGCAGGTGTCTCATCCCAATTCATATTTCATGACTTGAGCATATGCGCATCAGTGCCATCTTGATAAACTCCTTTTGAAGCACAGTAGGATATAGTTTATATGGAAAAATATCATAATGTAAAATTGTTCTATTTACTATAAAGTCATCTTGTCTGTGTTGGGCTTATATTTTGCAGTGGGCTTTGAAATTCAAGGTGATACACTACTGTTGTCCTAATTACTGTTATGCCTTTGAGAGTCTTATGACTCAAACTGGCTTTGAATGGTGTCTCGGATCCTTTGTCCTCTTATGTGTGACACAGCTGGTGGTAACCTCCCGTTGCTGTCTGGTTTCAGTGCTGGAGAAGGAGAAGAAGCGGTCTCTTGGGAAGCCACTGCTGGGAGGCCCTTTCTCACTTGTTGATCACCAGGGACAGCGCAGGACCAATAGGGACTTCCTGGGCCAATGGGTGTTAATCTACTTCGGCTTCACGCACTGCCCGGATATCTGTCCAGAGGAATTGGAGAAAATGATTCTAGCAGTAGATGAAATTGGTAAATGAATCCAGTCAGAATCCTAACTCTGCTTAAGGCTGCATTTCATGTAGTGAAATACTACTGTGCTTCTCCCATCTTACTAAATGGCAGTGGGACCAGTATGTGAAAATGTCAGCTTTTTTAACGCTGTCTCTCCGCATTGCTTCACATTAGATGTAATGTTATAGCAGACCAGGTCAAACTGGGCCTCATGCTTTGATCTTGGGGGAAGCCTCATATAAGGCATACTCGAGTCAGTGTTGAGTTCCTATAGTGTTTTGTACTGGCCACTATCCTTTGGGATGTGGCATGGTCCTGCTAGAAGAGGGTTTTCTTGTTAATGAAACATAGTAGTGACTGCTAACCAAGGATAGCTTCTTGATTAAAGAGAGGCTGGATTTATTCCGGAGAACAGATCTCTCTTGAGAGAGAGCTTTGTCTGCATTTGAGAAATTGTGCCCATTCATCTCTCAGTTGAAAAACATCTTATGTCCATATGCAAAAATGCTGGGGAAGCCGCAATCAGTGTATCTTACCCCAACATCTTATAGAGGCAATATCTGGGGGACCCCGAATTGGCTGTATACATGCCTGTATGGTACTGCAGCCCCATTGCTGGTGTTGGGGTGAGGTTGTCCCTATAGAACTCTCATGAATCTCACAAACATTCCTGTTACAATTTCACCAGTAACATGCATTTAGATGGCAGTACTGTGAATAGATGAAAGGTCCTGTGGCAGAGATCTTGGCTGTGCAGGACAGATGTTACCTCCAATATTCTGCATTCTCAAACTTCCTTTCAGACAGACAGGTTCTGCAATGGATGCTCTCTTTTACAGTCTTTAATATTTCTTGGGTACAAAAGAAGTCTAGCAGAATGTTTAAAATCCAGCTACTTGCCCCTGTGCAGCACTCCCAGCACCAGTGAAGTTGATAGGGTGTGATTGTAGATGGCAGACTAAATGAGATCTACATCTGCTTCTTGAGGAGTGAGATTTAGGTCCTCCAGCAGCACCTTGAGTAAAGCAGGAAAAGCATGGAGGGTAACCTCTGACAGGATGGAGGCTTTCCTAGCAGAAAAGAAACTGTGTTCTGGTCAAAGGTGGGAGGGAAGGAAATGGGCAGAAAGATGAGTCCAATATCATTCCAAAGTGGTCAGCATTTCAGTCTGGCCCAAAAAAGTGCACCCTATGCTCACTGTATATTATAAGTTTGGCTGTAGTCTCATTATGTGGGAGATAAGCCGTGGCTCTGGGCATGCCGAGAGCAATATTAACTGTTAATCTTTGTGGTGACAGACAATATCCCATCTCTGCCAAATGTGACCCCAGTCTTCATTACCATCGACCCAGAGAGAGACACCGGAGAAGCCATTGCCAGATACATCAAAGGTACCATTTTCCTTTCTCTTCCTTGCACTGTGTAGTTCTGTACTCATTGGTTTCTTTTGTGGCTAAAATGATGGCTGGGCTCTACCAAAGCTGGTTCTGGGTGGCAGGAACCTTAGCATGGCTAATGTGTTGCATTTCTGTTTAGAGTTTTCCCCCAAACTGATTGGACTGACTGGTACCAAAGAGCAGATTGAGCAGGTGGCCAGAGCCTATCGTGTGTATTACAGCTCAGGCCCCAAGGATGAAGACAATGACTACATAGTGAGTAAAAGCAGGGCCTGTGCCCACGCGCTCTGTTCACAGATTCATTCACTGATTTTAAAGCCAGAAGAGATCATTCTGATAATCTAATCTAAGATCCTGCATAACAAATGCATATTTATATGTATTGCTACTACTAAATGTTTAAATTGAGGGGGTTAGGCCCAAAGATCTAAACTGGGACCAAGGCACCATTGTGCTGGATACTGCACAAACACAGAGAATGGGTATGTCTACACAGCAAAGAAAAACCTCGGGCTGGCACCCATGCTAGCCAGCCCAGGCTTTCAGGGCTTGGGCTGCAGGGATATTTCATTGCTGGGACCCTGTGGGGTGGGTGGGCTCAGAGAGCCCAAGCCAGGAAATCTGCTGTCCCCACCTCTCTGCAGCCTCAGCTTGCGAGCGGTGCTCTGGCCCACCGCTAATGGGCAGTGCTGCAGCGGCGTGGCTGGCTCCGGTGGGGCTGCGCGCTCTGCGCCCCTGCCGGGCAGCATGTGTAGCTCCGGCGGGCTGCAGGGTTTCCAGACGTGCTGCTCTGAGCAACATGGGGTAAGGAGACTGGGGGCTTGGAAAATGGGCAGGAGGTCCCAGGGAGCAGGGGGCAGTTGGATGGGGCAGAGGTTCTGGGGGGGCGGTCAGGGGATGGGGAACTGGGGGTTGGATAGAGCGTGGGAGTCCAGGGGGTCTGGGATGGGGTCAGGTCAGTCATGGGACTGGGGAGGTAGGTGTTGGGTGGGAGGTTCTGGGGGAGCAGGTAGGGTGTGGGGGGGTCTCCAGAGGGGACAGTGAGGGGGACTTGAAAAGCAGCTGATGTTTCTTTGAGTGCTAGCACAGTGTAGCCAGCAGAGGGAGCCCCATAGCAAGGTACACACGCCTCTCCCTGTATACACAAGGCCTTCTCTCCATAGCTCACTTTTCTCAGTAACATTATTGCCCTCACTGTCTGCTCTGAGAGTGAATTTGGTTTACTGGAGCGTCCCTACTGCAGGTGAAGGTCTGGATCCTGAGTGCCTGTCTCACTGCAGGAACTGGAGTTGTAAGACAGCAAGGAGTGAGAGGGTCTCGCAAACATTGAGCTCTAAGATGTTAGGCCAGCAAGGGCAGGAAGAATTTCTCTTAATCCAGGCATCAGAAGAGCTGAGAGGAGGGAAAAGTGAGGGAAAGAACAGATCAAGCCTCATTTTCTCATCCCATCTTGTCCTGTGTACTTACCCGGCTTGAAGACTGGCATGGGGGAAGCTGCCTACAAGGCTCTGCTTCTTGCAGTGCCTCTTCACCCTGTCTGTTTACAGCTTGTCAAATTTCCTCCTGCTTGGCCCATTTATCGCCTGTAACTAGAGTCTGTTCTTGTTGGTAAATCTCCAGTTTGAGATAATCGGATTGAAAGGCTAATCAGGGCACTAACCCTTACTGCCCTCTGAATGACACTCGGGACCTGCAGCACCAATTTGCTCTCTGCTGTCTTACAGGTGGATCACACTATTATTATGTACCTCATTGGGCCAGATGGAGGCTTTGTGGACTACTATGGCCAAAACAAGAAGAATTCTGAGATTGCCACTTCTATCGCTGCACACATGAGACAGTATACGCCCAGCTAAACTACAAGATCTGCAAAGACAAACTGCAAGGCAGGCTCCAATGAGACTGGCATGTCTTTGCTTTCAACTGCACTGAACTTAGAAGACTGTCCTTCTGTGTCACATGTAGCTGCTTATCAGAAATTTGTATGTAACCTTTCCCAGTGGGTGTATTTGGCAGCGATGACCATGCTGCAGAATAAGGAACTTTTTGGGGACTCTTGTAGAACACTGGAGCAAAGTATTTAAAATTTTTACAAAACTATTTTTGCTGGTGAAGGTACCTCTGCAGCAGTTCGGCACTCACTTCTGGCAAGAGATAAGTGAAAACTGCTCTCTGCAGGGAAGGCTGTTATCTGATGTAAGTTGCAGACATTTTGGCATCCCAAAGGGCCCTTCCCCCCTCTCTTTTCTGCAGTGCCTTTTGCTCTTGCACTGACACTTGTAGTGTTCTGTCTATGGTAATGAGCCTTAATAGCAGTCCTACCCTGAGGTAGGAGAGCACTGAAGGCACATCCTCTTCCACTTGTGGGACCAGCCCTGTATAAGGACTGAGTATCTTTGGGCTCGAGCCCAGGGATGCAGCAGCACTTCCAAGCAAGGTTTCTAATGTCCTAATGCAGAATGGTATTACTCTTATTAGTAATGAAATAGGTTATGAATTGGGCATGGATTTTCTTCTGGTATAACCAGCCGCATGCAGCTTTTTAGTCTGACAGTTATGAAGTACTGAATAATGGAGTGGAAGAGTGATCAGCGATTGGTGTGTGTGCCCAAGTCTGCATACATAGGGCTGTTGATCAGGTGAAATGTGTACAATGCTCTGATTGTAAAATAAAGGAATGAATCTTATGTTGCATGCAGTTGATTTTTGTGGACCTCACAGCAGCTGTCAAATCTGAATACCACTTCAAAAGGGAGTGGAGTGAATGTCACGTATATTCAGTGCATCACATCGAGCGCAGAGTTAATTCACTATCACAGAAGTGGTGTGGATAATCAGTACACGAGAAGCAGCATGTGAAGCAAAGCCCAAACTTTCAGCTTTCATGCAAAAGGAGTCTGGTTTTTTTCAGTCTAGTTCAAATGGCAGTGGTGAGTTATTCTCTCTGATCGTCTAATTTTCATCTAATTACCATAAGAAATCCAAATATTAGTCAAAGTTCACATTTTGGTTTTTTTGGCCATTTTTTAGAAATATGATGCAGGAGCTAGTGCTGTCTGCAGGAAACACGGCGTTTGTGTGGGACAAATCATGACATAAGATTTATTGCTTTTTATTATAGAGTTAGAAGGCCAGGGAATGTAGTGGATGTAATGAAACATTCTTAGTGTAGTACCCCATGATATTTCAAAAGCTGATGGGCTGCAAAGGCTGTCACAGGGTTTAAAAGCTGGCTGAAGGCCTGTATGCAGGAGGTTCCTCCACATGATAAGGTGTCAGGGAGAGCCATAGGAAGGGGTGTTCTAGTAGCTGAAATGTCTGGCAAGTCTAAGTTAACATCTGAAAGAGGAAATGCCCCTTTAAAATCACAACTGCTACTAAATGGACAATTGCAGATATTACTGGGGTTGGAGAAATACATTGATTTAGAAGCAGGGAGGGAAATGCAAACAATGTTTTTAGTATATAATACAGTAATAGCTTTATCAGGCATGTTGGGGAAAGGGAGGTGCTAGTAAGTCAAAAATACCGGTTAACTAAGAGGGAAGGTGGGTGTGGGTGGGTGCTCAGGGCAGAGGGTTGGGGCATGGGAGGGGTTTCAGGATGCTAGATTTTGGTGGCACTCACCTTGGATGGCTCCCTGCAAATGGTGACATGTCCCTACTGCTCCTCAGTTTGGGGGGTCTGTGGTGTCCCTGCGCAGAGCACTGGCTTCACAGCTCCCATTGATTGGGGACCGTGGTTGATGGGAGTTGTGGGGGCAGCACCCGCGGGTGGAGGCAGTGTGCAGAGCTGCCTAGTTAATGCCTCCACCTAAGAGCAGCAGGGGCAGGGAGCTGTCCGAAGTGAGTGCCATTCAGATCTGGCACATGGAAAGCTCTAGAAACTGGCATTTCAACTTGATAAAGTACTGGATACCACAGATTTTATTGTACTTAACTTTTCTGGAGCTAAAGTGAGCCACAGATGTTCAGTGGGAGACAAAAAAATGAAAGCCAGTTATGCTGAAAAAGACTTAGTGATAGTAGTAAGCATGCTAGATAGAAGTTTGCAGTGGGATATTGTGGGGTTCAAAAAGGGCTGGTGCAGTTTGGGGTTGTGTAGACAGGCTTTGTTTCACAGCGCAGGTATGGATTGCCTGTGAGTCTGAGATGATCCCGCATGGTCTTCTGTGTGGGCTTTTCACCTCAATCCACTGAGTATGCAAAAATTTTCAGAGAGATCAATGAAATGGCCTTAAACACCAGCAGCACCTGGATAATTCCCAAGTAAACGCAATTTTTCAGTTGCGAGCAGTGGTATCTCCTAGCTATCCTTGTGGCCTACAGCAAATCAGCACTTGACTCAAGGGCCACGATACTTGGCAGTAGAACCCAGGCCACCTATTTCTCAGTCCTGAGCAGCAAATAAGACTGAGCTGTTTACCTCTCCAAGAAGAAGTTCTTGATGGTTTAACCAAGACTTGTGGGATGAAATGAAAACTTCCTTGAGTGCAAAAATTACAGACCTGTAGAATAGTTCCCAAGTGGTAGAAATCCCAACCCCTAGGATGCACAAAACTAGACTGGACAAAACCTTAGTACCTGTAAGAATACAAATGAATAGCACATTCAGGTAAAAACGAGTTACGTCTTGCAAGGGCATAAAAAAATGAGGTTTTTTAAATATATCCGGAGCAAGAGGAAGGTAAAGGAAAGTGGAGGTCCTCTAGTTAGCTAATAACTGAAGACACGGAGAGGGCTCAGGTGTTTAATGCCTATATGTCTTCAGTCTTCACAAAAACGGGTAATGGCGATCTGATTCTCAACATAATTAATATTAACAACAAGGGGAAGGAACACAAACCAAATTAGGCAAAGAACTGGTTAAAGAATATTTGATAAATTAGATATAGTCAGGTTGGCAGGGCCTGATTAAATTTATCGTAGGGTACTTAGGGAACTAGCTGAAACAATCTCAGAACCATTAGCAATTATCTTTAGAACTCTCAGAGGCTGGATGAGAGAATTGGAGAAGGGCAAACATAGTACATCTCTTTAAAAAGGGGAACAAAGAGGAGCTGGGGATTTGCAGACCAGCCAGCCTAACTTCGAAACCTGGAAAGATACTGCAAGGAATTATTAATTTGTAATTACTTAGATGATAATAGAATTATAAGGAAGAGCCAACATGAATTTGTCAAGAACAAATCATGCCAAAACAACCAGATTTTCTTCTTTGACAAGGTTACTGGCCTAGTGGAAAAAGGGACATAAGAATGGTTGTACTGGGTCCAACCATCGGTCCATCCAACTCAGTATCCTGTCTACCAAGAGTGGCCACTGCCAGGTGCCCTGGAGTGAGTGAACCTAACAGGTAATGATCAAGTGATCTCTCTGCTGCCATCCATCACCACGCTCTGAGAAACAGAGGCTAGGGACACCATTCCTTACCCATCCTGTCTAATAGCCGTTAATGGATTTAACCTCCGTGAATTTATCCAGTTCTATTTTAAACCCTGTTACAGTCCTAGCCTTCACAACCTCCTCAGGCAAGGAGTTCCACAGGCTGACTGTGCACTTCGTGAAGAACAACTTCCTTTTATTTGTTTTAAACCTGCTGCCCATTAATTTTGTTGGTGGCCCCTAGTTCTTCTATTATGGGAACAAGTAAATAACTTTTCCTTATTCACTTTCTCCACACCACTCGTGATTGTATATACCTCTATCATATGCCCTCTTAGTCTCCTCTTTTCCAAGCTGAAAAATCCTAGCCTCTTTAATCTCTCCTCATATGGGACCGGTTTCAAACCCCTAATCATTTTAGTTGCCCTTCTCTGAACTTTTTTTTAATACCAGTATATCCTTTTTGAGATGAGGAGACCACGTGTATGCAGTATTCAAGATGTGGGCACACCATGGATTTATATACAGGCAATAAGATACTCTGTCTTATTTTTTACCCCTTTTTTAATGATTCCTAACATCTTGTTTGCTTTTCTGACTGCTGCTGCAAACTGCGTGGATGTCTTTAGAGAACTATCAACAATGACTCCAAGATCGTTTTCCTGATTAGTTGTAGCTAAATTAGCCCCCATCATATTGTGTGTATAGTTGGGGTTAATTTTTCCAGTGTGCATTACTTTACATTTATCCACGTTAAATTTCATTTGCCATTTTGTTGCCCAATCACTTAGTTTTGTGAGATCTTTTTGAAGTTCTTCACAGTCTGCTTTTTTGCCACTTCATTGTTTACCCCTTCTTCCAGATCATTTATGAATAAGTTGAATAGGGTTGGTCCTAGGACTGACCCTTGGGGAACACAGCTAGTTACCCCTCTCCATTCTAGAAATTTGCCATTTATTCCTACCCTTTGTTCCCTGTCTTTTAACCAGTTCTCAGTCCATGAAACGATCTTTCCTCTTATCCCATGACTAATTACTTCACGTAAGAGCCTTCGGTGAGGGACCTTGTCAAAGGCTTTCTGGAAATCTAAGTACACTATGTCCACTGGATTTCCCCTTGTCCACATGTTTGTTGACTCCTGGGTACAGAAGTTGATTTAAGGGACAGGTTACAAACCCTAGTTAATAGTTCTGCAATTTCACATTTGAGTTCTTTCAGAGCTCTTGGGTGAATGCCATCTGGTCCCAGTGATTTGTTACAGTTAAGCTTATCAATTACACCGGACCCTCGCTATAGCCCACGTCGGTATGGCATAGGTTTGTGTATAGCGTTGTCATTGCCATGGATCCCAAATGTAAATATTTAAATGCATACCCCAAATTTGGCTATAGCGAGGGTTCGGTGTAGTTCTAAAACCTCCTTTAGTAACTCTTCAATCTGTGACAATTCCTCAGATTTGTCACTTACAAAAGACGGCTCAGGTTTGGGAATCTCCGTAAGGTCCTCAGCTGTGAAAACTGAAGCAAAGAATTCATTTAGTTTCTCCGCAATGACTTTATTGTCTTTAACTGCTCCTTTTGTATCTCAATTGTCCAGGGTCCCCACTGGTTGTTTACCAGGCCTCCTGCTTCTGATATATTTAAAAAACATTTTGTTATGACCTTTTGAGTTTTTGGCTAGCTGTTCTTCAGACTCCTTTTTGGCTTTTCTTATTAAGTTTTTACACTTAATTTTGCAGTGTTTATGCTCCTTTTTAGATACCTCACTAGGATTTGACATCCACTTTTTAAAAGATGCCTTTTTTATCTCACATTGCTTCTTTTACATGGTGGTTAAGCCATAGCGGCTCTTTTTTAGTTCTTTGGCTATGTTTTTTAATTTGGGGTATGCATTTAAGTTGGGCCTCTATTATGGTGTCTTTGAAAAGTGTCTATGCAGCTTGCAGGGATTTCATTTTAGTCACTGTACCTTTTAATTTCTGTTTAACCAACTCCTTCATTTCTGTATAGTTCCCCTTTCTGAAATTAAATGCCACAGTGTTGGGCTGTTGAGGTGTTCTTCCCTCCGCAGGAATGTTAAATGTTATTACACTATGCTTACTATTTCCAAGCGGTCCTGTTGTAGTTACCTTTTGGATCAGATCCTGTGATGCACCCTGCCTCTCCCCTTGTGGGTTCCTGTACCAGCTGCTCCCAGAAGCAGTCATTTAAAGTATCGAGAAATTTTGTCTCTGCATTTCGTCCTGAGATGACATGTACCAAGTCAAGATGGGGATAATTGAAATCCCCAACTATTATTGAGTTCTTTATTTTGATAGCCTCTCTAATCTTCCTTAGCATTTCATTGTCACTATCACTGTCCTGGTCAGGTGATCGATAATAGATCCCTATTGTTATATTCTTCTTATAACATGGAATTACTATCCATAGAGATTCTATGGAACATGTGGGTTCATTTGAGATTTTTACTTCATTTGATTCTACATTTTCTTTCACATATAGTGCCACTTCCCTCCTTCCTCCCCCCGAGCCTGTTCTGTCCTTCCGATATATTTTGCACCCTGGAATGATTGTGTCCCATTGATTGTCCTCACTCCACCAGGTTTCTGTGATGCCTATTATGTCAATATCCTCCTTTAACAGGAGGCACTCTGGTTCACCCATCTTATTATTTAAACTTCTGGCATTTGTATACAAGCACTTTAAAAACTGGTCACTGTTTATTTGTCTGCCCCTTTCTAATGTGTCAGATTCTTTTTTATGTGAAAGTTTCTCACCTGATCTGTTGCCTACTTTATCCTTTTCCATCCTCTCCTCCTGACTAAAACCTAAAGAATCTCTATCAGTAGATTCTCCTCTAAGAGAAGTCTCTATCCAATCCACGCGCTCCTCTACAGCAATCTGCTTTCCCCTGTCTCTTAGTTTAAAAACTGCTCTGCAACCAAGGGAGAAGCAGTTGAAATGATATATTTTGATTCTAGTAACATTTGACACAATTCCACATGACATTCTCATAAACAAACTAGGGAAGTGTGGTCTAGATGAAACTTCTATAAGGTGGGTGCACAACTGGTTGAAAGGCTGTACTCAGAGAGTAGCTAGCAATGGTTTCTGTCAAAGTGGGAGGACATCTTTATGAGGTTTAATGGGTCAGTCTTGGCTCCAGTACTAGTCCATATTTTCATTAATAACTTGGATAATAGAGTGGAAAGTGTGCTTATAAAATATGTGGATGACAGCAAGGGGTTGCAGGCACTTTAGAATGAAAAATGACAATACACTGGAGGATTGGTTTAGAATCAACCAGATGAAATTCAATAAATCTAAGTACAAAATATTATGCTTAGGAAGGAAAAATCAGATGCACAAAAACCACATGGGGAAAATTGACTAGCTGGTAGTATTGTTGAAAAGAATCTGATGATTATAGTGGGCCACATTAAATATGAGCCAAAATGTGATGCAGTTGCAAAAAAGACTAATATCATCATGGGGAGTTTTAGCAGGAATTTTGTATGTAAGACACAGAAGATAATTATCTAACTCTGCTTGGCACTGCTGAGGTCTCAGCTGTATCCAGTTCTGGGTGCCACTCTTTAGGAAAGATGTGGATCAATTGGACAGAGTCTAGAAGATAGCAACAAAAATTATTAAACATTTAGAAAATCTGACCTATGAAGAAAGGTTAAAAAAACCTTGGCATGTTTAGTATTGTGAAAAGAAGACTGAAGGGAGACCTGATAGCAGCCTTCAAATATAGTGCTGTTATAATGAGGACAGCGATCAGTTGTTCTCCATGTCCACTGAAGGTAGGACAAGAAGTAATGGGCTTAATCTTTGGCAAGGAGATTTAGGTTGGATATTAGGAAAAACTTTCTAACTCTAAGGACAGTTAAGCTCTGGAATAGGCTTCCTAGTGAGGTTGTGGAATTCCTATCATTCACAGTTTTTAAGAACAGGTTGTATAGACACCTGTCCAGGATGGTCTAGAGGTATACTTGGTCCTGCCTCAGCAAAGCGGACTAGATTTCTTGAGGTCTCTTCCAGCTCTACATTTCTATGATTTTAGGTATAATCAGGAGCAGTCTTGTACTGGTCTCAGGAAGAGGAGTCGATGGCCAATTCATGGGGAAGTGCTGCGTCTAATATGTATTTTTTTCATCTTTCATAAAACCTGAATAACTGGATGAAAACTAAGCTTAGAAAATAGACATGCCATTACAAAGCTTTGGGAAATGGCAGTACATCTTAGACCCCTCTTTCCTGCAGAGATTTTGGGGAAGTTAAAAGGTTCTTTTGTTTAGAACAAGTTGCGTGTCAGAAAGGAGTATTAGTTTGGAATGTACCTCAACAGATCTTTGTCAAGAGAGTGCATTCTAATGTAAGAAGATTCTTGTGGAACTAAGATATCTTTCCTACCTCTGAAATGCTAGCTAGATTAAAGAAGTTATTTTCTGTTTTAAGTTCTCACCAAGAATTTCCTTGGATCAGTTTGCACTGAGTGTGTTTGTGTCTTGGTAGAATTTAACCTTCATTCTCAGCTGTTGAGGGTTATTCCTTATAAGGATTATTCCTTATGGTGGCAGGCCAGTAGAGGCTGTCATGTGTAATGTTCCAGGAGATACGATTTCCAAAGGAAGTCTCATGCTTTAAATCTTGTATCAATCATAGGATTTATTTGTAGACACTGTCAAATCCAGACTAGTATTCATAATTAGAACTGGGCAGGAAATAGTTTTCCTATTTTGTGGAAATTAGAGATTTTTTTTTTTCCCTTCTCCTTTGGGATGTATCCAAGACCTTCTAAATGTTTTTATTTAAAGGGGCGGGAAGAAGAGAGAACAACTCCAGGCTAGCCTTATTCATCAGAGCAGGAACTTGAACTTGCTTCTCCCACATCCCAAGTGAGCACCCTGATTGCTGGCTATTCTGCCTCTTAGTCTCTCCTGGTGAAGCTGTTCTGCTTTGTATTATTTGCTGGCCCAGAGCGAGACTGACCCTATTGCCCAGCGGTTACAGCAGAGCAGGGACCTGTAGCTGGCTCTCCTACAGCCTATATATCCTATCCACCTGGCTATTCTGGGATTTCTCTTGCTGGACCTGAGGAACCTCAATGAAAGTTTCATTGAAACCCATGTGTGCCAAAGCAAAAAATAAATGTCAAAAAATTCCTGTTGAGAATCGTGTTGTTATGTTGAGGATGCTCCATTCCTGCCGCCTGTAACCATAACGTGAAAACAGACTAGATATCATTTCAAGAGACGCCACCGAAGCACCTTAAAGGGGCTAGTGCCACTATGATGTTTCTCAAAGTCCTTCCCCCCATTTAATGTTGTTTTGCCCACTAGCCTGAACGTTGTAAATAATTATGGGAAAGATTTAAAAGAAATTCCCAACGCTGAAGTCCTCATTCTGCCTGCCCTTTAGACTGTAGCCTCTTTGGGACAGGACCTGTCCTTATTTTTGTGTTATGTAGAATGTGGAACACACTGTGGACATTAAACATTTTGCTCCGTTAGGGACCCAGTGCAACCCGCTGATATTTCCAAGGATTATAATCAGAAATTGTTTGGCTTCTGCGGTACTTCCATGATTTCTTACTAGGGCCTTTAGCAGGAAAGTGTCAGCTTAAGCCTTGCTTGAACTCCTGTTGTCAGAACTAGTTGTTTTGAAGGTGATGGGGGGATCATCTGGATGGAGCTCTGGATGCAGGAGGAGATGAATTAGTGGCCGGAGCAGATACATTTCAAAATAGTGTCTTCACCAGTTACTTTTGATGGCTTGTATTCCCTGAAACTCAGGATGCTCTGTGGGAGCTTTGACTTGCAAGTTCCCAACACATCCCTTACTTCCTGACTAATAACAGTTAGTGGGGAGTACTGGTCCTGTGGTGGTCGAGACTGCATTGCTAAGATTACCAGACAGGTTGTCAGCATCTCTCCAGTTAGTTGTTAAAGTCCCCCTAAGCTAGTGATCTGCCAAGGGGAAAAACTCTTTTGGGGTGTGTATATATGTGTGAGGATAGGAAAGGTGAATCAAGAAGGGGCTGAAAGTCTTTTATTTAAATAATTTTTTCCCCTCTTGCTGGTGTTTTATATTTGAGATTCAGGTCGTGTCTACCTGGCCTTTCCTCAGAGTCTCTGTGTGACAGGAGAACAAGTGGAATTAAGGCATCACAAGTACCAAGGAAGTGAGATGTGAGCACTTAGGGAAGGGATTTTTAATTGGGCTATTTATAAGTTTTTATTTTGTTATCACCCATTTAACTCAAATGCCTGAGAAGCACTGGGGAGAAAAGCTATTTAAGTATCAGGGATAGCCATGTTAGTCTGTATCCACAAAAACAACAAGGAGTCCGATGGCATCTTAAAGACTAACAGATTTTTTTGGGCATAAGCTTTCGTGGGTAAAAAACCCACTTGTTTAAGCTTGTTTAAAAACCCTGTCTAACTTTCAAGCCCTGTCTCTTGGGTAAACAGTGCAAACTCGGTGTCTCTAAATGAGGAGTCACTAAAATGCTGCAGCTTTATTGATGTGACCCAACACGTTCAAAGTGTGGACCCTCTGCCCGAGTGCTGGGCAGTGCAGACTTGTGCCTGTGCTGTGATGTGTCTCATTTGGGTGCTCAGATTGCACTGTGGTGAGAGCCGAGCCGGGCTCTTAAAGTCCCGATGCAATGAGGGTTGAATTCTGCTCCATGGTCCAGATACAAGTTTAGGGCCAATACCACTCTGTGCAGTGGGTTCCCCCCATAGATCAGTGGGTTTACTGCTTAAGTCCCTTATCATTTCTATCAATCTAGCATCTTCTAGGCACCCCACTAACTAGACTGAAGGTCCACAAGCTGGATGGCATTTCTGCCTCCTCTCCTGGGGTTGCTAGGACAGTTCCCTGCTCTTCTCTGGGTTGGAGCGGGAACAAAAGAGACAGCTGATCTTCTCCCTACTTTTCACTTCCTTTTGGTAGCTGGGAGTTGCTGCTGGCCTACTGTTGAGGCTGGGAAGGACTCTGCCACTTGATCTGGAGGCGGGGAGGTCTCTGTCACGCTCAGCACCTCCAGGACGAACTCTGTGTTGTTCTCCATCTTCCATTATTTCTCCTTGGGCTGCTGCTGTTTCTGACCTGTGTGCCTCCTCATTTTTCTGTTTCTCTCCCCTGCCCTCCCCTGAGTGTTTCTCCTTCTTTCTTCCCACTCCCTTTTCCTTCCCACAGTGACTCCAAATTCCCCAGTCCCCCTTCCACCCTCATGGGCTTCCCTTCCATTCCTTTCTCTGTCTAGCCCATCTGCTGAACAAGCAGAAGCAAAGCACTTAGTGTTGATAAACAGCATTAGTACTAGGTTCTGGGGCAGGGGAAGCCTCAGAGTGTGGCCACAAACTCTTACTGGTGGCTGCTCTGACACTTGTTCCTAAAATACTTAATTAGCTTTAAGAAAAATAAATATGCACATATCCACGCCCGCAGCTCCTCTGGCGCAGCTGTACCGCCCCCAGCCCTGTTCTCCAGCGGGGCTGCTGTACAGATGGAGGAGACCCTGCGTGGAAGGGCTGGGGGGTGGTACAGCTGCGCCTCTGAGCGGCACCATGTTCTGCTGCTTCTCTTCCGGTACGTACCTTGCTGGTACAGCACACCGCCCTGCCCTACTTGCACAGCTGATCCCCACCCAAACAATCACTTCTCATTCACTATTGAGCTGTCAATGCTCACCTGACTGGCCCACGATCCCAGCCTCCGTCGCCACTGGTTACACTCTGAAACGAGCCCCTTCTGTCTTTTCATTCAGGCTGCCTCATGCCTGGGCAGAGCCCCCCAGGAACACTCCCAGTACTACCTCATAATTCTCCTTCAAAGCCCTCTGCCATGCCATGCCTACAAAAACCTGAGGACAGTCAGGAGGCTGATGTGCTGTGCCAACTGCGCAGTGTGCTGCCCAGTGCTGTCTCTTTGTTTCATAGGTGATTGGTCTGTTGTCTTGGCCTTCGAGTTTCTGAGCTCTTTGGACAGGGACTGTCTTTGTGCTTCGTGTTTGGACAGCGCTAGCCCAGTGAAGTCCTGGTTCAGGCCTGAGACTCCTGGGCACTAAGAGAATCCAATTCATGACCAGAGCAGGGTTATCAGACAGGCCCTTACAGCAGGCCTCAGGCTTGGGGATAATGCTGATTATGATTATATTATCGGTATGTGTGTATCATTTTTGTAGTTAAAGTTATGAATCTTGGCTAAATAATGTCTGTATCTCAAATTGGTGCTTTGCTTCTGGGTAACATCCCAGACAAGTTGTTGTTAGATCTGCCTGGCCTGCTTGATGGCCCATTAAGAACCATCAGCTATACAATGAACCCATTAAGAAAAGGCAGACACATCCTGTGTCTTAGCAAGGGGGCAGGGATTGCCCATGTGACTCAAAATTCCATTTTGCTGTAAGTTTCCACAGCAAAGGACAAAGAAAATTCCTGCACCTGGATAGGCTATAAAAGGGTGATGCCTCACCTCCATCTTGTCTTCAGTCTCCAGTCTTGCTCCTTTCTCTGGATGGAACTTTACTACAAATGGAAGCTCTGAACAAAAAACTGTTGACCCATCCCAGCTGTGGAGACTTTGATTTGAACCTGCAGTTTATTCTACCACTGATGCAAGTCTGAACCAAGAACTTTGCTATTACTGAATGTAATTGATTTTTTTAACCATTTCTAACCCTCACCTATATCTTTTTCCTTTTATAATAAATCTTTGGATTTTAGATTCTAAAGAATTGGTAACAGCGTGATTTGTGGGTAAAATCTGATTTGTATATTGATGTGGGTCTGGGGCCTGATTCTTTGGAATTGGGGAGAACTGTTTTCTTTTATTGGGGTAACGGTTTTCATAACCATTTATCCCCAGAACGAGAGGCTGCTGGTGGTGATACTGGAAAACTGGAGTGTCTAAGGGAATTGCTTGTGTGACTTGTGGCTAGCCAGTGGGGCGAAACCAAAGTCTTTTCTGTTTGGCGGGTTTCGTTTGCCTTAGAGGTGGAGAAACCCCAGCTTTGGGCTGTAATTGCCCCTTTTGAAGCAATTTGTCCTGACTTGACACTCTCAGTTGGGTCCCACCAGGAACAGCACCGCCACATTAGCTAATGAATGTTTTGTATTTATTAGTCTTTGTTGCTAATGTAGGGGAACTATCCTTCATTTCCCTTTGCCCAGCTGTAAGTGGGGCTAGTACTACTGACCTACCTACCCCACAGGAGCTGGGCGGCTGTGTGAACTGGGATTTGGAAAGGGGGTTGTGCTCTGCGGACAGGAGCTGCGATAGCAAAGCAAAGTGCTATTAATAGGAATTAAATAATACTCAGGACCCGAGTGGGACAGTAGCGCCGTTCGGATCACAGCACTGGGCTTACGGCGTTTTCATCTGAGAACCATTTGAAATTGAAACTTGAGCTGAAGTTACAAAACCGACCTGACCCCATTGCTTCCTGTGAAGTTTCACTTTTATGCCCCTATTCATTTGAAGCATGACATGTCGGGTTTGGGTGCCTTATGCTGGGGGTGGCAGGAAGTACACAGGGACAGCCGAGCAGGGTAAAGGCAGCCAGGCTCTGGAGCACAAGAAAGTGGGGGCAGGTAGTGCTGCTCCACTGCACGGGGCCCTAGTGTGGATGTGTCTGAGCGAGGCCATGGCCTCTCATCCCACATGCCAATAGGACATAGGGGTTGGACTAGAGGTCCCTTCCAAACCTGTTATTCTATGACTGTATTGGCAGAACAAGGGTTGCAGAGCCACGTGGGCAGCACTCTGCAGGGCAGTGCAGCAGTGTGTTTGGCTCTGGCCGGGCCATGCGGCTGCCAGACTTGCTGATCTGAGTGGCATGGTAAGGGGGCAGGGGTTGGGGGCTTGGATAAGGGGCAGGGAATCCTGGGGGGACAGGGAGCAGGGAGTGGTTGGATGGGGCAAGATTCGGGGGGGTATTGGTCAAGGGATGGAGAATGAGGGGTATTGGATAATCACGGGATTCCTGGGGGACATGTGGGTCAGGGGTGTGGATAGAGGTTGTGGCAGTCAGGGGATAGGGAGCAGGGGGTTGGAGAGGGGGTGGGGTGCTGAGGAACGAGTCAGGAGACAAGAAACGGGAGGGGACTAGATGGGTGGGAGGTTCTGAGGTGGGCAGTTGGGGGCAGGAAGTGGGAGGGGGTCAGATAGGGGGTGGGGGCCAGGCTGTTTGCAGAGGCACAGCCTTCCCTACCCTGCCCTCCATACAGTTTTGTAACCTTGATATGGCCTTTGGGCCAAATAGTTTCCCCACCTCTGCTCTAGGACTCAGTGCTGTTTTCCTGCATTAGGTCTTGAGAACTTTGCAGTAAGCTCTCGGTGCTGGGAATTTCTACGGTTTTGTGTTTGGCTCAGGTGTCATGTGTTTCACGGTCCCCATGCGGTTTTCAAATCTTCCCATCTGCATGATGGAAACACTGAGAATCCTGTCGGGGTGGGGGCCGCCCGAGAGTAGGAGCTCAGTCACAGGCTTGTAGCTCATGACACTTCTCCCAAGGTATAAAAGGACTGCTGGTTAGATCTGTCCAGAGTTCTCCATGCTCTGGTCATTTGCACTCAAAGGAGAAAAGAGAGCCTTTTTCAACATTTTTTTCCCCACTTTTATTGTGACTTTACCTGTGATTTTTCCTTACAAACAAAAAGCTCTCGGTTTTGAGTAGCAAGTGTTCAATGCCCAGAGTACTCAGAGCCTTGGTTGTTGTGCATCAAGGTATTCAAGGATAGGTGTTCCAGACTGGATTCTAGGTCATAATTTCTTCATTAGATGTACTCAGAATGAAATTTGCACCTGCATTATAATCTTGTATAAACAAGTGCATTATGGGGCTTTTACACTTCTCTTCAAAATGTTGGACTTTGTCTACTATTTGAGAATTGGATACCAGATGGATTGTTGGGCTTCTCTGGTGCTTCAGTTTCTTGTGAAGACATGCATCTAGATGTAAAGATTTAGACGCAGGGTAAAGTGTTAGAAGAGCATGTACTTAATTACATAAGTTGATTATTATTTACTTTCTTTAAGGAAAAAAACTTGTTCAGCACCTGCAAGAAGCTGAGGAGCAAGCTGAAAATCTGAATTCTAAATGTGCTTCACTGGAAAAGGGAAATCAGAGGCTCCAAGGCGAAGCGAAGGACCAGATGATTGATGTTGAGAGGGAAAATTCACTGGCAGGTGCTCTTGACAAGAAACAGAGGAATTCTGACAAGGTGCCATATGTGCTTTAAGATGACCAATGGTATCTTTTAAACTTCTCAAGGGCTCAAATCTACAGTCCTCACCCAAGAAAAAATTGGGGATGTAGAAGAGCCTAATCATCTATAGAGCCTTCAGAAGGTGGCTATGTAGTGAAATGGGTTTCAGATTATATGGAGACATGAGCAAAGTAAACAACAGTTTTAAACATTGGTAGTTAATCAACCATTTTTGGTTCTACAGAAACACAGAAGAAGAACTTGGAGCAGATGGTGAAGGACCTGCAGCTCTGTCTGGATGAGGCAGAGCAGCTGGCATTGAAGGGTGTCAAGAAACAGCTTCAGAAGCTGGAGTCCAGGGTGTGCGCTGGAGCTGAAGGCTAGTGGTGAAGAATACAATTTCAACTTCTGCCTCCTGCAGTAGAGTTGGTGCCTAATTTCTCATTTACTTCCCCAGATTCAAGAACGCAAGTCTGAGCAGGAAGGAGAGCAGAAACGAGCTACAGATGCCATCAAAGGCATTCAGAAATATGAATGGCGTATTAAGGAGCTGAGTTTCCAGGCAAATGCAAAAGAGAAAATCCACCTGAAATGTTTTTTTCTCATCAAAAACATAAAGGTAACCTGGCATGGTCTCTCTTCAATAGGGTGCAGAGGACAAAAAGAACGTACAGAGGTTACGGGACTTGGTGGATAAACTTCAGTTGAAAGTCAGATCCTACAAGAGACAAGTTGAGGAGGCTGTGAGTCATTTAACAGGAAGAAATATTCATTTACAATTTGCCGACTCCAGCTCTGATACTGGATGCCAGGATGTCACTTCTCCTTGGGTTTAGTTCCTTTTGTGTTTTGGTTACAGGATGCACAAGTCAATGTTCACCTCTCCAAATTCAGGAAAGTACAGCATGAGCTGGAGGAAGCTGAGGAATGAGCAGATATTGCTGAGTCTCAGGTCAATAAGCTTAGAGCTAAGACCCAAGAAGTTACTGCTGCAACGGTAAGCCATTAATATTAAACACAACTGTGCAGTTTGCACTGAATGCCAGAAGGTGGTTAAGTGGTCTTAGAAATCACAGCTATGTTCACCAGTAAGATAGACTCCAGGCTTCCCTATGCCAAACAAAGGAACAAATCTCAAGAAATTGGTGTACAAAGAAGACAGAATTACGACTAAGGAGCCACATTCTTTCCTGTTGTATCTCCATTGAAATCATTTTGGCCCTAAGTTTGTAATGGGATGTGATCTTTTATCTTGGTAGTGTCATCAGTATGGCCAGTGCTCAGAAGCTACCTACAGAAGTGGGGTAGAAATAACATGATCACCCTAAAAATGCCTAATGTAACTTCCATTTCAGTAACTACTGCCTCCCCATAATTTAATTTAACATATTCTGTACGAGTACCTTGTCAAAACTGCCAGTTTCATTTTCCTTTTTTTCTACACTGCAGCCCTTTTTTGCTTGCATTTTTCTTAGTTTCTCTGATTTGCGTTCACTTTCCACGTCTAACCTTCTTAGCCCCTTTCCTTCTGAACAAGAGGCAATGGGTGTGAGGGACTGACCCCTAGTGGAGCCTACCCACACTTCTCCTTCAGTTCTCTTACCTCATCAGCACTCCTAGGACGCTAGAAAACCTGAGCTGGTAAAGCTGAGCGAATAACTGATTTTTCAGTTCGTTTCACGCTGGGAAAAAAAAACTGGTTCAGGGGCTGATATGAAAACCCGAAAAGTAAATTGTTTTGGGTGAGGTGAATCTATCCTTTGATCCCAAAGATTTTCTTTTTCAATTTTTTATTTAATTTTCAATTGTTTGGGAGTGTTTTTCACCCCTGTTTTGTTCAATTTTCTTTTGCTGAATTTCTAAACAAAACACCAATATAAAATGAAGAAAACATTAAATTGAAAACAATATTATTAGATAATTATAATTATATCATATTTATTTTTTATAGATTATGTTCATTTATTTGATATAGTTATAATTGTATTTATGATTATAATTAATACTATTATATTATTGCAAACAATATTATTACATTGAAAACAATAAATTGAAAAACATTTCAACTTTTTTTTGAAGAAAAATATTTTTTTGCACAAAACGATTTGCTGGATTTGACCTGCATTTGGGAATAGTTTCAGTGCCCTGGAAAATGCATTTTAAAGTGAATTTATTATTTGCTGGGAAATTTCTACTCATCTGTAAAGGCTGGATATTTCCCACAAGGTTACTGTTATATCTCCACAGTTTACCCTTCTACTGCACATTTTTAGGGATGAATTTCAAAAGTAGTCTGTATAATTAGGGTTATAATTTTATGAATGAAACTATTTCAAGTACTAAATCCTGCCTTTGCATGCCCATTCAGGCAGTTACATTTGAAATCCTGGCAGGTAGTAGGCAGTTACATCACATCTGCATGCCCATTGAGGCAGTTTCAGAAGCTGTCACAGAATCAGTGTCATTAGAAATTTAAAAGACCCATTAGGTCACCCATTCCATCTCATGGGGGCCAGGGCAGGCTTATTTCAAAGTGATGGAACTTCCCCTACTGCCCTGTGGAGATTATTCCACAGCCTAATTGATCTCATTGTTAGAAATCTTGTTCTGCTATTTAGCTGAAATTTTGCCTTAACAGAAGTTTTATGAAAAATGGTCTTTTTGCTAAGGCACCAGCCTGGGACACAGGACAGTCAGGATCAAATCTTGGCCCTACCACAGGCTTTCTGTGTGATCTTGGGCAAGTCACTTAGGACTAGATTTGGAAGGGTACTAAGGTGCTTAACTCCCAGTTTTACCCTCTACTGCGATGCACAAAACTCCTGCCAAACCCTGTTGGTGCTAAATGCGCTCAGAGCCAATATGTTCAGGAAAAAAGTTCCCTAAGTGTCTAGGAGTCTGTTTCTGGGCATGTGCCTGACACCTGTCTCCTGCCTAAGCCGCAGAGTGATTCACAAACTAGGGGAAGAGAGGCATTCAGCTGCCTATTCTCTGTGCAGGGCCTGAGCCAGGCTGAGGCTGGCTGGCAGCTGGCCCCACTCAAAATCCAGCTGCCAGAGAAGGTGGTGGTGAGAGCAGTGCCCAGGTTATGCCTTTTACCTCAGTGGTTAGAGCTCTCACCTGGGATGTGGGGTACCCAGGTTCAATTCCTTCTTAAGGGAGAAAGATTTTGAACATAGGTTTCCCTCTGCTTAGGAGAGTGCTCTAACCACTGAGCTATGGGCTAGGCTGATATGGGGCACTCTCAGTCTCTCCTGTTGACACTGTTCCACTGTGGATGAATAATTAAATGATCAGTCGCATGCTCAGATCCTATAGTGATGAGTAGCACCCTAGAAAAGTCAACAAATTCTTTTCTCCATTACATTCCCTCTCTCCTAGGGTATCACACTCAATGACCCCCCCCTCCCCCCACCTCCACCAGCTGCTTGTACCGGTCAGAAACTCATAGATTGTAGCCCCATCTCCTCCCGCTATCTCTTAGCAAAGCTGGACAGTTCCATCCAGCCTCACTGTGCTCCTCTGTGTGGCTTTTGAAGATGCAAACAAGTGAGCACACAACACTTGCAGGTGCCATTTTAGAAATTGGCTGAGGGCATCTGAAAATCCAATCGTAATGTCTAAAAATGAATAAACAACGTTTCTCTCTTTCTAGGTAGTAATAGAAAGGGAAGAGTGAACCTCCTTCAGGACAGAAATAGGAAATATGCATAATGTATATTTCCCCTGTTGCTGACTGTTCGTAGCTGTTGTGTGGTCGTCCCCCTCTTACCCTTACAGAAAATGAAGTTCCCTTTGCTTATAGAGATGACCAGTTTCTTCTCTCTGTCTCTGCTGATGGACATGTGTCAATAAAGCAGTTATTTACTGTTTGAGTTGCTCAAAAGTGACTTCTGAGGAGAGTACAGGGGGGGTTTTGAACGCAGAATTCATTTCATTGCTTTACTTCTGCATCTCTCCACCAGAGAGCAGTGCAGGTGCAGTCTGTGAGCAGAGAGCCATCATGGCTTTGGTTCCTGTGAAAGGGACACCGTTAGTGCCAGGAAGTAATGATGATGCTATTTGGTCGTGTACCTAATAGAGATTTATCAAAACTGCTGCTCAGACTACCTGACTCCACAGTATAGCATCACCTACACCGCTGATTTGTCATAGTGTGACCAGCAGAGCAGATACGAGAACACAAACCTCTGCAAGACCATTTGGCAAGTGGCAGAAATCTCAACACACACAGTTCCCTTTCCATTAACCTATAGAGAGTCTGCTTCACTACCGCAGCCACAAAACCCATGAGTGCCGCCATAGCTGTCTCTGCACTCTAGTTGTTTGGTTGGGAGTCAGAGTGGCTTTGTTATATCACGTCTCCCTGCAGTTGAGGTTTGCTAGTCCCAGACCTTCTACAACTTTAATGATCCTATGGGAGTAATGCAGGGGAACTGGAACAATTTTTATAGTGGAGAGCTGAGAGCCACTAAACCAAACTGTAAACCGTGTATATAATGGAAATCACTTCAAGATAGCCGCATCTCAAGTTCCAGCATCTATGTTGTGATCTACAGGGGCATCACCTATAAAGCACTCCAAACTTCAGCTAATGCAGGGTGTGACTGCTGGGAATAAATATCTCTGCTGCTAAGGAACTCCACTAGGCTCCCTAGAGATCTCCAGCGACAGATGTTGGTCTGCGTAGTGTGGATCCTGCTATCCGAGTGCTATCACTCTCCCTCTCCCTTACCCAGGGGCTCTACTAGAGCTGGTCAAAACACAGAATTTCCATTCTGCAGGAAATTCCAACACTTTGAAACTTCCTTTCATCCCAAATTGGAATGAAAATCACCGTTTTGGAATGTTCTGCTAAAGGACAGCTCTGGAAAATTTAAGTAATATTAAAATAAATTTAACAAAACAGTGTCGTTGTAGCTGTGTCAGTCCCAGGTTATCAGAGACACAAAGCAGATGAGGTAATAAATTTTATTGGACCAACTTTTGTTGGTGAGAGAGCCATGGGTCCTACACATGCCTATCACAACCTGTGATGTACTTCATCCAGTGTATTAACTAACCTAATATGTGGGCGAAACCTCTATGCTCTTCAATGAACTCTCCCAGGAAACTGATAAAAGACAAAACCACCCTATCACCTGTGGGTGAACACTTTCCACAAAGTGATCATTTTATGTCTGACCTCTCAGTGCTCATCCTCAAAGGAAGCCTGCACACCACTTTGAAAGGTGACACTGGATTTATGGCTTGTTAAAACAATCTGTAACCTGCTAACACCCACTTTTTGACCTATGACCGGAAAGGTGTCTCTACCATGAATGGACCCTTATGTAGTAGTATGTGCTAACTACTTATGCTAAACAATCTATTCCACCTTGCATTTTGTTGTGATCCTGGGAGTATCTTTCCCAGACCTGAAGAAGATCTCTGTGTATCCGCAAAGCTTGTCTCTGTCTCTCTCACCAACAGAGGTTGGCCCAATAAAAGATATTACTTCACCACCTCGTCTTAACAAAACATTTTCTTTCAAAGCAGTTGAAGCGCTTTATTTTGATTTTATTAGTGTTACCACAAAGCATCTTAATTTAGTCAAATCAGCATTTTCTGACAGAATTGTTTTATTGGAAAATCGCCAACCAACCCTAGGCTTTAAGTAGATTTCACCCTCTTGGGGCTGGGAGTAGAGCGTACTCAGGAGAATTCTCTGCTCTGGTGCTCAGTAGCCCAGTGCATCTGCTGCAGCAATGGAGCCCACCTGGATTATCCTTCAGGGTATCAGTGCAGGGTTTGACTTTCTGTCTATATTCTCAGGCTCTGGAGGTTGAACGTTTATTTATCTGAAGGGAGAGTTCATTTTCTTTTGTCTCTTATAAAATGTGCACTAACAAGTAAGCAAGCAAAGGAAAAAAACAAGAGTTTTGCCCTTGTTGACTTTATCACCTAGAAAGAAGAACTGATTTTTTTTGTTAATGTTACTTGTAGAAAAAGCAGCAACATCATCATGTCTTCTTCCCCTTTTTGCTGGAGGCCTCTTTGGAAGACCCAAGAACTAAGTAGGCCATTTCTCATGGAGGCAGGAGCTGTTGAATCTTTAACAAAAAGCTTTTATCCCCAGTATTTCTCAGGCATTTGAGTTAAATAGATGACAACAAAATCAAAGGGCTTGTCTTCACTAGCGCGGGGAGAGATCGATCTTTTGGCGATCGATTTACCGTGTCTGATTAAGACGCGATAAATCGATTGCCAGCGGCACCCCCGTCGACTCCGTAACTTCAGCTCGC
This sequence comes from Dermatemys mawii, assembly GCA_007922305.1. Taxonomy (NCBI): domain Eukaryota; kingdom Metazoa; phylum Chordata; order Testudines; family Dermatemydidae; genus Dermatemys; species Dermatemys mawii. The sequence continues at coordinate 3,446,826 of ML677373.1, forward strand.
CAAACGGTGCAAGCTGCAGTCAATGGAGGAGCGCGCCGCCGACCACCACCGCCGTGAGGACGGCAGGTAAGTCGGCTGTAGAGACACCGATTTCAGCTACATTATTAACGTAGCTGAAATTGCGTATCTACAGTTGATCCCCCGCCCTAGTGAGGACCAGCCCAAAGACTTGTAAACAACCCAACTAAAAATCCCTTCCCTAATCACATGCTCAGTTTCACTTCCATGGCACTTTTGATGCCTAGTCCCACTGGCTCTACATAGAGAATTCCAGGAAAGGCAGGGCTGACAGATTCCAAAACTAATGTAGAACACAAGCAGAAAACCCTAATATTTTTTGTTATTGAAACAAACCTCTCAGGCCCTTGTCTCCATATCTTAAGCACGCACAATGCAAACTCTTAGCAGGTCACCTTTGTTAAGGCTCTCTTGCCCTTGCTGCTGCTTTCCTCCCTGGTTTTGACTGCAATAAAGTGGTTTTGTTCTGTGAGATTCCCTGACCCCTCACCCCACCTGATGGCAGCACACGCACCTTAGGACATGGAGGTTAGCACAGTGTAGAGGGGGAAATAGTTGGGGGAAAGAGTTGAGGCCTTTGGTTTGGGCAGCACAACTGAGCCTTCAGTACAGTTCCCCACATACAGAAGAGAACTAGTGTTCAGTGAGATCAAATAACTACCTGTGGTCTGTATTTTCCAAAGGGAAGCCGGGCGTTTCCCTGGGCTTATTGCGATGACTTAGCTGGAAGGAATCTTCCTATTTTTCTCCTGTGTGGGTCTCCGAACCAGGCTGGTGGGGACATAAGAACAGAGGGGAAGATAAAAATACTCTGGCTCCCATATTTTCAAATAACACCTCTGTAATTATAGTAAGAATTCTGAAATAATGGGACTGCAATTGATAATACTATTCTGCCTGCATCCATAATAAATAATACGGTGGAGTGAGACCATGAATTACTCTATTTGGCTTTGCAAGTGATGAGAAGCATGCATTTGTATGCTGTTTGCTGCTGGCAAGTGCTTATTTAATATTAGATGGTCTAGTTCAGGTTCCTGACAAAAGGAAGAAAGGAGAGCAGCAGAGTACAGACTCTGGACTTCAGAAAAGCAGACTTTGACTTCCTCAGGGAACTGATGGGCAAGATCCCCTGAGAGGTAAATATGAGAGGGAAAGGAAAACTAACTGTATTTTTAAAGAACCCTTATTGAGGGCGAAGGAACAAACCATCCCAATGTGCAGAAAGAATAGCAAATATGGCAGGCGACCAGCTTGGCTTAACAGAGAAATCCTCAATGATCTTGAATACAAAAAGGAAGCTTACAAGAAGTGGAAACTTGGACAGATGACTAGGGAGGAGAATAAAAATATTGCTCGAGCATGCAGGGATGTAATCAGGAAGGCCAAAACACAACTGAAGTTGCTGCTAGCAAGGGATATGAAGGGTAACAAGAAGGGTTTTGACAGCTTTGTTAGCAACAAGAAGAATGTCAGGGAAAGTGTGGGACCCTTACTGAATGGGGGAGGCAACCTAGTGACAGTGGAAAATGCTGAAGTACTCAATGCTTTTTTTGTCTCAGTCTTCACAAACAAGGTCAGCTCCCAGACTGCTGCACTGGGCAGCACAGTATGGGGAGGAGGTGAACAGCCCTGAGTGGTGAAAGAACCTGCAAAGGACTGTTTAGGAAATCTGGACACACACAAGTCCATGGGGGTTGGATCTAATGCATCCAAAGATGCTGAGGGAGTGGAATGATGTGATTGCAGAGCTATTGGCCATTATCTTTGAAAACTCGTGATCAGGGGAGGTCCCAGACGATTGGAAAAAGGCAAATATAGTGCCCATCTTTAAAAAGGGAAGAAGGAGAATCCGGGGAACTACAGACTCACCTCAGTCCCTGGAAACATCATGGAGCAGGTTCTCAAGGAGTCCATTTTGAAGCACTTGGAGGAGAGGAAGATTATCAGGAACAGTCAGCATGGATTCACCAAGGGCAAGTCATGCCTGACCAATCTGATTGCCTTCTATGGTGGGATAACTGGCTCTGTGGATATGGGGAAAGCGGTGGACATGATATACCTTGACTTTAGCGACTTTAGCAAAGCTTTGATACGGTCTCCCACAATATTCTTGCCAGCAAGTTAAAAGAGTATGAATTGGATGAATGGACTATGAGGTGGATAGAACACTGGCTAGATTGTTGGGCTCTGTGGGTAGTGATCAATGGCTCGATGTCTAGTTGGCAGCCAGTATCAAGTGGAGTGCCCCAGGGATTGGTCCAGGGGCTGGTTTTGTTCAACATCTTCATTAATGATCCGGATGATGGGATGGATTGCACCCTCAGCAAGTTTGCAGATGACACTAAAATGAGGGAGGAGTTACATATGCTGGAGGGTAGGGATAGGGTCCAGAGTGATTTAGAAAAATTGGAGGATTAGGCTAAAAGAAATCTGATGAGGTTCAACAAGGACAAGTGCAGAGTCCCGCGCTTAGGATGGAAGAATCCCATGCACTGCTACAAGCGGGGGACCGATTGGCTAAGCGACAGTTCTGCAGAAAAGGTCCTGGGGGTTGCAGTGGACCAGAAGCTAGATATGAGTCAACAGTATGAGTCAACAGTGTGCCCTTGTTGCTAAGAAGGCTAACAGCATATTGGGTTGTATTAGTAGGAGCACTGCCAGCTGATCAAGGGACATGATTATTCCCCTCTCTTCGGCACTGGTACTGGCACTGGAGTATTGTGTCAAGTTTTGGCCCCCCACTACAGAAAGGATGTGGGCAAATTGGAGAGAGTCCAGCAGAGGGAAACTAAAATGATTAGGGGGTTGAGGCACAAGACTTATGAGGAGAGGCTGAAGGAACTGGGCTTATTTAGTCTGCAGAAGAGAAGAGTCGGGGGGTGGGGTGGGATTTGATAGCAGCTTTCAACTACCGGAAAGGGGTGGGGTTCCAAAGAGGATGGAGCTAGACTGTTCTCAGTGGTGGCAGATGACCGAACAAGAAGCAGTGGTCTCAAGTTCCAGTGGGGAAGGTCTAGGTTGAATATTAGGAAAAACTGTTTCACTAGGAGGGTGGTGAAGCACTGGAATGGGTTACCTAGGGAAGTGGTGGAATCTCCATCCTTAGAGGTTTCTAAGCCCAGCTTGACAAAGCCCTGGCTGGGATGATTTAGTTGGGGTTGGTCCTGCTTTGAGCAGGGGATTGGACTAGATGACCTCCTGAGATCTCTTCCAACCCTAATTTTCTACCATTCTATCAGTAATAATGAAATTAGAAAACACATGAAAAATCTGGTACTGTGGTCAGAAAGATCCCCAATCCCAATTAAGCCCCTTGGGAGTTGGCCTTAAATTTACTGTGTGCATTTGTGTTGCAGTTTATTAAGCATACCTCTGTCATAGAGCCCCTGTGCGTCAGAAGCCCAACTATACACAGGTGAGAAAGGGCTCCTGTTGGTGGCGACAGGCTGAGGAAAAGACAGAATAGAGAGAAGCACAGGAGTAGTTGCTTGCCAGGCTGCCAGGACCATTAGGCACCGGAACACGCTTTAGTGAGTCTTTTAAAGGGTGTTTTATAAATCCTACACAGTCTTCTGCCTGGTGAAGGTTTTACTGTAGATGCTCGAGCATGCATCATCACACTGAGCTAGCAGAGGCCTAATAACTCAGATGAGCTGAGCTAAATTGGCCCTCATGCCCCAGGCAAGTTGCAGAGTTTTCATTTGGGCGACAGATTATAATGTGTACAATAATCATTTAAAGATGGAAACGTGGCAAATTCTACCCCAGACATAGGTAATGCAATTCCCTGCAGGCATAGGGACCACACCATGCTGCTTTTATGGATGTTCCAGAATGATGCAGTCCCAAGCATCTATGGGAAAGTTGGCAGCAGCTAAAGGACTTTATTACAGGGCCTATCAATAATTATTTTAAATGGTTTCTAATGCTTGCGCCTGTGCTTACTGTCTCTTAAAGCCAGGTTCCTGTGGGGAATTCAGCAGATGTTCCAGTGTTTAGCTCTCTTTTCTTTGTGGGTTCCATGTAAGTGGCGCTATATCAGATTATGCAATAGTCTCCCAGCAGAAGTGCTGGACGGACTTGGGCTATTTGAATGAAGAATGGAGAAAGTGCTAGCGAAAGTACAAGAGATGGCAGGAGGAGGGACTAGCTGACGTAGTAGATCTTTTCCATCTCTATTTTTTGGGATCATTTAGTTCCAGAATGTGACCTACATTTACATTGTGTTCCTAATACATTAAATAAAATGGCCAATAGTTATATCATAGTTCCAGAGGTATTGTTGTGAGGTAACAAAGGGAGCAAAAAAGTAGCTAAGAATCCCTGATCCCATAGCTGGAAAGATATAATCAGCCAGTATCTGCTTGCAGCACAAGCAAAGTCTTGTAGACTTGAGGCTTTGACTTCCATACAAATTCAGATACTTATATAATAGCCTCTAACTCCTGCAGCAGTGGGAGGACTCCGCTCACCAACACATCTCCTAACCCTACTAGCCATACATCCAGAAGGGAAGCCAAATCAGCGCCTGCTTTGCTCCCGTCTGACTGGTTGGGGCAGCACTGTGCTTCCTTGGCACTCCATTACAGACTCGCTATCAACAATGTTTGTGCCGTTCTTAACTTGATTTACAAAGCCGTGATCAGTTCTGTACAAAACGGAGCATGCTGGGAATGGCTGAACAATGATGAGGGAGGTCGCTGTGCTCGAAGCAGTGTCTGGCCTGTTTTCTCTGTCTCTGCAAAGGGCTTGCTTGAGGGCTAAAAATAACTGTCCCTTACAAGACTCCTGAGCTGGCTCCTGTCTGCTTGTGCTGGTGACACTGTTCTCCTAATAAACATGGAAGACATTCCGCAGGGGCTAGATTGCCTCCTGGATCACACTGAAATGTACCATGATGTCAAGATGTTGGCAACTGTGTCATGCCCTAAAATGGCAGATTCTATTCTTATCTCAGAAAGATTTACAAGTTAACAGTTCCTTCCCCAGCTAAAATGATGGTGTGAATGAGCAACAGGCCTGGTTGTGCTTGCACTCTCCTAACTGTAAATCAGGAGCAGCTCCTCTGAAGTCAAAGGAATGACACCTACTGTCAGTGCAGAATCTGGCGAGGACTCTATCCACGCTCTCTTCCGTGTGCTTACAAAACTGAGAACTGTGTATTCACTTCAAGGAGAGAAGAGCTACCCAAATATTTGTGACAGCTGTTCATAGAAATCAGAGAAATGTAGGACTGAAAGGAACCTCGATAGGTCATATAGTCCAGTCCTCTGCACTACGGTAAGACTATTATCAAGACCTGTATTTCTCAGTCTTTTTGATACCAGGGACCAGCTTGCTGCCTTTCTAAACTGTGTCAGGGAGATCTCAAGGACTGGCACTGGTCCCTGGACCGGGTGTTGAGAAACACTGATCTTTAGATAGTGACATCTTGTGGTCAGAAAGATTGACAGCAAGGTTTTAGCGACAAAGAGTCTTGTAGCACCTTATAGACTAACAGATTTTAGGGATCATGATCCCTAAAATCTGTTAGTCTATAAGGTGCTACAAGACTCTTTGTCGCTTTTGCAGATCCACAGGTAACACAGCTACCCCTCTGATACTAGCAAGGTTTTAGTTTTCTTTTCCTTTCCCTTCCCCTAATTCTGCTCTCAGAGTGGTGAGTGCATGGACCTCCAACTCATTCAGTGAAGATTGACACGTTAAGGACTGTGGGCTAGATACTGAATCAGTGGGAGTTTGGCACAGAGATCGCGGGTAGGCTGTGGCCATAGGTCTTATCTAATTTAACATGTCTCCATTTCTTTGTGAAACAGGACATTCCCCTACAGGGCATGGGGGTAAAGTCAGAGATGTTATAGATGGGGCTAGTTGGGGTTGGTCTTGCTTTGAGTAGGAGGTTGGACTAGATGACCTCCTGAGGTCCCTTCTAACCCTGAGATTCTATAACTCTATGATTCTATGAGGCCACCTCAACCCAGAGACAGTGAGTGGGAGGATGGTCTTCGGGCACACACACACACCCTTTCAGAGGGCTACATCAGCTAACACACCAAAACCAAGAGTCTATAACTCTCAGTGTAACACTCTGGGACCCCAAGAGGTCTCCTCAGAGTCACTGAATCGCTACAAGATGGAACCTGGATATTATGCCAGGAGTGAAATGCCAGGGACTGGCAACAGAGAGCTATGGAGACGACTCTGTCTTGAGAAGGACAGAAGCATAAGGAAAAGGAGCTAGGTTTAATTCATACAGAAGCTATGTAAAAATCTAGTGCACACAAGGGAAAAATCCCTGACACAAATGTCACCAAACCCAACCAAACATAAGATTCAAGTCCATTGGGAAACTGGATGAGAACGGAGAGACAAGGTTAGAAGACAAAGGAAAGGATAGAAATGCAAAGGCCATTTAGTAACTAGGACAGGAAAGTCCCAGAGAACAAGAGAAGCCCTTTACCCCAAGGGTATGTCTCCACAGCAATTAAACACCTATGGCTGGCCCATGTCGGCTCCTGGGCTCAGGCTGTGGAGATGTGAAATTGCAGTGTAGCCATTTAGGCTCAGGCTGCAGCCCGGGCTCCAGGCATCTAAAGAGGCAGTTAAGTGCTTTTGTGGATCTAGCTCAGCCCACTAGACTCTGCCCTGTTCTTCCCTCCCACACAGAAATGCTGGAGAGGACAGATGTCCTTGCAGCATGCTTTGTGAGACCAAGCAGGGAAGCAACAGCCACAGCGAGCTGCACTGAAACCTGTCCCAAGGCATTTACAGTTAGGGAATGATTTGCAATGCAACTGTACATTAGATTCACAGAAGAGTTCATATAATAGAGGAACTCCTTCTCTTCAGCCCTTCATAGACACTTTTCCAAAGCGCATCAGACAAAGAGGCTCCATCACGGGTGGTGTGTGGACCCTCCACTTTGGGGAGGTTAGTACCTGGCCCTTCTATCCAAAGCTCTGTCCCCACCCACCAGAGCCATCGCACTAGCTGGCCTAAGCACTGAGCCAGCCTGTGCCATCCCAGCTGTGCTGGCTAGCCCGAGCTCTGGACAGGCTCCAGCCCCCAAATGGGAAACGCACCACATCGCATCTCCCCTCCTGAGACCCTGAGCCACTCAGTCAGAAAAGTGAAAGCTCTCCCTGAAGAACAATGAGCTTTTAATATGTGCCATGGAGGTTCTAGGCAGCTGAGGAGGTGGTATCAGCTTCTCAGCTTCCCAGGATAATCAGTAATCTCTCTGGAATGCAGGGAGATTACTGATGAACTCAGAAAGTTGAGTAGCAGATACCTCCTCAGCGGCCCTGGAACCTGCATGGAGCATAATAAGCCAAAATGTCCTCCAGCAGAAGCCCAGCCCACTTCCAACCCTCACCAACCACAAAACCTCACTACCCAGTGTCCATAGGTGGCAGCTGCAGCCTCCCCTGGGCTATTCATTCATCTATAACATCTCTGACTTTACCCCCATGCCCTGTAGGGGAATGTCCTGTTTCACAAAGAAATGGAGACATGTTAAATGTCGCAAAGCCGCCTTTGACAAAGCTTTTCCATCAAAACTAAAATTACACTCACAACACTAAGACATTTCCTCCCCACAAAAACCTGACCCCCTCAAAAGTCTCCCCAGAACACTATCCAACCAACCAGCCAAAGAAAATCATAACTCTACCACAAGCAGAGTTTTCATTTCATGAAGAGAGAAGAGCCAAAGTTCATGAAGGATTCACTATTGCTAATTGATTTTATGTGGAAGGTGTGCAGATGCCATGGTGCTGGATGGGAGTTCAGAACCCTGAAAATAGATAGATGTGATGGGTATGTGTGCGCCCTTCTTTCTGCCTTGAACCATCTGATGCAGACGGTTGTCTTCATCAAGCAAGTGTTTCCCTGTATAAAATGTTGACTTGTGCTGGGTGGTGATATTCCCATAAGGATCTGCTATATTGGTCAAAGCTCAGATTAGTCTGCACTTTTTATCCCTTGGTTGGTGGCCTTCAGTGTGCAGCAGAAGTGCAGAGATGTTGCACCCCGGGTCTGCAGTTTCTCTAACAGATGCGTAAGGCTTTTTGCAATGGTTTTAATCAGCATTGCAGCACCTAACTTTTAGGCACTTAGAAAATCACAGGAACGCATTGCAATGCATAAAGCCTGAGTCTGCGTTCCCTATGCAATGAGTGGGGAGAGACAGGGTGCGTTAGATTGCCATTCACAACAGCCCCACCAGGCAGAGAGCTGCCTAGGCTAGCCAATAGGAGATGCCAATGAGAAGGCCAGGCTGCAGGGAGGTGCCAATGTCTGCTAGTGATTCGCAAATGTGAATGACTCTCTTGGTGTCAGGCAGCTTAGGCTGTGAGACTAAGCTAGGGAGGTGCCTAGCTCCACACAAAATGTCTGGAGGAGGAACCCACTTTATAACATTTGACTCAAGGGTGAGCATGTTCACCTGGCGCCTAGGAAACCCATGTTCAGTTCTCTTCTCTGCTGAAGGAGAGAAAGGATTGGAACGGGGCTCACAGAAGCATGTGCTAACCATGGAGCTATAAGATAGCAATCTTTCCTGTTGAAGCAGTTTCACTGGGGATAAACAATTAAAGGGTCAATGGGGCAACGGGCTGGCCTGTTGGTCCTCTGCCTCCTACTTGTGGGCCCTAACCACCAGGCTACAGAGTTATTTCCCCTTTTGCTGGCCCAGTGATGTTTCCATCATTTATCCACAGTGGAATCACTTCAACAGGAGGGGTTGTGGGAGCTCCCATATCAGATTGCCCCACAGCTCAGTGGTTCAAGCACTCACCTCAGAGATGCGGGTGACACCTGCTCGAATCCTTTTCCCCTTTCTGGGTAATTGAACATTTCCAGTGAGTGCTCCAACTGCTGGTGCTACCTCCTCCTTCTCTAGCTAGAGACCTGATCAAGTAGCCAGTCTCTGGGGACAAGGGTCATGGTGGATTCTTCATCAGTGCAACTTTTAAATCAATATCAGCTCTTGTTCTAAACAATCTGCTCTAATTCAGGAGTTCTCAACCTTTTCTGAGTCATGCTCCACTTTAGTAATTTTTTTACATGGAGACCCCACCCCCCGCCACTTACAATAACAAGAAGAATATTGCCACCCAGCATTGTTAATGTATTTTGTTCAAGAGACACCAGGCCAATTACTCAAAAAACAAGTCAAATTGTACTATAAAAATACCCCTTACTTATATTAGTGCTTGACTCCAAGTAATGGGAGAATTTACCACTTCCCTTGATAGTCTGTTCAATGGTTAATTACATTTACTGTTAAAAATTTGCATCTTATTTCCAGTGTACACTTTGGTGACTTCAACTTCTGTCAGTGGATTATGTCTTAGTGTCTGTTTGATTAAAGAGCCTTTTAGTATCAGATATCATCTTCCTATGTAGGTACTTATAAACCATGGTCAACTCCTCCCTTAAACTTCTCTTTGATCAGCTAACTGAATTACGTTTCTTTAGCTTCTTATTGTAAAACATGTTTTCCATACCTTGAAATCACATTAGATTTAGCTCTCACCTCTAGCTGTGAAATTTGTAGGGCTGCTACTGAACTTGTTGTGATGTGTGGTGTGTTTAGATGTTTAACTATAAGGCTATTTTCTATGAACTTCACTTTAAGAATAAAGTAGACACATTAGCTGGTCTGTAGGGACTCCAATCACTGAGTCTGTTTAAAATGGCCGCTATAACAGAGTGAGTCACACACACTGTGCTCTCTTATGGAGACTTTATGCAAGTTTTTTCTTGCTTTGTTGTTTCCCCTGAATCTAAATTAAAACTAATCCTCTTGGAAGGTACAGGTTTGCTTTTTGTGTAAGGAAAAACATAGCAAAAAGAAGGCAATGACACTATTTACACACTGGTGATAATATTTGACAGCCAGATCTCAGTCCTGAATGGTACCAGTGTTCCTGTTTGTGGGAGGCTGTAAATGCCACACTGTGCCTGATAATCCCAAATAATAGGGACGTTTTGTTCCCAGGGAATGTTAATTGTGGAGTGTTCTGTATGTGTCGCTGTTGTGAATCTGTAAAAATTCCTAGTGAGGAAATAGTTCTCATTTCAGGGGTATATTTATTTAATTAGTTGAATACAAGAGATACTGATTACAGTTTGTGGAATATATTTTAAGACAAATTAATTCATATTAACTTTGGATAATGTTTCAGTGACCAATTGGAGTTGATGAACTAACAGATATGTGACTTAACTTTTAAATGATCTTGAAATCTGCTTGCAAAACTGTAGGCTCTTATTTTTCAGATTGTGATTGTTTTAGAAGAAATTCATTCTAATATTTAACTTGGAAAATATAAATATTGTAGTTTCACTAACTTTAGTAAAAATCTCAGTCAAGATATTTTATGCGAAATGTCACCTTTAGAAAATTCACAGTAGTCCCATGTGTTTTGCTGGGCAGAGCTGGTTGTGCCATTGAATGGAGGATCTCCTAGACCTAAAGCATGATGGATTATCAGGATCAAAGTGGAACATTAATGAGAGGGGAACGGAAAATTAATTTCTCCTCAGTTTGTGATTTGCTGCCATACATGGAGGACAAGAGTCACTTTGCATCCACACACTATTTCTGGACTCAGGCTGTGCGTCAGCTGGTAAGTGCTGATGCAAAGGTAACTGATCTTGAGAAAACATTGGTCCATAATGGCCATAAAGGAACATCACTAGGAGAAGGTTTAAAATAGATGCAGCTAATGTCCTGCACCCAAAGCTGCTGCACCATTTGCACTACAGAGGCTTTTAAACAGTGTCAACAAGAGAGAGTGGTGTGTATTTACTGATGCACCAAAGCATCATTCCCACCAATATCACCAGAATTTCATAAAATGCCCCTGGGCTGCAGAAAGACATTTTCCTTCAGAGGCTTCCAGTCTACAAAGCCAAATTCAATGATTCAATTCCCCATAGACTGTCTAAACTGTCTGCTAGTACCTCAGCAAACCTGCCTGCAGCAAGAGCTGATTTCTCTCTCATGTATAAAAGAAAGAAAGAAAGAAAGAAAGAAAGAAAGAAAGAAAGAAAGAAA